>CAWUFW010000568.1:1952500-2420000 GCA_963921515.1 Calotriton arnoldi
TCGTACCCGCTGCATTGTCCCTCATCAGTGGCTGTGCTGTGTTTGCTCTATTCGTTTGATTTCGATGTGAATCCCCATTCAGAAGTGTCTTTGCAGGCAATGAAAGCATCCTCTTACCCCCCCCCTCTCCAAAAAAAACCCCATTTAATCCAGGGTGCACTTTTCAACCCCCATTGTGAGATATCTGCTTTCTCGCTTTAGGATTGAGGTGCTCGGCCCATCAGATGTGTGTCATGGTTGCCCAGGCCCCTGCTCTGCATATGGGCAGAGATGAGGCAGAGTCTGTGAATGGAAAGATCTGTTTTAACTGTAGCCTCAGTACTTCTGTGAATATCACTGAATTCCCCTTGGGTTTGTGAACGCTGGACGAGGGGCCCCAGGTCATTTGTAGAGTGGGGGGGGTGCAGTTAGAGGGAAGGCGAGGTGTTTTGCTGCTGCTTGGTAACACCGTGTCATAGATGGGCTTTAATCCAGCTGGGCTTCCTCGAAATGGAGCCTTCCAAGGGGTCTAGTGCACAGGACGGCACTGCCGTACATTGGGCGTAAGTGAGCCTCTAGTTCACCTTTTCACAATGAATTAAAATCCACGTGGAAACCAACTGGAAGGGTAATATTGCAATAAAACGTGCACGAATCAGCGGGTAGTATAATGGGTTAAATATTTTGGTGCAGTTATGTACTGCGTGTGAGAGGGTCAACACTGGAAAAGTGAAGGGGGTAGGGGTCTCTTAACCAGTGCTTAGTTTGTAAAAGAGTAGCGCCGGAGCACCAAGCTCTGCTCAGAAGCCTGCGTTCCGGCGCACTTAAGCGTCAATGCACCTAATAGCAAGGCTGTAGACTTAACCCTTTTGCGTGTTTACGCACTGCTTGCATTTTTTGAAAACACATAAATGAAAGGCATTGTCATTTACAATGCCAATAGCTCAAACTCTCGCAAATGCGAGACCTATTGCATTGCAAATGCTTGTTTTATACTTTTTTGATCCATACACTGTCAGTCTTATGTTTTTATGCCCTTTCCATTTTTTTAGGTCTCGGGCCTAGCGTTGCAGTGCGCTGCACTGCTCGCGCAGCGTGTGACCTCTTGTATGGGCTTCTGAAAGCTGACCACACGCTCGTGCGTGTGGTTTTGCTTTCGCCGGCTGCCATTGGCTTTAGCGTGTTTTAAAAAAAATATATATAAGGCACGCAATTGGGCAAAGGCGGGCGCATGTCCCGCCTTTGCTCCGCCCATTCCCATCGGTGTCTAGCAAGCGCAGCAGCGCGCGTTCGCCTCGCTGCCGCGCTCCCTTTCCCCCCGCTCCTCTGTGGCGCGCACCACTGGTTTTGCTTTGTTGTTTAGTTAAGTGGGGCACATGACAGGAAAACGAATATAGCCTGCAGAATAGACTTTAAACATATATACATCGTTAAATAAAATATGACTTGAGTTTTAAACGTTCTGGCATGGGTCACTAAGGTTGGTGAAGTGGTTTACGAGACTGCGCCTCGGCAATTGAGGGTTGAGTGACGCGTGCGCCGGTGCGTGTGTACGCGTGCTTGTTGCCGCGTGTAACGCGAGCGTCGGGGAATTGAAGACTAAAAAATAGACTAAATTCTGTCGGCTGCAGCAGCTCGCTGTGCCCCCCGGGCATACGCAGCTGCCGCTTGATGTCTAGCACTGTGAGAGCACCTTTCTGACAGGTTCTCAGGCTCGGCTCTAAGGTCAGCGGATAATTAGCGCCGGGAGCCTGCGATGCACGCACTGACAGCTGCACTCTTTAGTGAGTGTGCAGTGACTTCACCTCCCCGGATTCCAAGGAATGCTGCATGCGTTTGCTGACGAGCGTCGTCTCTTACAGGAACTGCAGCACAGGTTTCAATTGTGTATGGACAGAACGTGGGATAGGACGTATATGGACGTTGTGATTTATGCATAAGTGCAAATAGATGTCGCAAATCACCTTTGCGCTGGTCTGCCGGAGGTTTTTCACACAATTTTCGCCAGTCTGCAAATAAAGTGGTAATGAAGGGGGTCACATGATCTTTATGCATGGTATTAATACTTGCAGTTGGTATTGGTAATTACAACTAGTTACAACTTAATGATGGGAGTTGCCCATGTTCATGATGGGCTAGAACAGGTAACTGTCGAGCTAGAAGTCAGGAGCGAGAATGCTGCCTCTCCCTTTCTTTGGTGCTCGTGCCCTGCCTCTTCTCGCCCCGCCCCTTCTCGCCCCACCCCTTCTTCCCTTATCCATGTCGTCCTGCATCGTGTGGAGCAGTACTTCATGACGCTCAGGCAGGAACTTTGAACAACCATGTGTTGCTGTCTCTTCCCTCTTTCAAGTATTTCCATCATTCACCAACACCGATACATCATTCCTTCACCTTGTGATTTGCACCATATCACACATGTGATCTTTTACTAGCCACACACTTCACTCTAATACACCACACGATTCCTCACTCACCGTCATATGCAATCATACGCAGTTGCACATGCGGAGGGAAGCTTGCACTGCTGCTGCCTGTGATGTATATGCGAGGAAACTTGGACTGCTGCTGTTTCTGATATGTCCGCTTGAGGAAGCGTACTTTGCTGCTACATTATCAGTAACCATTCTGTGTGTGGCAGGAAACCATGCACTGGTTTTGTATGTATGTCTGTGCAGCATTGTGCACATAATGGAAGCTTGCACTACTGCTACAGTTTTGCCCTTGTTTTGCATGGGTGAGGAAACTTGAACTGCTCCATTGACCTGGAGGTGTTCTTTCTGTCAGTGAGGCATGCGCTGCTGCAGACCACGCTGTACATCTGAGTGTGATGCTTGGTGACCATTTCTTTCACTGTGCACAAACCAGTATAATTTGCTTTATAGCTGTTTGTTTCTGTCATCTTTTAAAGCACAGTACCTTTCACCGCCCCCACTCGCCCTCCCCCTCCCTTTCACCACTTTCACCCCACCTCCCTTTCACCACCCCACCCTCCCTCCAGTTCACCACCCCCAACTGCCCTCCCGTTCACTACCCCCACCTGATTGCCAAAGGCAATAGCTTGCCCATAAGCAAGACATATTGGCTTTGCCAGTGCTTGTTTCATGTTGTAACCTCCCGTGAGGACTGGCCCTTTTACCTGTGTTATTACTCCGTATGTTTTATTTACAGTCTGTGAGCACTATTTTCTTACATGACTTTCTCCTACGTGCTGTTGCAGGCATGACACGCTCTTCCCCAACGTAATAACTTTTTTTTTTGCAGCGCAGCACGCCATGCTTTGACTTTACCAATGGTGGCCATGCAAATTTTCTTTTGTTATGCGCGGCGCGCCCAACTCTATTTTTGCAACATTGTATGCTTTTCCCCAGCGCTTCATTTTTATTAGCAATGGCGGCGCGCTTGATATTTTCAAAATGCGCGGCTCGCCCGACTTGTTCTTATCAGCAATGGCGGCAGCACGTGATATTTTTAAAATGAGCGCCTTGCCCGACTTGCACCTTTTTGATTTATAAACATGTTTATTTTTTTT
This sequence comes from Calotriton arnoldi, assembly GCA_963921515.1. Classification (NCBI taxonomy): domain Eukaryota; kingdom Metazoa; phylum Chordata; class Amphibia; order Caudata; family Salamandridae; genus Calotriton; species Calotriton arnoldi. The sequence continues at coordinate 1,956,009 of CAWUFW010000568.1, forward strand.
TAGCAGCGCAGCACGCTTTAACAGCAGCCGCACGCACACCTTTGTTTTTGTTGGAGTAAGCAAGCTGTTGCGGCTGCGCGCCTTTCTTTCCAAAATGTTTGCCTCGCCTCACGTGCATCTCTGCTGAAACTTGCTGATTTGTAACAAATGGTTTTTTTTTTCAGCTCGGCGCGCTTTAACAATAGCAGCTGCGCGCCTTCATTTTCTTTCCATTAACCAGAGGGGTGGAACCGGTCCATCACCACAGCTTAAAGAGTCCTCCTCAAAACGCACCCAAGGATGCCTCTCCCCGCTCTCCTACAGGCAGCCGACGCTGCCTCAGAGCAACGCTGCAGCTGCTCAGTATGGCATGACCAGATTGCATTATGTAAGGGTTCTTTGAATATAGCAGGCCGGCAACTACAGTGCTTGTTTCCTGATGCCGCAATTAACTACCCTGAAAGGATAAACATTGATTTCCTTAGTGACCTTGAGAGATGACACTAGCGTGGAAAACAGCAACAAAAGCGCCATTTTGTGCCACGTACATTGATGCCTAGCCTGCCTTTCAGCTTGTGATAGTTAATGCTGAGTTTCTCAAAGCAGAACCTCTTATTCATTCCTCTCAGGTTCCTGGTTGACCTTGTACAAAGTTTAAATATGAACTCATTTTCTTTCTTACTCAAAACCTTGGGTATTACATTTTTGCTTCCAAACAGTGAAACTATCGATTTTAAAACAATCTTTTTTCCCCTTCGTACTGTTTGTGTTCATACATTCACTACAATTCAAACCAAAAGACATTATCAGTTACAGCGCCAATAGCTCTAACTCTTACAAATGCGAGACCTATTGCATTGCAAATGCTTTTTTTATTTGACTTGCATTTAGCACATTCCTGAGTTTTCATTGTTATGGATGCACTAAAATAATACGAGCTACGGTGTCAACTAGAACAGCTTCATTTCTGTGGCACTATACAATCTGGAGCCATCTTAGATCTAACTTTTTGTGAGTAATACCTTTTCATCTCACACGCTCACTTGACTTTACCTTAATAGACTGGCATAGTTCATGGATATTCTGCCGTTGTTCTTCTAACATTCACAATTTTTCTTAGTATTCAACAATGCTTGCTAGCTATTGGATACCTCCTACGTTAGGTTATTCTCACTTCTCTCTCCGATCTATGGTCCCTCCTAAAACACTTGGATTTGCATGGGGTACTGCCAGCCACTTTCATTTTTTAGTATGTTCTAATCACTGGTGTGGGCACCTTAATTTCAAAGGACTACTATCAGCCATGCAAATAGCTTGAGACACTTCGTCTGTCTGGGTGTATCTTTACTGGGAGAGAGCATGTGACATTGGGCTCCCTTTCTAAATTTAATGAAAAACGCCAGGTTAACACTTGATTTGAACCGTCGGCGCAGCTGCTTTCGGTCACTGGGAACCTGGATTTCTGGAATGTTTTTTTTTTTCAGTACAGATGTTTTTGTGCAGGTTTGGATGTGGCCTATGAGGTTATTTTATTTTTATGGCAATTTTCTTAGTATATTGTAATCAATTGTTTATTGTGATAAATGTAGTTTTCAATATGTTTTTTTGTGGCCATGTGAAAGTCAAATGGGACGAAACACGTGGTGGCTCTATGGACAATTTATTACTTGCGCTTGTTCTGTTGCACAAATACAGATATGCTCCAATCAGAAAGAACATGTGAACTTTGGACTTTGTCAAATACTATGTGATGGAGTGCTCCGTTGCCATAATTACTTATCTTGTGAAAAGCTGGGGCCATATGTGGTAGTAGTAAAAACTTTATTCGGTTGTACAAGCAACCATAAAAGACACAATAAATATTCATAAAACTTCTGCGAGAACGCCACATTCACTACAGGTGGACTTCCCAGTTTGACATCTCCTTCGAATTCCAGAACAAATCCCTTCACTTTACAGAGCTAGAAGGAGCTGCTGAAATGCTGGGAATTTACATCACTATCACTGGAAGAGACCACAGCACGGAAATCATCCTTGGAGGACGCGACCCCCGCAGGGTCGGGAGGGCAGTTGCAACAACAGTGCAAAGGTCGACGCTCTGGCAAGTATAGTAACGAGGGAGGACTTATGGATTCTGATGTGCCGAGAAGTCTTGTTATGAGCCCCAATGTACCCCAATATAGGCCTAGGTGGATGCACAACCTTTTACCTACATTTAGCCTATATTCTACATAATGGCTTTGGCGCTGACCTTTTACCTACTTAGGTGCTGAATAAATGTGTGGTTTTCTACGAAAACTAGTCTCATTTATTATGCATGAGGATTCTTAGTATCACACAGCTGGATTACCATCTTCTGTATAATAACTCTGTACAAAGTCACCGCTATCGTCATCCTTGGACGACAGGCCCACAGTACCATGACACATCTAGGTAGAACCCCTGAGGATACCTTTCGGGTATATAAGCACCGCATCTTCGCTGGTCAAACCAGAGGAGAAGCTTCCTTGCTGACACGAAACGCTGAAGTCCCTGCACGCAGACACTCTAGCACCCACTGGTCTGACATCCCTTGCGGGGTCTAAGCACAAATGGCCCTGCACTCAAAACAGTAAAAATTTTATTAATGAAGGTAAATTATTGTCCTTAATCAAACAGCAAGAAGTGAGTAGGCGTCTTCCCAAATGAAAAGAACAGTGGTCGTTTTGATTGTAGAAAACAGTTCCTTTTATTCTTTAATCCATAGAAAAGCTCTTAAAACACAGCACACAATGGACAAGACTGCCGACGTGTTTCGTCCTCCTAAGGACTTCTTCAGGGCTTAATAGGTCAATAATATGTCAGAAATTCTTTGCAGTATAGCAAGCATATGTGTAGTCAGATTAGTATTATGTCACCTAAGTAAATAGGAAATTCTCCCAAAGTCATGACACGGTGTCCGGTTCCCAAATTTGGAGAAATCCGAGCACCCAACAAATAGTGTGTGTACCTCCAGAAGTGATGGTGCTTACGGGATATGTGTCTCCCGTGCGTTACGTAACGGTGTCCGGTTCGAAAAATTAGATCTAATTTTTCGAACCGGACACCGTTACGCAACGGTGTCTTGGCTTCACACTTACATACATGCTAGGTACATTCAAGTACACTTAGGGTGCTCATATTAGGAGAGTGTATGATTACTGCCATGTATCTATATACCTGCATATATTCACTGTTTTAACACCATGGTAGAATTCTACATTTTATTTACTCTGTTGGTGCTTATCGTATATATCTGTTTCTGTCTAATGGTTGTCGCAGCACGCGTATTTTATACTAGAATGACGCTGGTTCAATAAATGTTTATTGAAAACGTCCCCACCGTTTATTCTGTGTATATCTGAGACCAAGTGAGCATGAGTGACTGAGCGAAAATTACTGTACTGTTTCCACGATCCCTGTTGCCAGAAACTATACGCTCCTTGGTAAGGTTTGGGACTTATAGTGGCACTGCGAGCTAGCTGGCCGACAGGCTAACGTATCCTTTGGGGGTGTCTTGAATCAGTCTGGACACCAATCCCTTAGTTTGTTGTCTAAACGCACAGATCCTATATAGATTTGTAGGAACTTCACAACAGTCTCTGGGCAGCGAGCTGCTTCAAAGAGGACAGGCCTGGTGACGCTCTTGGGGATGGATGATGTTTTGGCACTTTCTGTTAACCCTCTCAGCTACCTGTTTATATGTGGTCGGAGGTGTGTTTGATGGGTGGAGGCTGGGAGGGGTCGGCTTGGTCCCTTTTCCTGCCAGCAGCAAGCATGTGAACTTTCAACTAGCTGCAGATGTTAGGCAGTGGGGGAGCGGACATGGACCACACTACACAGTTTAATGGATCAACAGATAAGTGTTTGGTCTTTCAAGGAGCAGTGGCTCCTGAGTTTCTTTCTTATTGTAATTTTTTCTTTACTGTTTTTTATGGAGTTCATGCGCAGGGCTGGATTGGGTGTTGGAAAGGGCTGTCGAAGGGGTGGCCTGGGTTTCTGAGGGGGAAGTTATATGCAATGGGGTACTAGGATGGTGCCCTGGGCTAGTGTGATTCCCATTTTCTCTCATGGCAGTTAATATAGGAATATGGAATCTCAAGGGCCTCGATTCACCCCACAAACGTGGCAAATTCTGGAAGTACATTTGGGATCACTGGATGGGTATATTTGCCATACAGGAGACTCATTTAAAACGCTCCGAGGAACTTTGTTGGAAACATAAGGCATATCCCTTGATCTATAAATCTTCGGCTCCCTCTAAACACAATGGAGTAGCTATTCTGTTTCATTCCACCCTTAAATTCCAAACCACTGATGTTAAATCCGATAAAGAGGGGAGGACGCTTATGGTTAATAGATTTCTCCATGGACGTAAGTGTACTGTCGCTACTGTCTATGCCCCGAATTCAAATTCAAGATCACTTCTTCTTTCATTCCTTCAGTCCTTGGGGAGCTTTGCAGAGGGTGAAATTGTCCTCATTGGTGATTTCAATCTTGTGTGGGACACAGGGTTGGACAGTACCAGGGCGAGTGCAGGAGTCTTTTCCGATCAAGTGAAACACGAAATTACCCAACTGGGCTTGGTTGATGCGTGCCGTTTTCTTAATCCCACTACTAAAGATTATACATTGTTTTCCCACACCCATAGAACCTACTCCCAGATAGATTATAACTTTGTGAGTCAATCACTACGGTCTCTATTTCAGATCATGCCCTATTAGAACTCTCACTTGATTGGCCCGTACCAAAGCCCGCCTATCGTAGATGGTTCTTTCCGAGCCCCCTTACTAAAGACCGTACCCTCTGGGATTTCTCTGATCAACGATCAGAGAATATTTCCTCACTAATCACTCGCCACACATTGGGATGCCTTTAAGGCGTTTTTTTTTTTTTGTTTGTTTTTTTATAACCTATTTTATTGGTTTTCTTAGTACTACAAATCCAGTATGACAAGCAGTCGTAGTGTCGGTACATATGGCACTCAAATAATCAGTAGTGTCAATACAGCTTGTACACAGCGACACATATACATGACTTAGTACAGTATCAACAATAGCAGTAGGCATGGCTATACACACTGACATTCCTTATCCACAATGAAGTAGCAACCCACCCTCAACTCAAAACTAAGAAAATAACAATAACGTCCCACCCTCTACCCCTTCCTTCCCAGACTCATTCAATCTTTCATCGCGGTGTTTCCGACAGCATGTCTATTCTATGTTTATCCTTAGTTCTTGTCTCTGGAGAGATTCATCAGTCCCACACCACCTGTCCCTGTTGGGCATAATCTGAGCCGTCCTATGTCTATACTGTTAGCCATACTATTCGGTGTATAAATTTACCCATCCGTATCCCCTAAGAGGTCCGTAGCAATAAACCCCTCCAACATTGCCTTCCATTCCAGCGAAATAGGGTGTTTCCTCAGTCCTCTATTTTCTTCTCGTTTAATTGCCAGGCTATCAGCCCTGCCACATCTAATGACCTCATCATACCAGCTCTGTATTGTCTGTGCCTTCGCCGATTTCCATCTCATCGTTATAGACCTCTTGGCCAGGATCAATGCCTGGGTGGCAAACCTATTCTGTGTTCCTTTCTTCTTTTGTTTGGGACCCATTCCTAATATGCAATATTCAAGTGTGTCACCTCCCGCCACTGGGGCTATCTCTCGTAGTAGTGTGTGTACTTTAGCCCAGAAGTGTCAATCGCGGGCAAACCCACAACATGTGCAGCAAGCCCGCTTGCGCTGCATGACATCGAGGACATGTGTCTGCTGTGTCTATCAGTCTATGAGGAGTCAGATACGCTCTATGTACTACCATGGATTGTATAAGCTTAAACTTGGGGTTGCGAGAAACCTACTTTGGGTGTTCTAGTATCACCCCCCCATTCCTTGTCTGTTAGTACTCGTCCTATATCTTCATTCCACTTGTCTGAGAGTGCCTGTAGTGAAGCTGCAGCCTGTATTCGTATACCCCTATATAGCCATTTGGTCAAGTGGCTTCCATTACCCATCAGATATTGCATGTGTACCAGTTCATGGGTTGGGGGTTCTTTTCTATCCGGAGCCCAGGTATTTTTAATATATCTGATGAGGCTCGCATGCAGCAAATATAAAGTATTGGGGACTCCCTGTTCCCTTACAAACTCATCCTGATTCATTAACATATCAGCAAATAACATCCTCACTGTGTGCACACCTTCCTCTGTCCATTTGGATATACATTGTGAGGTGGTTACCCCAGACGGCGCAGGGATACCCATTAATGGTATATTAGGGGCGTATGGGAGCAACCCTTTAGTGTAACGGATCGATTTTCTCCAGTATGTCCGGGCCACCTGCAACAGTGGAGGTGCTGTTAACGGGGTTTTACTTTTCGGTAGTAACAGTGTGTGAAGCGCCCCCTTCTCCCATGTTTGCCTTGTCATACCTATCTCTTGTAGATGCCGACCCGCAATCCAGTACGAAAGCCATTGCAGTTGACTTGCGTAACAATATGCTTTAAAATCCGGGACTTCCAGTCCTCCTTTGTCCGTGTCCAACTGGATTTTAGACAGTCCTATTCTCTTACGCCCCTTACCCCATATCAGTTCTATTAGTAATGTATCTATTGTTTTAAACATGTGTTCCGGAATTAGTATTGGCAAGTTTGCAAAAAAATATAATAATCTAGGAAGCATTACCATTTTGGATATGGCTACTCTTCCCGCCACCGACAATGGTAAGGAGATTCAAAATGCCACTTGAGCCTTCAGTGCTGCGACAGCCCTAGTCAGATTACCATCTAATAAATCCCCTTCCAGTTGCCAAAGCATATAGGGTCTACTTGTGTTGCGTCAGTGAAGAAATATGCATACGATTTGGTTTCGTTGATGGATAGTCCTAATAGTGTTTGGAATTTATGAAAGACTGCAGGGATAGGCTCATTATCTCCCTTGAGATTGTTAAGGTAGAGTATTATATCATCTGCATATGCAGAGATATGTGTGTCCGTCCCAATTCTAATTCCCTTGTCTATTGGAACTACCCGTATCTTAATGGCCAATGGTTCCAGCGCCAGTATAAAGAGCAAGGGCGATAAAGGGCAACCCTGCCGAGTACCCCTTGCTACTCTGTATTGCTGTGAAATGTGAACTCCAGTGCGGGCCCGCGCTGTCGGATTCGTGTATAATAAGCCCACCCATCTCACATATTGATCTGGAATGCCAAACCTCGCTAAGGTTCTCAGCATGAAACTCCAATGCAGAGTGTCAAATGCTTGTCTTAGGTCTAGGGACACACACCCCATTGTGGCGGTATCTGCTTTTGCCAGTGTTTGTTCTTGATATAACCGTCTTATATTAAAAGCTGTGCTCCGCCCAGGCACAAAACCGCATTGGTCAGTGTGTATCAATCTTGGTATGTACTGTAGAATTTTGCTCGCTAATATTTTACTCCATATTTTATAATCTGTTGAGTAGGGAAAGGGGGCAGTATACTGCCATATCTTTGGGGTCTCTACCAGGTTTCGGGAGGGATGCCACCAACACCTGTAGCGTGGTATGTGGGAGGGAACCTGCTTCTATCGATGCTTGGTATAATCGTGCCAATTGGGGGACTAGGAGAGCTGAATATGTCTCGTAAAACTCTACTGGCAGACCATCTATGCCTGGTGTTTTGTTGCGAGGGAGAGCCTTAATAGCTGCTCTAATTTCAGCTGATGTTATGGGTTTCGTTAGCTCTTTTCTATTGTCTTCTGTCAACTGGGGGAATTGCAGCTCTTCAATAAATGATTCATATTCTTCCTGAAGTTCGGCTGGCGGTGCGTACAGCGTCTCATAATAGCACTTGAAAGCTGTATTAATATCAATCTCTGCATTTACTGTTGTGCCCCCTAGGGTAGTAATCTCCGTTATGGGAGTCGCTGTCGGCACATCCCTTATGATCCTAGCAAGAAGGGAACCTGCTCGGTCCGCTTCCGCATGTTGTTTTTGTGTATATAAGCGGTAATCTACGATGCGTAATTGTTCAAGGAGCTCTGCATAGCGTATATTTGCTTCCTGCAGAGCCTTTTTGCGTGTATCATCCAGTGCTGCACTACGTTCGAGGTCACCCAGACTATCTTCCAGCTCCTGCAGTTCTCTCTCCAATGTGAAGCGGGCACCCACTCTCGTACTAATAGCCACCCCCCCGTATTACCGTTTTGAAGGCCTCCCATTCCATTTGCCGCGAACTAGCAGTGTCGGTGTTTTCTGCAAAATAATTAGTGATGGCTGTGGATAGTGTGCTGCGAAATAAAGGGTCCTAAAGTAGCAAAGGCTGCAGTTTCCATGTCGGAACTGGTGTGGGAATTATTCCCCATTAGAATGTGACCTCCAAGGGATTGTGGTCATACAATGTTTTCCCTAGATAAGTAGCGTTCTCAACATTAGTACATGGTCCATCCCTCTGCCCATCCTTTCAGTGCCTCAGCTTGTTTTTTACAACTGGTTCCCTGCAACGGTGGATGAGAGCGGTCTAAGTCTACATCCAGCACAGCATTAAAGTCTTCCCCCAGAATCCAGGGGTATTCCTCCCATCCAGTCACCGCTATGTTGAGTGTCCCCAAAAATGTGTCCTGTTTCGAGTTCGGGGCATAAATACTACCCAGAACTATGTTCTCACCATTCAATGTACCATGCAGTAGCACGTATCTGCCGTTTGTATCTATTCTCTGCTCAAGCATTACAAAAGGGGTGCCATTTCTGATCCATATCGCAGCCCCCCGGGCAAATGCGGAGTAAGATGTATAATAGAACTGCCCTCTCCACTTCTTTTTTAACTTAAGGGCCTCAGAATGGGTAATATACGTCTCTTGTATGAAGGCAATGTGTGATTTTCTCCTATTAATCTGTGCGTATATTCTATGTCTCTTGTGCACGGATCCCATCCCTCTTACGTTCCAGGACGTACATGTGTATTTACCAGACGTTGTCATGTGGTGTTGGGTGATGTGACACGAAATATACTCCCATGAGTTGTTGCTGCCGAATTAAGGATACAATTGGAAATGAGTCTGTATATACTTGCCCCTTAGTAACTCCCAATACCAGGTTCCCCCACAAAACAATGGAGAACCAAACAAGATTAACAAGTTCAACGTGAACCCTATGCATCTCATAACATTGTGCAGTTGCAACGGGGGAGGTGGTAACCATCATTCACTTGGTGTGTATACGTGTAATACACCTTAATAACGTTTCCATGAGGCCAAGTTCAGGCCCCATCATTACTTAATTATAAACATCACTGAGCCCATCCATAAACTTGAGTTACAGTAAGTATACTCATCTGCACCGCTATAGACATTTCTATACTGGTCATGCGCTTTAGCCCATATAGTCGTCCGCAGTGTGTGGAGTAATTGAAGGGAATAAAGCCACACTGTTCTCGGATTCTGAGTGTAGGTTCGTATCTTCCGATGAATCCATCGATTCAGCTACGGAGATCGCATCTTGATCGTCCAACGCCTCCGCTGCTAGTAGTGCTGATTTCTGGCTCTCTGAAATCTGTTCAGGTGTGGAGTTTGTTTTTGACACGGGACAAATCTTCGGGCCTTCACCTGGCTTGTTTCTCCCAGTCCTTTGTGGTTTGTATGTTTTTTGCTAACGCATCTGCGACGAGCCTTGCGTTGCACCCGGCGATAGCGTGACCTCTGCCCATTCCGCAGCGTCTTTCGGGCTATCAAAAAAGTGAGCTTTCTGGTCGTAGATGACCTTCAAATGAGCGGGGAACAATAGTGCGTATTTCAAATTATGGGCTTTGAGTCTTTTTTTGACATCCTGGAATGTGGCTCTTAGTCTCTGGACCGTTGGTGTGAAATCCGGATATAGTGAGATTCGTTTGTTTTCAAATAGAATCGGAGCTCTTTCTCTGGCGGCGCGCAGGAGCGTGTCTCGATCCTTATAATTAAATATGCGCGCTATTATCGGTCTGGGCGGCGCGCCGGGAATTGGGTGCAGAGCCGGTACTCTGTGCGCTCTCTCTACACTGTATAAGTCCGTGAGACCTTCCGGTGCGATATTGTCACGCAGCCATCGTTCTACAAATTGGGTAGGGTTCGAGCACTCGCTTCGTTCCGGCATACCTATTATTCGTACATTATTGCGCCGTGATTGCCCTTCGGCGTCATCCACTCTGTCCTGCAATCCCGTAATTTGACGTCGTAGTTGTTCTATGTGGATCGTGTGAGCCTGGTGTTGTGGCGATATCTTTTCCAACAGCAATTTGTTATTTTTCACTGTTTCCGCCATTTTAGTATGATCCGTTTTCAGTAGTGTGAAGCTGGTAGCTAGCGCGCTCACCTGCTGTTCTAGAGTCTCGTACTTCTTTGAGTATCAAATCCAACTTGTCCTCATGCCCCCCAGGCGCCGTTGGCGGTATAACATCTTGACTGGAGTCTTGCAACAAGTCAGTTTGCATAGTATTATCAGCCCCTCCGGGATTGAGGGGTTCTGGTTGCTTACCCCTGGTGCGTCCCATTCCCCTGCGCAACACAAGCTGGTGTCTGCTTTCGCGCGCAGCCGGCCCACAACACACTGTTCCCTTGTTGCAGAATGTACATACACTTCAACTGGCCCCACTGCTTTATTCTTCCTGATTATGTCGCACACTCTTGTTTTATCTCTTCGTAGTGGTATTCTGCAGTGCTCACTTTGCGGCCCGGGTCCAGCTCAATTGCACAGTGCCATAGGGCCCAAATGGATTCTAGGAGGGATTGCAGAACTCAACCTAGTCCGAGGAGTGCCACTCAGTTGGGGAGGGGGCGGTGTTTTAGTAACCTGCACCAAAACCAGGTATTTAGCATCCAGCCTGTGTTTGCCCCTCTGATCCCGCCATGCAGCGTGGTGAGGGTTGCACCAGTATTCTCTACTGTTTGTTCCTTTGCCCACAATTCCAGCGCCTTGATCTCCGCGCTGTTACGCTCTTGTGTGGTTTTTCGGCTGGCCTGCTGCCCTTTACATTACTGCGCACCTCTCTTCAGATCGTGTCGGATTACAGTGGGAGTAAATAGTTTAGGGGCGTCTCATATTTATCTCCCCGATCCTCTATTCAACTGCTCAGGCCCGCAGGCAAGGGCCTCTGTGCTCGTTCCACCGCCGTGCGCGCGTCACTGAAGCCGATCACTGCTCGGAGCCCCAAGCATTACAGCCGTTGTGACGGCCCGCACGTTCCGGTCCCCGGCAATCTCACAAGGCTCTGGGTGCAGAATCCTCTTCCTTCGCCATTTCTGTCCCGGGTTACAGCCACAGCTTTGCACACGCAGTCCGCTGCTGCACCATACCTTGGATCTGCTTACGATGGCCGCCGATCCCTCCGATTCACAGCTTCCAGGCGCCTCAAAGGCCGACCGCCCTCTGTCTTAGTTTGCGCTTCCTCCGATGCACAGCATTTTCTCCGGCCCTGCAATGACGCTCCGGGGGCCCAAGTATCGAGTTCCACAGTATCCGCCGATCTCGTGGTGCAGGCCCCGGCGCAGCTCCGCTTCTCACTACACCGGCATCCACACAAATTTCGTCGGTTATTAGCTCCACTGCATGCTTCTACGTTTCAGAGGTTAGTTGCAGCTAAGGCGATGCATGGATGGCTGAGTGATGTCAGGATATTTGACGAAGATTCAGGGCCTGGCTCGGAGCTCTGCTAATCTGCGTCCGCCATGCTCGATGGCTAGCCACGCCCCCCTCCCCCCCCTTAAGGCGGTAATACGAGAGAAATGCGTGGCCTTAATCACCACTCACGAGACAGAGGACAGCAGAAAGATTGGCTCTTGAAGCTGAGTTATTGCAGAAAGAAAACAACGATTCACTCTCTCTACCACTGCAACGCAAAGTGACGGCACTCAAGGGCAAACTCACAGCTATATTCTCCAATAGCAAAAGACACACAATTGATGGACGGAATGCAGAACAAATCAAAACATTCACCCCCAGTCAAGAGATCTGGGTTAAATCCATCATTCTTTTGCTCACCATGCCACCCCAGTTTAGACCTGGCCATATGCAAATCAGTCTTGACCCTGTGCCTCATGGGAACAGTCCAGCCCGAACTGCCAAGCCAGGTCCTCCCTGGACCGGAAACAAGCATCCTAGGACCGGTTTCGGGGTTTCCCCCCTCATCAGCCACGATAGCTTGATTCCAGCCTGGCTGATGAAGGGTGTTACCCAGAAACCGGTCCCAGGGTGCTTGTTTCCGGTTCAGGGAAGATGCAAAACTTTTATACTAAAATTTTAGCAACCAGATTGAAGGAGTACTGTCAGACTTGAAAACCCTGACCAATCGGGATTTATTAAGGGGAGACAAACCCACAACCATTTACGGCGAGTGGTCCATTTGCTAGAGAAGGCAGAGAGGAGGAAAATACCTGCAGTGCTACTGGCGTTAGATGCCGAAAAGGCATTTGATAGAGTGGATTGGACATTCCTCTTCTCTGCCCTTCGCAGCTTTGGACTGGGGGAGAAATATATATTGATTCAAGCTAACTATGCTAACCCCCGATCAAGGGTCGTAGTCAACGGGACGATCTCAAGATCGTTTCCATTGGAAAGGGGTACACGTCAAGGGTGCCCTATTTCTCTCTTGCTCTTTGCTTTAAGCATTGAACCATTAGCAGCCCAAATTAGGGCCTCTCCCCACATACAGGGCATTCCTTTTGCATCTATGGATCACAAAATTTCCTTGTTTGCGGACGACATACTTCTGACACTCACTTCCCCACAGAACTCGATTTTAGCTCTGCAGACAGAACTGCAGAAGTTTGAACCAGTGGCCGGCTTTATGGTGAACCTCACAAAGTCCTTTCTACTCAACCTGATGGTACTGGAGGGCGAGATGGAAGATTTGGCCTCTCGTACGCCCTTCTAATTGGCACACAAAGAAATCACATATTTAAGCATAAAGATTACACCTCAGGTTTCAGACCAATACAAGCCTGATTTCCCTCCCCTCCTTCGCCAACTGCAACAAGACCTGAAGAGATGAACTCCAATGTACTTAACTTGGATGGGTAGGATTAACGTGATCAAGATGATCCTACCTCTGGTGCTGTATTTTTTCAGTGGAAGTCGACAGCCAATTTTTTCCCTCCTTACGATCCCCGATAATGACATTTATTTGGTTAAATTGCAGGGCTCGTCTCTCCAACAAACTATTACGGCTTTTTAAACAGGAGGGGGGGGGGTTTGCACTCCTGAATTTTCTAGCATATTATAGAGCGACACAACTCCAGGTGATTTCGGAATGATCCTCGAGAGATTCAGAGAAACACTGGCTCCACATGAACAGAGCAGACACTGGCAGAACAATCTGGGATCTTATTTGGAAAGCTAAAAATTCACGACCTCCGAATGTATATTTAAGCACTCTTAATAGAACCACACTCGTATTGGATATACTAACCCGGCAGAACAATATTACAACCTTCCCTTCCCGGTACACCCCCATCCACTTCAATAAAGCATTCCCACCATTTCTCACTCCGGGACCCTTTGATTTGTGGAGGGAAGGGGGTGTCTCACTATCTCAGATTGGTACCACGGTTGGGATATACTTACCTTTGCCAATTGCTGCAAGAACTTCAATCTCCCCGTTACGGAGAGATGATATTATAACCAGTTGGTCCACTAGGGTAACACAGTCGGAGTATAGACAGACAGCCACCAGGGATCTGCTTCCAATTGAACAATTTGTGCACCAAGGAGTGTTTCTAGGGGGACCATTTCATTAATCTATTCGCTTCTTAATGCTTCGACCACCACTCATAGTCTGAGATATAGGACCTTTTGGGAAAAGGTTTTAGGCACTTCAATTACTGTGAAACAATGGAACACGTTATTTAAGGACATACCTGAGCACAACCGATCACTAGGCTTAAGGGAGGGCACCTGTAAACTTCTCTATGATTGGTATCTCCACCTTGCAAGGCTCCACTGGATCTATCCAAACACCACGGACCGCTGTTGGAGGGGGTGTGGACTCTTGGGGGACTCCAGGCATATTTGGTGGGACTGCCCCTCGACCATATTGGAATGAGATCCTGGCCCAGATGAGGGATATCCTGGGCTACCCCCTACCTCCGATGCCTGAGTTCGTCTTGTTGGGGCTACGGACCCCACTTTAAAACACCAAACGTTGGGCGACAGGTCCATAATGTGGCTGTGCTTGGGGGGGGGGGGGGGGGGAAGCCAAGATGGCATTAGAAGTGGCATGGATAAAGCCGACGGTCCCCTCCATGTCCCAATGGCATGTTCGTCTCTGGCAGGGCCTAACTATGGAGCGTTTGTCAGCTCAAGGACACTCTGAAAGGATTTGATTATATTTGGGGCCTACTGGTAATTCTTGTCGAGGGGTCTACCACTTCTCTTCTGCCACTCTCGTACCGGTGCTCTCCATTTATTCCAGACCTAAGACTTCAAGGTGCTTAGCCCCTAAGGTTACATCATGAGATTATGAAACTGGCGCAACTGTATAAACCTCTAACCCGTAACCCACAGCCTTGTAACTCCTTCTGATTGTTGATACTCTGAGTATGCACACTCCACCACTGTTGTATTTTATTGTGTTTCTAGTTTTCTCTGTCTTACGGATTGGTTATGATGAACACAGCTTGATGTAGTCTGTAGGACCCTTATTGGGGATTATGTATTAAGCATGTTGTGGGATACTGGTCAATATATTGACTATGATCTATGGTTTAAAAGGTGCTAGTTTCTTTGCTGTATGTACTCTGATAAAATCAATAAATACAATTTGAGAAAAAGACCTGTGCAAGCCACGTTCTTCAAGGTACTTCGTTCAGTGCATGTCTGCTTAGTTTTGCAGCTGCCGCTGACATGGGACTAATATCTATCAATTACTACCTAAATGTACAATCTGAAATTGTGAGTCCTTTCCCGTCTCCATTTCATGGCCTATGAAAGCTCAAAACAATGAAGGTACAATTTCACATCAACGAAGACATCCGACCTGTTGCACAGTCATACAGCCGAATAGCTTTTCACCTACAAAGAGTTGTCGAAAAAGAACTAGAATCTCTGAAACGCAACATCATCTAGCGCTATACTGGTGCCACACCACGGGTGTCGCCCATAGTGGTTGTGCCAAAAAAAGGACAGGGGAGGTGCAGTGCGAATATGCCTGGATATATGCCAGCCCAACAAAGCAATAGAGAGGGAAAGACATCCTGGTACACACATTGCAGACATGATCGTGCAGCCGAACGGGGCCAAAGTCTTCTCCCGTCTTGACTTGAACAAGGGATACCATGAACTCAAATTGGAAGCAAACTGTAGGTACAATACTACTTTTTAAACTCTTATTGGCTTATTCCGATACTAAAGGTTGAGTTTTGGAGTGTCATCTGCTGCAGAAATATTCCAAGATGTTCTTTGTAGAATAATTCCACCTGTTACTCATGCTTTCTATTAAAGTGATGATATACTGGTATTTGGAACAACACGGAAGGAGCTAGGTAAGGCTTTCAAACAAGTGTGCCTGTTACAAATGCAGGGCTCACATTAAATGCCGAAAAGTGTGAATTTCACAAATCCAAACTCAAGTTCTTTAGGCACATATTTTCTGATGGATGGGGGGGGGGTGGGGGGGGGAAATTTGACTCCTGATCCAGATGAAGTACAAGTGCTGTCAGCCACCAGTCCCCCACAAGATGTCACCATGTTAGTCATTCTTGGGCATGGCCAGTTATTGTTCAAGGTACATTCGCAACTTTGCTACAGTGAGTGCCCCAATGCGAGACCTGACGACACGAAATGTCCAGTTCCGATGGTCCTCTGAATGTGACCTAAGCTTTAAAAAAAAATAAAGCATGCAATTGAAAATGCGACTGAGATGGCATACTTTGTTCCTAAACTACAGTTGTAGTTGATCCGATCCCGGTGGGCGGGGAGCAATCCTTGCTCAGTATAATGGACATACAAAAGCTCAGACTCATTGTGGCGTACGCCAGCTGAAGTCTGTGACACAGAACTTGCTTATTCCCAGCCGGAAAAAGAGTCTGTGGTCCTGTGAACATTTTCATGTATTTCTTAACATATTCGGAAATGCAAAAGCTAAGATGAACAGTCGCATTAAGAGGTTGGGTTGAGGTAGCAAGATTAGACTATACAATTGTGCAAGAACCAGAACCCTGCAGATTATTTCTCACGAGTACCACTACAGCGGCACAGCTCAACATCAAAAACTGTTGAGGAATACATCTTCATTGTAAGGTCCAGAACGCCAGCGGCTTTATCTGCCACTAAAGACCTGCTTGCCCTTAAAGACCTTATTTCAGCGCAATCATGGAGACAACGTCTTCGACCTCTGAGTGACTATGTTAAATTTGAAAAATATCGAAATGTGCAAGATGAACTCTCTCTCACTAAAGAAGGCATTGTGTTAAGAGGCTCTAGGATTATCACACCCAAGAGTCTGAGAGCAAGTGACTCATGAAGGACATCGTAGCATTGTTTCCACCAAAAGAGCCCGAGAGATAGTGTAGTTCCCTCACTTTGGACAAGAGAGATGAGAATAAAGGAGTGTCACTTGTCTTTCTCCTAAAGTGACCCAGAATCCGCTAACCGTGTCTGATCTTCCTTCAAGTGCATGGGAAAGAGAGGCCGTAGACTTCTTTTGGCCCCTAGCAAATGGCCATCACTTGACTGTGATCATTGACAGATGTTTCCGTTTTCCTCTGTTGGAGGAAATGTCTTTAACAACCCACAACAAAGTCTTTGAGCGACTGGACGACACATTTGCAGTGCGGGGCATGCCAGACATCCTCAAGTCTGACAACGGTCCACCGTTCAATCGCAAGGAGTTTCTGGCTGGACTCCATGTCAAGCATTAAAAAAGTACACCCTTGTGGCCTCAGGCTAACGGTGTTGAGGAGCATTTTATGGGAACCCTAAAACGAGTAATACAACGTGCATTGATGGAGGGAATTGAGCTGAGTCAGGCTTTATGTCAAGGCCTTCGTGCCCAACGTTAGACTCCTCACTCCACCACCGATGAGCGTTCTGCCAAGCTGATGTTTGGGAGAGTTATAAGAACCAAACTACCACAATGTACTACTGAACAAACTTGGAATGATGAAGAGGTTCGTATCGCTGATGCTGCTCAAACATCAGATGAAAACGTATGCTGATAAACGTCTGCGAACTCAGAAGATGGTCTTCGAAGGTGACTGGGTTCTTGTCAAACAAACGGAAGCGAAAAACAGATCTTCCATTTGCTGTTGAACTTCTGAAAGTTGTCACGCGCAAGGGACACAACGGCGCAACGTCCTGGAAAATCCATCACAAGGGTCTCTGAGATTACAGCAACTGATAATTGTCAAGACAGATGTCTGAAATGTGATGAGGCTGCCCCACCTGAAGTCCCAGATCAGACATTAGACCCTGTACCCTCTGTGTCCACTCTGGCTACAGTTCAACAACCTCACACCACACTGTCTGGCCAAACTGTGCTATCACCTCGACAACTTAGCAAAGAAATATGATTTTGCTGTTTTATTCCTTTTTTTTTTTTTTTTACAAGAGGGGAGATGTAGTGTTTTAGGACTGTGAGCACTCGGACTGCGTGACCCTGGGTGAGCTCAGTTACTGAATTACATAAAAATTCAGTGAGACCTAGCAGAGAGGGCCATTGGCGTAGTGAAGTCCTGTTTGCCTACAACCTGCAGCCTTGGACCTGTTGTTGGAATCAGAGCTCCAAAAAAGTGACTAAATTCAAAGGTAGAAATCTTCACTGGGCGAAGATATGAAAAGTATCCTGCTGATGCAAGACCATCCTTGGGTACAAATTTAGAATTTCTCCCTCTATGAACTTTACTGCCAAAAGTCAACAGTTTCACTGCAAACTCTTTGGATAGCTACGGGCCTTGTGGAGCCCTTCTTGGCCACAGCCTGCTGCCTTGGCCCACTGAGAAATGTTTGGCTTCCATTTCGTAAACTAAGGAAGACTGTAAAACGTCTGAAAGGGAGGAACCTGGTTTCTGTATCCGACCCGCAGTCCATCACGGTTGGCCTTGAATTGCACCTAGATACCAATCAAGCGCAACTAGATGCTGATGGTTGGCACTCAACACTTTTGGTGCTATTTTTATTCAAAAGTTTTAAAGTTAACATCTCCTGTTCCCCTTTTGGATTTTTGTCATTTTGCTGGTGTTTTGTTCATTAAATTATTCTCCATCGCTACCATGGGTTGAGCTCTAGCTTAAATTACTGAAACCTTTTCTGGACCTTACAAGAATAGGTTGTTTTTTAGAATGCTTGGAGGACCGTTTTATAAATGTGAAATTGTTATTGGTGCCATTTGCATTAAATTCTTCAGTTTGGTATTTTTTTAAATACAAATTGAATTGTTTTTATTTATTTATTCCAGTATTTTGGTGTCCAATTTGCTAGCTAGTCCGAAGAAAACCTCAAAATCTGGTTATTTTGAACACCATTGCATGATAAAGAAAGGACAAAAAAATTTTGTTTTTGAAATAGAAATTAGTGCTATATGACAGCAAAGAAGGAATTTTGCACTGTGGTCGAGAAGCCTTGGATTGTGTACTTAAATTAGGTTACCATGGTTTGACAATTTGAGGGGGCTTAGTTTATAATGAAATGGATCGATCTTCCATTCTGGTTCTCCACAATCCCATGTACTCTTTTCAAATGGGAGACAAATGTGGGTGTTAGTAGCATGGCATCTTCTTTTCCAATGTATTTGATAGGCTTTTTCAGAGGTCTATTTAATCGAAAAGGCACTGATTAGGTCTCCAAACAGTGCCGCTTTTGATAAATGTCTTAAACAGCAAAATTCCTCTTATTGCTTTTCTTCCTTCTGAGTCTTAACCGTCTTTGTTTTATTCCTAGGTCTATTATTATAATGCAAGGACAAGAGAATCTGCGTGGTCAAAACCTGAAGGCGTGAAAATTATTCAGCAATCTGAACTTACCCCAATGTTGGCAGCTCAGGCACAGGTGCAAGCTCAGGCAGCTCATGCCCAGGCACAAGCAGCTCACGCTCAGGCCCAAGCGCAGGCTCAAGCTCAGGCGCAGGCTGTGGCTCAAGTTCAGGCCCATGTGCAAGCTCAGGCAGCTCAAGCGCAGGCTCAAGCAGTGGCCCAAGTGCAGGCCCATGTGCAAGCTCAGGCAGCTCATGCACAGGCTCAGGCTCAGGCACAGGCAGTGGCTCAAGTGCAAGCCCATGTACAAGCTCAAGCTCAAGCTCAGGTGCAAGCAGCAGCTCAAGCCCAGAATCAGCTGCAGATCCATGGTCAGTCGCAGAGTCCATTACAGGTCCAAAGTCCTTTACAGGCTCACTCTCAAACCCAGAGTCCTCTGCAGCCCCACTCTCAAGCTCCAAGCCAACTGCAGTCTCAGTCGCAAACCCAAAACCAGCAGCAAACGCACACTCAAACACAGAATCAAGGTCAACCTCATTCTCAAGGCCAGAATCAACTGCAGGTCCAATCTCAAGCTGCAAGCCAGTTGCATGTTCACTCTCAATCGTCAAGCCAGATGCAAGCACACTCTCAAGCTACAACCCAGTTGCAAACACTTTCCCAAGCCACAAATCAGTTGCAGGCCCATTCACAATCTCAGAACCAGTTACAGGCTCACTTGCAGGGCCACTCTCAGTCCCAGAGTCAGTTGCAGTCCCACTCTCAAGCCTCGAGTCAGTTACAGTCACACACTCAAACTCCGAATCAATTGCAGACTCAGAGTCCATTACCAGCTCATGCTTCTACTCAGAGTCCATTGCAAACCCATTCTCATGCCCAGGCTCCATTACAGACCCACTCACAGGCCCAGAGTGCGTTACAGGCCCACTCTCAACCCCCTAGCCATTTACAGACCCTCTCTCAGTCTCAGACACAGTTACAGGCCCTTTCCCAAGCCCAGAGTAAGCTGCAATCTCTCTCCCAGACTCAGAGTAAGCTGCAGGCCATCTCACAAGCTCACAGTCAGATGCAGGTCCATTCTCAACCCCATAGTCAACTTCAGGCCCACTCCCAAGCACAGAGCAAATTGCAGGCACTATCGCAATCTCAGAGTCCCCTTCAAGTCCAGTCCAAGCTGCCAACCCATTCTCAAGTACAATCCCAAACCCAAAATCAAATTCATACTCAAGCTGCTGCAGCCAGTACTGCAGCTACATCCAGCAGTCCTGCCTCTACAGCTTCTTCAACATCATCCTCAAGCAGTCTTTCTCACTCTACCTCAACAACCTCTACTACTCCAGCTACAGTGTCGCAAACCATTCCGAGTGAGTACCAGATTTCTAACACTATTGCGAATAATGCAAAAAAATGATTTATCTTCTTCTCCACTTTAAGGCCTTGCCTAAGACAGTGCATGTGCTGTCCTTTTGAGACCTGTTATTTTATACTGGGTGTAGAGACCACTCATTGCTTACCATTGGTTTGCTTAATTGTCATTTGCTTGCTTATCAGTTAGTTGCGTGGGCTCTTGTGATTGCCCTTCCACTGGACCATGGACGCATTAATAGGTCTTTCCATTGTTCTCTTTTTCAGGAGCAATATTTTTTTTGTTACTGTGCGAAAGTGGGTGTGCTTTCCCCGGTCTCCCTTGTTTGCTCCTTTCTGGGTTCCCCTCTCTTGCTTGTGTGCATCTCCACTCCGTTGCGTTTCCTTCTCACCAGTGTGCTTTCCCCTGCCAGCTCCATGCTGTTCTTTCATTAGATTGATCTCCCCCACCTGTGCTCCTGTGTTACTACCTCCCCCACATGCTCCTGTTTTGTGTCCACCCTCATGTTGTTAAACTCCCCCCCCCTGTCATTTTGAAGTCTTCACACATTTCATAGATTCATCGCATGGAACCATCAGTTTGGGATCTGCATTAGTTTACTAATTTCTTGTCGAAATATTAAAGCCTGTTAACTTTTGAGATGACCAGGGTAAGGCCTTTTACTTATTTTCCATATGAACCAGAAAACACTTGTCTGAATGCAGTTTTTTTTTATACTCTTTGTGATATGTAGAGCGATAATGTTTCTTTTTCAGATTGTAAATGAGCCTTTTGACATGATTTTGAATATCTTGTAGTTGGGGCAGCAGCTTCGAAGTGATTTATCACCCATATATTCAGTAGTTAATCTGAGATCACCTCTTGCACCAGTAAATCAATATCTGTACCACGTCTATATGTTTTCTTTGCTTTTCATCTGCCACCTTGTGGGATGTCTGTGTACACTGACTGATAAGTGGCTGAATGACTGTTTTACTTGAATGTTGTAAATCAACAAAAGCCTTTTGATCAAATTGATATCTCATGATTGTTATAGAGGGAAATTTCTCATGGAGTTCAGGTGAACAAATCACGTTGTTTATTTGGGACAATCCTGCTGAAAACTGAAATAAAATTCAGCACCTGCACTTTCATATTCTTCCTGGTACAGCAATGATTTTGATTTTCAAACTGTACATAATACTGAAACTCAATGTTGCACTCCATATCGATACAGCAGGAGTTTAAAAAAAAATAAAAGTAATCTGAAAATCTCCCGCAAGTTAGTGAGCTACATAATATTGTCCTTTTAGTATAGTAACTATTGTGAGGCCTTTCTCTGAGACCTACAGCAGTCCGTCGTGACTGCATGCTGTTTGTGGTGGCATGCTTCATATAAGTGTTGTTGCGGGGATTCTGCACATATACAGAACTATGCGCAGGAAAACAGGACCTCTGTGTATAGTGGTGTACCAACCATACCCTTTAGTACCCAAAATCCCAATCCGACTAGCTATAGTGTCTCATTCGTTCTCCGTACTACAGCGAAGCTACCAATGATTAGACATCCCAGAACACGGACTCTTTCAGGAATCGCGGGAGCAAGAACACTTTCATTACTCCCTCATACTTGTCCATAACGTGTGTATTAAGAGACACAGTATAGTTTATAATGTTTATTTCAACTATCGTGCTCTAAGACCCAGTACACGTGCCAGTACTAGCAGCATAATGCATAATGCATAAAGATAAAACAGTAAGCATGGTTACAATTCCATTGAATACAAACGGGGACAGCATTTTATAAAGACAGTGGATATAGGACTAAAATGCCTTACCACCCTCCCCGTGCTAGTAACTAGTTTATTATAAAAATAGAAGACCTCTGGGCTTGGTCAGGGGGTCCTCCATACCTCAAGAACTAGATGCAAGGGTTACATCATCGGACAAGCACAGCTCTTCTCCCTGGAAAGGCTTTTCTCCAAGTGCCACCAACAGGGAGATCACAATATTAAAAGCACACGAATTTCTCCAGTGCAGCTGTATTTCATGTTATGTCTAAGTGCGAGGGGCAGAACAGCAACAACAAGGGACGTTGTTTTTCGACCTTGTACATTGTGTGCAGACAAAAACCACAGAGAACATGAGAAAAGGTGAAAGGCAAAAAGGCAGACAGTTCTAATGTGAACGGTCACAAGCAGAGTCTGGAAAAACAAAGTCACAGAGTAACGTGTGCAAAGGAGGCATCATGGCAGCTAGGCCTAAGCTAACTTAGCAATGTCGACAATGAGGCCACAATCCACACTACAGTGTTTTGGGTGTTTTCGCACCCCGAAATTTTGATAGTGTAGAGCTCTGTGTCCTGAGCAGTCAGTGCCTGCCCTGTTCTCTGTGCTGCAGGCTGCTCCAGGACCATACTTTGCCCATGACCAAAGTAACTGATGGTACCCGGTTGGGCAGCTTGTATGTATGGAACATGTGTAAACTTTGACAGTACTTGTATATTTAGTAATGCCAATAAAGTTGGTTGTAGGCATTTCATCATACTTGCACAGACAACCCATATTTATTGTGAATGAGGTTAAAATAGGCAAGGCAGTTATTAGGAGGAGTAGTTGAACTCCCCAGATGTGCATTTGTGTTTGAGAGGTAAGCATGAAATAAGAATAACTGACATAAAGAACTGATTATTTTTCCCCGCCTTGAATGAAAAAGTATAATTTCCTCAAAATATAGTGTTCAAGGCATGTGTGGCTCTAGATGCACATGCTTTGCATACTGCTGCTATCAAGTGTTGGCTCCGGATGTTTGCAAGTTGCTTTTCTTCGAAGTCTTTCGAGTCACGAGGTAAGGTGACTCCTCCTCTTAGTAATAGTGCGCATGGTCATCGACCCCATTGTTAGATTGTTTTCTTTCCACCATCGGGTTCGGACGTGTATTGTGGCGCTCCGTTTCGAGATTGTTTTCGGGATACTTTCGGTGCGCAATCCACTCTACCCTAGTCGGTATTGTTTCGAATGAGTTTCCCATCCATCATGTATCTAAAATCGGAAGACTTTCGCCAATTCGGCTCGGAACATTCCAACCGCAGCCTTTAGGCTTAGCCCATCTGGGTTAAATTACACTCTATACCAACTCCATCAAAGATAACTTGCTGATGGAATGTTCTCAGTTTCAGTTCTGCCCTTGGTGCCACTCCAAGTACCCGGGCACCGACCTTCACAAAGTCTGCAATCTGCTGGTTGCCAAAGCACAAAAAAGAAGACTGTGAGGCCTTTTGGTCATTTCGATCTCGGAAGACCTTGCGGGACTGTCTGGATCGACGCAGAGGCAGAACATAGAACATACTCATATCTTCGACCAAGAAGATATCGGACAGGAAGAGAAAGACATGTAAGTGTCAGCTGCCGAAGAAGAAGGGACCTTTTCCGTTCAATATTCCGACTCCGAACTAGAGATTGATTTGGAGTCCCATAATCTTCCTTCTGGTCAAGGTGCTGCGAGTACCCATACCCCTCACCTGCCCACACAAACAGTCCATTCCTGTACAACAAAAGGCTTCTGGGCCACCACTGCCGTCCGGCCATGGTAGGCATCGAGAGTCCGCTTTGAACTCCCAAACACCAAAGCCTTCCAGCTCCGCTCCGAGCCTAGACAACATAGGCCTGGGCGGAGTTCCGCGGAACTCTGCGAAGTGTCAACAACACACTGAAACTACCATAAATCTTCTACATTCACTAGGATTCACAATCAATGCTCAAAAAATCCATCTTCCAACCCTCACAACTGCAACCATATCTAGGAGCTATGCTTTGTCTACACTGAAACGGGGCTAGCCTATCCAAATACAGCCAGAATTCAAAATTTTCAGACACTGCTACCACAGTTTCAACCCAATCAGTATTTAATAGTCAAATCTTTTGTGCGTATGGTGGCATCATGCATTGCCATAGTGCTTCATGCAAAACTTAACATGTGCCCTCTACAGGAATGTTTAGCATGCCAGTGGACTCAATCACAGGGCCAACTACACGATCTAGTGTTGGTAAACAGCTGCACTCCTCACTCTTTGCAGTGGTGGAACTCACAAAATCTGTTAAGGGTGGCCGTTCATCGACCCTGTTTCACAGGTTGTGCTAACAGCAGATACATCCTTTGCACGCTGGGGTGCTCACCTACATCATCTAACAGTTCAGGGTCATTGGGACACCAGACTCCAAAATCTGCACATCAACTACCTAGAGCTTCAAGCTGTTCACCTACTGTTGAAAGTGTTTCTACCTCATCTAATAGTCAAGGTTGTCCTAGTCCAGATGGACAATTTGACAGCCATGTAATATATACAAAAATGGGGGGGCACTCTCTACAGCTTTCTCTCCTCTCTCGGATAATTTGAAGTTGGGCAATACGTCACAAAATCCATCTGTTAGCAGAACACCTCCCGGGAACCGACAACAACTTTGCCAACCTTCTCAGCAGGATTCAGCAACAAGTCCACCATCGGGAACTCCACCCCCAAGTTCTCCTCCCATACTTCCACAAGTCGGAGATTGCAAAATGTCCAACTTCGCCTCCAGATTCCCACACCCTCTATCCAAACGCAGTGCCCTATGGATGAATTGGTCAGGAATATTTGCCTACGCTTTTCCGCCTCTCCCTCTTCTTCCGTTTCTGGTTCGGAAGCTCAGGCAGAGGTCTCTCGCTCTCATTCTGATAGCTCCCACATGGGCCCGTCAGCCATGGTTCACCACACTACTCGAACTTTCAGTAGTTCCACACGAGAAGCTTCACCTCAACCCAAACCTTCTCCCTAAGAACCATGACGAAATCAGACACCCAAAGGAGCTAAATCTAGCGATTTGGCTTTTGAAGTCCGAGTTCGGATATCTAAACCTGCCAGCAGAATACATGACCACATAAACCCACCACTAGAGCTTGCTATGCAGCTAAATGCAAAATATTTGTTATTTATTGTAATAATCAAAAAACTGGTCTACTCAATGCATCTCTATACAAAACATTATTTGTAACCTCTTGCATTTAAAATGCTCAGGCCTTGCTTACACTTCCGTACGTCTACATCTTGCAGCAGTGGCTGCCTATCTTCAAAATAGGCAACCCTTATCTTTGTTCAGAGTGTCAGTTGTTAAGGCTTTCATGGAAGGCCTTTAAAGAGTGATATCACCAAGGGTCCCACCTGCGTGGAATCTCAATATTGTTCTAACTCGACTTATTGGTCCACCTTCTGAACCATTACACAATTGCTCCTCCAATATCTTTTTTGGAATGTTGCTTTCTTAATTGCTATCACCTCACTAAGGCGTGTTGGTGAGCTTCAGACACTAGAAGAACCTTTCTTCCAGCTTCTTAGAGATAGGTTGTTCTTGGTACCAATCCGAAATTTCTTCCAAAGGTAGCATCCCCATTCCACATTAACCAATCTGATGAGCTACCTGTTTTCGTTCCTCAACCAGATTCTGTAGCAGAAAGCTCTTCATACACTAGACGTAAACAGAGCATGCATATATTATATTGACAGTACAAAAGATTTTCGCAAAACAACTTTTTGTTGCGTTTGCTCCCCCTCTTAAAGGGAAATCCATTTCAAATTGCTGCCCTGTGGATGATGTCCTGCAACAAAACCGCTCGCCCAAGGCGCACCGTGAGGACTAGATAACCTTGTCAACATAAGCCACTTACCCATCTTCTTGCCTACCAGCTGCACAGAGCCATTGCGGACACCTACAATTACCACCTCTCAAATGCAACGTAGGAACAATACTTGACCATGCAATTATGGCCTAAGGAATCTTCATCGCGAGCCGGCCCATCGCAGAGATGAGCACCTGAAACCCATCTTCCTGTTAGATCTCTATTTATTGTTGCCCGGATAAACCATGCTACTCCCCAGGAGCGCAAGACTCGTGGGGCAAGAGTCCGCCCCATGCAACCTCAAATGGGCCCTGTGCAGCCCTACCTGAACACCCACAAGGGTCCGCCAGCATCCCATGCCCTTCACCCAGTTGCAAAAACCACCTGTGGAAAAGACAAACCATAGCAAGGCTGTACATACCAGCGGCCCTGCACCAGCACATCTGTAACCCCTTCTGCGTCCACAGAAGGCAACAAGGTATCCAGCTGCTGTTCAAAACTCCCACTCCTTCCAGCTGAGCAATGTCTCACGCACAAGTGTCCCCACACCAGCACCTCTGTAACCCCTCCTGCGTCCACTGAAGGCGACGAGGTATCCAGCCGCTCTTTCAACTCCTCACACTTTCCACCTGCGTCAAGGAGAATACAAAAGAGAGACAGGAGTTTGAGGCAGACACCCACAAACGAGCTTGAGCTAACCTAGCTCTTGTAGCTTTCGGCTCCCAGCCTTCCAGCCCTTTGCGCCACAGGCCCAGCTGGCCCAACCTTGCCGCCGCAGCGGTGGCCCCAATTTAAAATGTGTGAGAGCCCTAGTATGGCTGCATCCAAGCTGCCGCCCAACCCCGTGCAACTGACAGGGAAAATTGGCAACCCATGGGAAATTATACAAATAGCAAAATTAGACTGCTAAAGAGTCACCAGTCCTTGCCCGGCATTCAGCAAACTGCAGTGAAAACACAACCTCGCCTTCCCCCTGAGGGAGCCTAGGGACGCCCACTAGACAATTCTGTTCCACATACCCTAGACTTAGCTGGACCACTAGTCTATTTAGAGCCAGGGATACTCAAACAGGGCTGTAACGACCTTTTCGTGTTGCAACATGAAATGTTTTGCGAACAGCCTGGCACTTAAAGTCGATGTAGGCTTTGCTGAGCTATGCACAGTGCACGGTCTGGGGCATAATGCTGCTACTGCTGCATCATGCCGCCCTCGAAATCTGCTGACATTCCTTGCCGAGGTCCCCAATGGTGGGGATACTGCCACACTCCATCTATGCATATATAACTCCGGCAAAGGCAGCCTCAGTTTTCCGACAACATGAAATGCCGCCCATTCTACAGGAATTTGAGTTGAGATTCCCAAAGCCAAGATGTGGTAGAGGCTTTAAACCATCAATTATAAGGCACAATCCGAGCACGGAGACTTTGACCGCAGCCCTTGCTTTAAATGAGCTATAACGGGGGCGTGGTCAAGATGGCGGCACGATAGGACGTGTTGCGATCGAGCTCCTGCTTGCCGTCCGCCCTGATGTGAGTTAACGCGGGCATTTCCATCATCATAAGCCCTGCCAAGCACCGCATCGTTGTCCGGAACAGTAGGGGTACCAGCTGACGCGCGGTGGGTCCGGAGACCGGCTCCCCAGGTGCCGCAAACAGTTTCCCGGACGGGGCCTGCAGACCGCTCCCAGCCCACCTGAGAGACCGCGCGGATTCGCTGGACGGAGCGGGGGCGCGTGTCCCGAGGTCCCGGCCTTCACCGCCTGCGACTCGGCAGGGTCCAGCCGCCTCCTGCGGTGACACGGTGCGGCAGGGGCGACACGCCGGCCAGGCCATTCAATCCCCGGGCCCCAGCAAGCAAGATTCCCGGCAGCAGCGCGAGGCCCCGGCCTGGAGTTGCGGCCTACCTCGCACTTGCATAATTTCGTCCGAACACTCCGCCCTGGAGCCCCTCACCCACGAGAACTCGCCTGACTGACCCTGGATATCCCCGGGACTTCGGAGGGGTCGTCAACCAAGAGAGAAACGGCCGGCCCGGAGCATCGTCCACCGGGAGGCCCCGACTCTCACCACGTGGCGCGGCGACTCCGGAGCCCCTGGGAGAACCGTGAGGTAGCCTCCGACGACGAGCCCAGGTGCCCGGACCCTTGAGCTGCACGGGCCACTTCCCTGACGAAGCCCAGTGCTCGGCAACGGGTACTTGCCGAGAGGAAAGTCAGCACTTTTTCCTCGATCACCAACACAGGGTAAGGAGGGCGGACGCCGGGGAGGGGGGGGACTGCAGGGGCCCCCGGGGGTGACTAACTGAGAAGGAGTGCGCTGGTCGGGTACCCGCTGGGCTAGCCTGCCCCCCCCCCCCCCCTGCTTTGCCTTGCAACCTCCCGGGAACCACTGGGGCTCCGGACTATGTCCACCACGAGGGCGAAAAGGGAAAAATCACTTAAAGACCTGTTTGCTCGCCCGCAGAACGCACCCACCATGGCGCAGGCCGCGCCCGAAAGATCGACCTCTGAGGGCGCCGGAGGCGCGGGAGAGGAGCCCATCACTCGGGCTTTCTTGGAGTCCCTCTTCGCGGCCCTTAGGGAGGACTTGCAGACAGTGAAAAAAGACCTCACCTCTGAAATAAAGGACATTCGCAGGGATGTGGATGGTATCGGAAAACGGGTCGCCACTCTGGATGACAAAGGAGACAATAGGGACATCGAACTGGCCACCCTTCAACAGGAAGTCCTACGACTCCAGGATCAACACCTCGATCTGCAGCTCCACCTGGAGAACCTGGAGAACCGCTCCCGGAGACACAATATCCGTATCCGGGGAGTCAAAACCACAACTGACACAGAGGACTTGTTCACCTTCTCCAGGATGCTCTTCAACCACATTCTTGGTGTCTCGCCCGATGCCCCTATCAAACTGGATCGCGCCCATAGAGTTGGGGCCCCCCCGGGCGAGCAACGCCCCACCTGCTGACATCCTTGTCTGTGTGCACGATTTCAAGACAAAGGAGGAAATCATCAATAAGGCCAGAGCCATGCATCCAATCTCATTCCAGGGACAGAACCCAGTACTATTCCAGGACCTAGCTCTCCTCACCCTACATCGGAGACGCCAGTTTAGACCCGTCACGGACCACCTCCGGCGGCAGGGTGTCTCCTACTCATGGGGCCACCCCTTCAGGCTCATCTTTAGGTACATGGAAAGCTGACACAGCTGCGCTCCCTCACCGAAGCCTGCCAGTTACTAGGACTCCCACTCCCTGCCGAGGAAGAGGATCAGCACAGCCGCAGAGCCGGATGTCTCTCCCTCTGGCTGGCGACGACAAGGCTGCCGACAGCGAAACCGACGGCCTGATCGGTCTGAGATTGCTAAGGGCCAACAGGTGGTCCTTGACTTCATGTCGGAGACTTCTACGCAGCACACGACAGAGGACATATCAGATGATCAGATGATGTTGCTCTCTATCGCTGCTTCCGGGGTGGGCGGCGGGCGGGAAGGGAGCTCGGACACTTGGTCACAACATGACCCCACACTGACCCTCTACCGGTCATCCCGCGATGACAGACTATTTCTCTTGACCTTATTGCACTGTTGCAGTTCTGCATTTGTTTTTCTGTTTTGGGTTTTTACATTTTGGTTTGGGGTTCCCTCGTCCATCCATCCATCCTGTTGCTTGGACATCTGCCTCGGTCTCCCCTCGACTTCATTGGCCAGATCACTACAACGTAGGTGGCCAACTGTGACCCTAATTATCACGGCTTCTAACCTCACACCCACATAGATGCCGCCCACCATTCTTAAAATTCTTACCCTGAATGTGCGGGGCATCAACAACCCGGTCAAACGCAGAGCGGTCCTTTCTTATCTTGACACTACCAAAGCTGACATATGCCTCTTGCAGGAGACGCATCTCTTGCCAAAAGACTGCCACCGCCTCAGATCCCGCATGTTCTTGATTCAATTGTTCTCCTCCGGCCCAACTAAATAGGCCGGGGTCGCCATCTTGGTCTCCCGCGCATTTCAGGGAAAAGTCCTACAGAAAAAAGCTGAAATAAAGGGGAGGCTCCTCAACTACCTATTCACGTTAGGTGGCCTGACATTCACTATTGGATCGATCTATGCTCCCAACGAAGGGCAAGAAAAATTCATACATGCTGCACTCACCGAGGCCACCGCTGAGCGCCGGATACTATTGGGCGGGGACCTGAATCTTGTCTTCGACAACATAGCGGACAGATCGTGTCAGCGCACGGGCCAGGCAGGCGCACTCTCTGTGACAGGGTTAGCTAGACTACAAGATCTGGACCTGAAAGATCTATGGCGCTGCTCCCACCCCCACAGCCGCGAATACTCCTTTTATTCCAGTGCTCATAAGACATACGCTAGGCTTGACTACTTCCTGGGTACCTCGTCCCTGCACACACTCATGACTACTGTTGACATAGGGGTAGCCTCTCTGTCAGACCACGCACCAGTAACTGCCACCTTCACTCTTCCCCCCCTCCAACACCCTGCACGTCATTGGCGCCTTCGCGACACTCTCTTACACCGCGCAGATGTTGTAGAGCAAATACAGCGCGCTATCCAAGATTACCTCTCACACAACTCTAATCAGGACACTTCTCTCTCGACTCAATGGGCAGCATTAAAAGCAGTAATACGAGGGGAATTTGTTGCTATCTCTACGGCAGATAACGTGGAACGCAGGCGGAAGAGGGATGAGCTTACTCAAAAGACGAAAGAACTAGAGCAGATGCACCAGAGGACAGGGGCTCCCAGGGTGTGGAGACAGCTAAAGGCAATGCGACAGCAACTTGCCGCGCTGGACCAGGACAGGGCGGAGTTCGCAGCCCTCAGGTTGCGTCATGCTTACTACACCGGGGGGGGGGGCAGATGTGGGTGCCTCCTCGCCCACAAGCTCTGGGAGGCCTGACAGAAACAAGGGGTTCAGGAACTTCACCGGGGAGACGGCAAGAGGGTCACAGAGGACCCCGAGATTGCTGAGACCTTCCGGGACTTCTTCGCCCAACTCTATACAGGAATGCCACTGGACGACGCCTATGGCGATGCTTACCTTGCGGAAGCCGACCTCCCCACCCTAACTAAAGCACAGGCAGATCACCTAGAAAGAGACATTAGAATAGAAGAGGTCGTTGCGGCCATCTCGCGCCTCAAAGTAGGGAAATCGCCGGGGCCCGACGGCTACTCAGCTGCTTTCTATAAAACATTCTGCGCACAGGTGGCCCCCCTCCTGACCAAGCTCTTCAATTCTTTTGCCCAACTAGGGGCGATTCCCCGGGGCATGCTTGAAGCTTCCATAGTGGTTATACCGAAATCAGGGCGCGACAAAACTGTCTGGAGCGTACCGACCTATATCTCTCCTCAACATAGACATTTAAATTATACACTGGAATCTTAGCGAATCGCCTGGCGCCCTACATGCCGGGGTTAATAGACCCCGACCAGGCGGGCTTTATCCCTCAACGCCAGACGAGCGATGACACCAAACGAGCTCTCCACCTCATAGAGAAGGCCTCCCGGACACAGGGGGGAGTATATGCTACTCACCATTGACGCCGAGAAGGCCTTCGATAGGGTGCACTGGCCTTACTTGGAACAAGTTCTCACACAAGTGGGAATGGGGGATAAACTAAGAACGCGCATTTTAAACTGTTATCAGTTCCCCACAGCCACAATTCGAGTGAACGGCCACACATCCTCCCGATTCCCTATAGGTAGAGGTACGCGGCAGGGGTGTCCCTTTTCGCCTCTTCTTTTTGCACTCTATATGGAGCCTTTAGCCCAGCGAATTCAGCGTAATCCTTCCATAACAGGGATTAAATTTGGGAGTGATATCCACACCATCAGCTTATACGCGGACGACGTCCTGATTTCCCTCTCAAACCCGGTCCCAGCACTGAGGGCCTGTTTTCTGGAGCTGGAACGCTTTGCACAGGCCTCCGGGTTTAAAGTTAATTTGGACAAATCCGTTGCACTAGACCTCTCCCTGTCATCCTCCACTGGTACATGTCTCCAGGGGCTACATCCTGTACAATGGTCCGCAGACTCAATCCCTTATCTAGGGATCCAACTGGCCCACTCTATCCCGGCAACGGCCGCCATCAACTATGCCCGGCTTCGGGCCCGCATGCGCTCGGAACTGAGTCAATGGGAACACTACCCACTCTCCTGGCTGGGTAGAGTAGCGGCCACCAAAATGACCATCTTGCCCCAGATCCTATACGTGTTCCAGACTCTGCCGCTCCGCCCGCCTACTGGGTGGATCCAACAGACCCAATTGGAGCTGGCGCAATTTATATGGCAAGGCCGCAAGCCCCGGCTGAAACGCACTATAGCAACCCTCCCTCCCGAGGACGGTGGCCTTCGGCATCCCCGATCTCCAACTTTATTTCCAAGCAACACAAATGCGCTACCTTACCGAATGGAACCGGTTGGAATCCGAAAAACACTGGCTCTTTCAAGACCGGGCGGTAGCTGCCACGTCCCTTCAGAAGGTCCCCTTCCTTCGAAGGGCACACAGACCCCCTAACCTCTACGCGTCGTACATCACAAGGGTGTCCTTGGAGGCATGGGATAACACTAGCACTAAACATAATCTAACTACGTTTCCTTCCCCGCTTACCCCCATCTTCGACAACCCGGAATTCCAGCCAGGCATGGAAGAGGCGGCAGGCGCTCCACCGACTGTCGGTCCCTGGGTCATCTGTTCGTCCTAGATGGGATCATCTCATTTCAACAGGTTAAGTCGGTATACGGGATCCCTGAAACCGAGCGACTACGATATCTCCAGGTCCGACACTGGACACTACACCCGGACATTAAACCACATGCTCATCGCCCTCTTTCTACATATGAAAAATGGCTCCTCACACGCACATCCGACAAGAAACTCATCTCAGTCTTATATAAAATGCTCCTAGCCAGAGAAACACACTCTCTCTCTCTCTCTCTCTCTCTCTCTCTCTCTCTCTCTCTCTCTCTCTCTCTCTCTCTCTCTCTCTCTCTCTCTCTCTCTCTCTCTCTCTCTCTCTCTCTCTCTCTCTCTCTCTCTCTCTCTCTCTCTCTCTCTCTCTCTCTCTCTCTCTCTCTCTCTCTCTCTCTCTCTCTCTCTCTCTCTCTCTCCTCCCCCCCCCGGAATCTGGGTAGGTCACAAGGAATGGGAAGGGGTGTATTACAGAGCCCGCCACTCGGCCTACCACACGGGACTGACCGAGACGATGACGAAAATAACTACTTACTGGTACTACACTCCTGAGTGCCTACACTTAGTAGACTCACGACAGAGTGCAGACTGCTGGCGGGGCTGTTGGAAAACGGGCACCCTGGTGCATATCCTTTGGGACTGTGAACTCTTACAACCCTTCTGGACTCAGGTTCTTGACGAGGTGGATAAACACCTGGACACACACACACTGAGGTTTCCTGCCTACGTTTTACCAGGTCTCCCGAATCCCCTGACATACCCTCTCAAATCCCGAAGAGGCCGCCTAATTGCAATCGCGCTAGGCTCAGCAGTACAGAACATCCTGACCCACTGGCGCACGCCTCGGACCCCTTCATTCACAGGTTGGCTACGGCGAATATGGCGGGTTCTAGGGATGGAGAAAATGACTCGCACTGGCAGGGAAGGGCACCGCATTCAGAGACCTCTGGCAGCCATTTCTGTCCCTCCTTGCCTCAGAATTCAGGGAAGTAACTTGCCCCGGGTATCTGAGACTTCTACGGCTCTCAGATCAACAACAGGCAGCAACTTAAAATGACACTCACTTACTGGCTCCGAGACAGGCTCTAGAATTCTCAACATCAAGAAGGATGGGGGTGTGGAGGGGGGGGGAAAGCGTAAGTTTCATTTTTGTGTTTTATGTATTGTGGATCTACTGAGAATCCCCAGCGCGGTACTCTACTCACTGGGGGCTTTAACTGCCCATGCTATTTTACATGCTTTGGGAGACCTGTAATGTTACTGTTTGACAAATCTCAATAAAATATTTAAACCATAAATGAGCTATAACTCTCCAAGTGACTTGCTTTAAGCCATTGGCCCATACTTATGGAGAGGAACTCTGGGTTTGCTGCATTCTGGCTACATCAACTCCCGGTTACCTCACTTACAGACAAACAAATTACCTCCGCCATTTGCACGACATTAATGCTTTTCGTGGTCAGCGAGATAATACGCCCATGGATACACATTCACCGCTATAATGGAATATCGGACGCCATCTATACGGGGCCCACCACCCTTAAATGTAGCCGAACAGGGAAGCATCCGTCTGAGAGATGCTGCGTGGGGCCTACGTCTAGAAAAGTTTTTAGTGCTCTGCAGCAGTTTTGCAATCTTTTTTAGAGCTGATCATTGTGCCCAGGACGTGTAATTTCTGATATTCATCTTTCCATTGCCTTCATTGTGCCACTCAAAGCGTCATACATTTGGTTGTTGAATGTTACTCATAACTACCCAAACTATGAAACCTCTAAATTCATTACCGTTTTTATGGGTTTAGTTATTTTCCTCCTCTTTCTGTTGCCTTACTCTTTGTTGCCAAGAGCAGATCAGGTCAAAAAGAGCCAATGTTGTGTGGGAACTTCCAAGGTGACAAAGCTAGATAAGGTTGTGGTTTACTGCTTTTATCACAGTGATCCTTTTGTTACTTGAAGTTCATAAATTGTACTCCTCCTAATATAGCACAGTGGGCTATGTGACTCATGGACCTAGTAACCATCACTGAATTATGTAACACATCCTACCCATTGTTTTACACACGATATATTGCCAATCTATAGTGCTATAGAAGAAATAAACAAAATAGAGACTTAAATTATTTGTGAAAATACTGGGACATAACACTACAACTGACATTCTTACAGTGCATGCATATCTCTAATAAACAGGGACTGAACCAAATCAAAGCATGCCTCTCCAGTACCTGTGCGTGAAAGCTGCCTCGTTTCCCTCCCCCCCCCCCCCTTTACATTTGCGTGTGATGGTGTCAGCACGCTATCCAACAGTTAGACATTGTAACACACGGAACACAGATTTTGATGGCTAATAAGGCCTGTGAGTTCACCCTGTCTTACCATTTGCTCATCCCAGACCAATACACCACCAATTATTGCCTGGACTAATAAACTGATTGTACGTGGCACAGCGATGCATATATAACCCCTTGGACTATTGGATAGATAGACACCTATACATATAAATACTGTGCCTGTTGCATAGACTCACAACATGATATCCCGGTGCTATACAGTGTAAACACGCACGCACAGCGACTGTACCACTCTGTCCATATTTTGGTGTGCATATGCCTAAATAAATGCACACCTGACTAAGACCCACAATGCAGCTTGAGTGAAACACATGCAGAGCCCACTAAAACAAGACTGACACATGTACGGTGGTGCAAGGTATAGTTGCATGCGCAGTTCCAAAGCATTGGAAGAGTTACCTGGGCAAGGAAAGTCCAGCACAGTGCCAGCACCGGCCTTGCCAGGGCATGCATGGTGCAGGAAGAGTCCTGAGACAGCAGAGACCCCAAGGAAGTGCAGCGTGCCGCCTAAAATAAGCGTGCCGCCTAAAATAAAACTGCTCATGTAATGGGTGCAGTGAGACTTTCTGTGCCAGCTTCGGGCTAGGCCTTTAATATCCGGTCACATTCCATGTCAGGACAATTTCCCAACTCAAGGCAATCTCTGGGACAAGGGGAGATAAAAGGGAGGCATTGCAGATGTGACTGGCCATGTGCATGTTAAGCTTCCAGTGTCTCTTGTCTTCCCCCCCCCCCCCCCTCCCCACACACACACACACACACAAAGGCAGGATGTCACTGGCGACAGTGATCAGAGCCCTGAATACACATCCGTTACCCCCCCAACCCTCCTGGTTGATCGCGACCCTGCAGCACAGTGCAGTAAATATATTGAACAAAGGTTCAAAAGCCAAGTGTGTAAGGCAGAGGAGGGGGTGTCGGAAGTGGTCAACCCCCTAGACTTCTCTGACTGTCATAAACACCCTTCGGCACGAGGCAGAACGAGGGCCATCTTAAAAGCTTAACGCCCTGAAAATGCTGAAGACTGCCCAAAGTTTCTCCTCAAAATATGTCCCTGCTTGCACCACACTCTGCGATGATTTGAAGAGTCCAAGGAAAAGAGTTCTCTTCACCCCGGGATGCACTGCCACACAAAACGGTTACCAAGAGCAACTGAGTGATGTCTTACTGACAGCAGAGGCAGCGTTAGTCTTCGTAGACCTGAGAAATACTTAAATGGTGCGCCCGCTCCCCGTGTTGAGGTTTTTTAGCCAAATAAATGGGGAGATATTCTGTTGACCAAAGAACCTCATCCTGCACCCTTGAAAGATGCAAGTCCCCAGCCCTGTTTTTTGCCTGTATTCTATGTCCGTAATACACTTCCTGAGAAGCTAGATCGGAAGGCCCACCCTGCTTTTTTTTTTTTTAAACAATGATGAAAAGGTCATGCAGTATATTCGATTTTTTACTGGCATGTGACTGCAACAGCTGGGATTCTTTATGCAATTTAAAGCATTGGGGAGATTAAGTCAGTAGCCCAGAGTCAAAGGATACTGAACCCACGCCAAGACCAAAACCTTGTTCCTCCGCTCCGAAGTCGGGAGCTCTGGCCACTCCACAACCTCTCCTGTGACACCAGCAACAAACGGCAAGAACACACCAAGCACCCCCCCATTCCCCTCACCTCCACAGCCCTCACGCGCCCCCCGAGCCGCCACTGAGCGTAGGAGACTCTGGTAGGATGAGAAAACAAGGTCTCCAACCCATGCGGCCCCCGGGGGCACCAATCAATGACCACATGCTTGTGAACGGCCCCGGAAGCATTCTAATGCTTTCAGCGCCGCACCCCATCCAACCTATCCTGCACCTGACTTTGGCCAAAGGAGGCTCCTCAACCCGCGGTTCCTCGCGCCGCAACCCGCGGTTCCTCGCGCCGCAACCCGCGGTTCCTCGCGCCGCAACCCCCGGTTCCTCGCGCCGCAACCCCCGGTTCATGCCCCAACGTCACCGCCATAGGCACAAGCTCCCCCTAGAGGGGTGAGCCTACACAATTGGGGGCATCTGTCTTTCTTAGGCAACATTCCCATAGCTGACATTTGTAAAGCAGCAACATGGTCTACACTACACACATTTACCAAGCACTATTGTGTGGATGTTTTAGCACGCCAACAAGCTAATGAAGGACTGGTGGTGCTATGTACACTTTTTCAAACAACTGCAACGTCTACTGGTTAGCCACTGTTTTTGGAGGGTAATGCTATACAGTCTATTCAAAGCATGTGCATCTATAGCCACACATGCCTCGAACGGATTAGGTTACTTACCCTGTAAGCATCTGTTCTTGGCATGTAGTGCTGTAGATTTACATGCGCCCACCCTCTTCCCCGGTCACCTATGGTCATTATTGTTCTAATCTATATTTCATATGCATGGACATCTCATTACTTACTCTTACTCCTTTCTCACCCTCTTGTGGGAAAACAATTGAACAATGGAGTCGATGCCCATGCGCACTATTACCAAAAGAGGAGTCGTCATCTTACCTTGTGACTCGAAAGACTTCTTCGAAGAAAAACAACTTGCAAACATCCGTACCCAGCACTAGATGGCAGGAGTATGCAAAGCATGTGAATCTACAGCACTACATGCCAAGAGCAGATGCTTACAGGATAAGTAACATAATCCCTCTCTGGTCAGAGCTGCTAAAGCTTTTAAAAATGTATTTCTGAAAAGTTGTAATTGACTGTAAACTAAACAGTACTGTACTGATATTACTTGATTTTCCCACTCAAATATTTTTAGGGCTGCACATTATGCTTCATACACATGCTGCACATTGTTTCAGAGGTTTACCATAATCATTACAGCTTAATAAAAATTTGATTTGGATCTTTCAGCTAATAAAGTTCTCTTAATTGGGTCCTGTGGCATTCAGAAAGTTTGTGTGAAAGCCTTGGTGAGTGCAGCAGTTTGATAAGATTTGGGGTCTGAAGTTGTCTAATGTCGGGAACAAGTAGCTTTCCATCACCTGGTTTTTATTTTGCAAGATGTTACATGCAGTTCTGGGTTTTTATAAGAAGGTCAGCATGACACGTGTAGCAGTAAAACCAGGACCTAATAAGCTACTCATCCGTCATTGAACAACTTCAGAGTTTGCAAAATGAGCAGTTTGATCAAACCAGATTTGAATAACTGACGTGATTTACCCTAGTCATTAGTTGCAGTGGAGATGAATAGTCCTACTAATATCGTAGATGGCTTTTGGATCCATTCGTGCTGCATGGGCAGTTAACGTTCTGCAACTAAGGTATCCTAAGTGATGTATTCTAATGAGATAAGGAGAAGGTGAGGGGAAGACGGCAACTATGCAGAGCAGTAAACACTCGTCGATGTTGTTGTCTGTCTTTTGCAGGAAAGGTAGTCCAAATACCACAGTAAACTTCAGAGACCTAGTCAGTTTCCACAGCAAGTGGATGATCTCTTTCAAGGCATTGAATGTATAGAGGGCTTGTACAAAAGGTCTGAACATAAGATTAGCAGTGAAACATTCCAAAGCACATCATTACGCTTGTAGCAATCAATTCTGTGAATGAGGTTATCTTGAATCCCTCTTATTCCATACTGCCACCTATGCTGGAACATCTGGATAGTCCATGGGTGCATACCTCATCTTCCTTCAAGATTGAAGTTATAACCAGGATGAAAGAGGTTCTCCTCAGGTGGGCCCAGAGGTCTGCAGTTTCTATGCAGGTTTCTGGTTTCATCCACCTGACGTACAATGCGTCATGAAGCATTCATCTGTGGAGGGCTGTCACCTACCTCTAAGAAGACCCTTCAGGGGCCGCTGAATAAATGAAGAGGTGCAATTGAATAAGAATGTTCATAAGCTCGTCCATCAGAACAGGCATCCATTACTTTATTCTAAGGATTTCAAACTCACCAGTGCTGTTACTGATAGACAACACCACATTTCCAAGTCTTGGAAAGATGATGAAAATAGTGTACCACCTGCAAAAATGTTTGATAACTCGTGACAGTTATACTTATTCCTAGGCTGAAGCTCACATTGGCTATAGAGCGCTGCATTACAATGTATAACTTTCACAGTTTTGACTCTATTATTCGTCTTGTCAGTGTAAATTACAAAAGCTGGCTAATGCATCTAATTGTTGCTGCAACCCTACGAGTAAGATCCATCAGTACCAAGTCACCAGCATACATCAATGTGGGATTTTTTTGATTACACAATTTCGGAAGGCAATGCTAATTTTATAAACTTAGGAAAGTGTGTGTGTGTGTGTGTGTGTGTGTATATATATGTGTATATATATGTATATATATGTATATATATGTATATATATGTATATATATATGTGTATATATATATATATATATATATATATATATATATATATATATATATATATATATATATATATATATATACACACATACACATACACATACACACTGAAAAAACCATAGGTTTCAGGGACGTTATAGTTAGCTGGACATTTCAATCGTACAAAACCATAGAAATTCCACCGTTCTAGTTAGTTCAGTTAACTATAACTCGCGCCCCCGCAATGCACTGCTCATGACGTCACATATTACATCATTCATGGCATGGTCGGTGACATCACTGATGACATCACTGATGACATCACTGATGACATCTCAAATGACATCTCAAATGACATCTCAAATGACATCACTGATGACATCACTGATGACATCACTGATGACATCTCAGATGACATCTCAGATGACATCTCAGATGACATCTCAGATGACATCTCAGATGACATCTCAAATGACATCTCAAATGACATCTCAAATGACATCTCAAATGACATCTCAAATGACATCTCAAATGACATCTCAAATGACATCTCAAATGACATCTCAAATGACATCTCAAATGACATCTCAAATGACATCTCAAATGACATCTCAAATGACATCTCAAATGACATCTCAAATGACATCTCAAATGACATCTCAAATGACATCTCAAATGACATCTCAAATGACATCTCAAATGACATCTCAAATGACATCTCAAATGACATCTCAAATGACATCTCAAATGACATCTCAAATGACATCTCAAATGACATCTCAAATGACATCTCAAATGACATCTCAAATGACATCTCAAATGACCTCACTGATGACCTCACTGATGACCTCACTGATGACCTCACTGATGACATCTCAAATGACCTCACTGATGACATCTCAAATGACCTCACTGATGACATCTCAAATGACCTCACTGATGACATCTCAAATGACCTCACTGATGACATCTCAAATGACATCTCAAATGACCTCACTGATGACATCACTGATGACATCATCCACGTGATAATCTGATGCACCTCATCACACCCTAATATAACCTTTAATACACCCACTGTAAAATACACACTACCATTTTCGAAACCATCCACACACCAATACCAGTTACTACATACTCACTCGCTCACTGATTCCTAGGTCTGCACACACATCCACTCATTCACCCATACAATCACTTCTACATGCAGTCACTTATCAATACAACACTATCATATGCACTCATACACCTATTCAGACACTCACACACCGCCACTCATCCATGGAGTTACTCGCACACCTAGTCAGTCATGCAAAGAATCAATCACACTCCCATTTACTCACCAATACAGTTATACACACACCACCTCACTTATTCATACAGATATTAACACATACTTACTCTATTATACAATCACTGAAACAAGTACAGACTCCTCCATACATGCCACTCTCACAATCACAGTCTCACATATAGTTATTTATATACACCATCACTCACATATACTGCCTTTTACATATGTAGTTACTCACATATGTACCACTGAGACATCCATCCATTCACTCACCAACACACCCATACACACACCCACCCAGCTGTTTCCACATGCACTCTTGAACCCATACACCCAGTGAATCAACCACTCACACATTTATGCACAGTCACACACCTCCAACCAACCCACACAGTCCCCCATACAAATACTCAAGCAAACAATCAACCCATATACACTCGTGTAGCTACTGACCAACCCATGTAGCAGCTTACACAACAACAGACTGATAGACATTCACACAGTTTAGTCACTAACCCATGCATTCAGTAAGACGCGTTTAATCAGTCACTTATACAACCAGTTACATACCTCCTAAATCCTCCATCCAGACACTTATACACCCACTCATTCTTCAATACACCTTGCCATATATATAAAACATATTTAAACTTTACAGAAACAGTCACTGGATGATGTCATCAGTGATGTCACTGACCATGCCATGAATGATGTAATATGTGTCGTCATGAGCAGTGCATTGCGGGGGCGCGAGTTATAGTTAACTGAACTAACTATAACGGTGGAATTTCTATGGTTTTGTACGAGTGAAATGTCCAGCTAACTATAACTGTCCCTGAAACCTATGGTTTTTTCAGTGAATTTCAAAGGTTTTTTTAAATGCTAATTTCTAACTATAACGTCTGCAAAACCTATGGTTTTTTTCAGTGAATATATATATACCCTCAGGAGAGAAACAATCTTGGCACCATCAGCATCTGGCGCCATCTAGTGGTGGCTATATTAGCAGCTCCATCATTAATAAAACTGTGTAAACTTTATTTAGAGATCTATAGGTGCAGCAGGAAAGTGTGTCCTTCAAATGCATGGGCTAAGTGTGTGTTGCCTCCTCTTCCCATTCTTATGACACCCTGCACCTCACAATGATCTAAACCACGTCTGCATCCATGAATCTGAAAGTTAAATAGTCTAACTCCCTCGCCTCTCAAAGAATGAAATGGGCCACCATTCACACACCTCACAGAATACAAACAAAAATGACCCACCCTTTTCCCAATTCTCCAAATAAACCTCCACTTAGTTCATCCCTCGAAGAGCTAACCAAACGTTCACTCACCCATGTGACAAAGTGCTAAGAAAATGAACTGCAACCTCGCAAAATAGTTTAACATACCTCTTCTCATCCACTTCTGAGTTAAAAACAACACCGCCTACCTCTCAAATAGATAAACATCCTTATCTGCCTACCTATCACTTTACCGAAAACACTAAAAACACCAGTACTAACTCACCATTGAGAAGATAACCAATTTCACCCTGCCCCTTCCCAGAGATAAATAATCCAGCTCCCCCCTCACTTATCAAAAAGTAAAGCACATCAACACCCTCTGTCCCCAACCAGATAGTACTGTTAGCAGCGCCCATCTCTCAAAGAGTTTGCAAAGTTGCGCCTTCGGCTCTTATAAAGCTAAGCATACCAGCATCCAAATGCCTCATTGAGTTAAACAACCTTCCCCACCTATGGCACAAAAAGAAAATAAACCTACACAAATCACACCTCTCACTAACCTGAACATTGTCTCAAAAAAATATAGATAATGTTTAGCGCTATAGAATTCTGCTGGCGTCACCTCCAGAGACTAGTTCAAGGTTAATTTTAGACGAAAGGCGCATTGCAGAGTATTACAAAAATGAATCTGTACTCAGACCACACAAGTGCAGGCATTTTTCCGCATTACTCAGAGCTGGGAAGGCGAAGTGCGTGCGAAGTAGAATAAATTTGCGCATCTGTTACCACAGTGCATGGCACATCGTTAATTTCACAAGAGATTGGTGAATAAAATTAGCATAAACTGTTCCCGCGCATATCGATAGGCACCTATCACATTATCTGGCCAGGAAACTCTCATAAGGATTATATTCATGCAGGCGTTTATTAATGCGTGCGCTGTTACCAGTATGCCGCTCGTCGGCGCTTCGGTGCTTCCAAACGCCAACAACCCTCCCAAAAAGTGAAACGCATTATATAGAAAGACATAACAATGCGTTATCTCCATAAATATATAGATGGTGCTTATGTGGGTTAAAACAGGAAAACGTTTCCCTCTCACAAAACTCTCATAATGATTATATTCATGCAGGCGTTTATTAATGCGTGCGCTGTTACCAGTATGCCGCTCGTCTGCTCTTCGGTGCTTCCAAACGCCAACAACCCTCCAAAAAAGTGAAACGCATTATATAGCAAGACATAATAATGCGTTATCTCCATAAATATATAGACGGTGCTTATGTGGGTTAAAACGGGAAAACGTTTCCCTCTCACTTGGTCCGAGGCACAAGATGGCTGCCAACGCTTCCTGGTTTGAAGTGTTGGCAGCCAATCCGAGGCAAGCTTGTGCTCTGGAGGGATCAGCCAATCAGATCTCACAATTCTCAAATATATATATCTGTAAATCTTTAAATATCTCAAACTACTGAACGGATTTACACCATTTAAAAAAAAAAAAAGCGTGCTTTCTGGACCAAGAGCGATCTCTCTGCCCAATTTGGTGTAATTCCGTTCAGCAGTTTGACCTGTAGCCTTGTCTAAAGTTTCCTATGGAAATTGCATGGAGAAACACGTTTTGGGACCCCCCTTTTTTCTTAGCCACCCTTGACGAATCCCCTCCAAACTTTTAGGATAGGAGCTGACCTGAAAAGAGGAACTTTTTGGAAAATTTCGTAAAGATTCGTCAAACGACGCCAAAGTTATAAGCACATCAAAAAATGCTTTTCCTATGGAAACGTGGTCCTAACTAGAACTATCTACTGGCGACCGCCAGTAGATAATATATATGTGCGTGTATGTGTGTGTGTATGTATAATATATATATATATATATATATATCTCTCTCCAATTTACAGCTGGGATTTGAGATGTAAATTCCCTACTAGACCCCCTGTACCTAGTTGTCAGAATACAAATTAAAGATTGTGATATGGAATATCCTGATCCTTTAATTTTTGCCATATTTTTGGTCGAGCAACACGGTCAAATGCACAGCTATGAAAGCAACATAGTTACACTTGTAGTTTTCTCTCCATTTTACATAATATTTGCAAGGAGGACACAATGTCAATGGTTGTGCATAAAGGACGGAATCCTATTTATTCAAAAAGGCAGCAACTGTTTTTCCACAATCCAACTTTCCTATTGAGACAATCACTTTCACAAAAACTTTCCCTGGTATGTGTAGCAAGGTGATTGATCGATGATTCAAAGGGTCAGATGTCTCTGG
This sequence comes from Calotriton arnoldi, assembly GCA_963921515.1. NCBI lineage: Eukaryota > Metazoa > Chordata > Amphibia > Caudata > Salamandridae > Calotriton > Calotriton arnoldi. Next base: position 2,000,096 of record CAWUFW010000568.1, read on the forward strand.
AATAATGTGGCTAACTTTTCCGGAGCCAAGATTGAGATAATACAATATGTAGAAAGTGGCTTAAATAGCCATGCCCATACTAAAGGTGCAAATTTTAAAATTGTGACTGACTAGTATGCCATCAGAACCCTGGGGCCAAGAATTATTTGTTTTTATAATATCAACAATCTGTTTAGAAGTAATTTGTTCAACTCTAGGCAAACAAAACTTATAATTGGAAATTTCAAAGTGTATATTTGATTTCCAGTAGACTGCATTGCAATGAAATCAGCGGGTTATTTCATCCGTAGTAATAGGCTTCCTGATAGACATTTCTAACTGCAGATTTCTCATCTTTTGATCATTCCCCAGGCTTCAGACAGTATCTAGAAACTTTTTCCCCAGTACGTTTGTGCGCTGGTACGTGGCGCCAAGCGGCTCCAAACTGACCTGTTCCACTCCGGAAATGGCTGTGCACCCTATATAGGCGACACTCCTGCATGTTGACGTGGGTTCCTTTCCACGCCGTCGGACCCGGTCCGGAGCTACTGCTAGTAATTTTGAAACGCTTTACCTCAAACAATTCTCAGTGTGCAAGGGAAATGTCATCTCCCCAAAAGACAGGTTTTAATCCCTGTAAGGATTCTCTCAAACCAATGTTCCTCATCAGGCTGGTTGTCTATGGTGCTTGCGGTTGAGCCACGACTCTAAGGACTTCATTGACTGTGGGTAGATGAACCCGAAGGCCATACAAGACCTCGAGGTGAAGCTGTCGCCAAGCACTGGAAGGCTCCTTTCCCAGACCAGTAGAAGTCAAAGCGTCTTTCTCAGTCTAGTTCCATGTCCAGAAGTCGCAGGAGGCATTCCAGAGGTCGGTCGTCGTTGCTCCCCAAGTTTGGAATCCCGCCGGTGGGTTCATCCTCCGCGCCAGTTGGGCCCTTTGAATCCACCACTGGGCCTCCACGGCTCCTTCATGGATCATGCCTCTGCTGCCATGTTGGTCCCCGGAGCTCAAAGCAGATGCAGACTCCAGCGACGCCACAGGGTGAGGTGCTCATTATGCTCTCAGATTGTGTCAGCACTGCTACAACCTCAACCCAGTGCGCGCTTGCTTTCTGTCGAAGCGCCACCTCCCTCACAGTCTTTGACTTACTTATTTGGTGCATATTCTGACAAATATTATGATGCAGGTCATGATGAAGGGCAACCATCCCAGAAAAAATTGGTATGATGACATTCAAGAATCCAGTGGCCGTGGCACTCCCTGTCATTCAGTCTCCGCTCAGCCCCGGGCGACCCTGCATTCTTATCTCTGCACCACTCCCCAGAAAGCTTGATGGTGCATGCTTCTACCATTCGGACGAACCTGAATACCTTTCCGACTGCTCCTCCTGAGAGAGAGTCCAAATGAGTGGATACCTTTTGGAAGAAGGTATTTTCTTCCATCAGCGTGGCACTCTGGTCCACGAATGCCAGTTGCCTGCCGGGTTGCTATACCTGCACTTCTTGGGATTCTGTGGCTCAAGTCGTCCCAAAAGAACTCCAATGTGTCCTAAACCAAGCTATCCAGGATGCTTGTGATACGGCCAAATTAACAATTTGTTGTGGGCTGGCCACTACAGATTCCATTGGATGAGCCATTGGCACCAGCGTCGCTATTCATCTCCAAGCCTGGCTGCACTCAATGGGTTTTACATGCGATGTCCAATTGTCCCTCATGGACATGCACTTTTACGGGACTCTTTTTGGGGACAAAGCATCTTGTGCTCTGGAGCAGTTCAAAGAGAGAAGGGCCATGACATGTTCCCTGGACTTAACTGTCCCGCTTCGCCAGCCACATCAGGCCTACTGCTTTTGCTGCTTTGTAAGGAGTACCCCATACCAGCAGTCAGTTCAGCCTCAGCAGAGTGCTCAGCAGTTTCCTGGAGCCTGCGGCAACCACCACCCCCCTGGTCAAGGTCAGAGAGCCACTCCATCCACTCCCAACCCCCAAGGCCTCGCCTTCCAAACCACTTTAGCATGCCCTTAATGGAGCACAGCCACCCAGTTGGAGGCACGGTCCATTGATTCTTGCTGACTTGGCAGATAAACCCATCAGACAGGTGGGTCCTGCAGAAAGGTGTACACCTTGCCCTTCATTGACTCCCCGCTGCTCCTTCCACTGACCCCAGAATGACTGAAGGAGGGCCATCTGTCCATTTTACAGCAGGGAGTGCAAGCCCCTTTGCAAAGGGGGATATTGAGGTTGCTTGCACCAGAAGTAGGTCATGGTTGTTTTTCCTGCTACCTCCTGGTGCCAAAGAAGGACGGAGACCTTCATCCAATTATAGACCTGCACCACCCTCTCGGTGCCTTCCTCCGGAAGGAAAAATTAAAGCTTCTCACACTGGCAAAGGTTATGTCTGCCCTGAATACTGGATGGGTGCATTAGACCTGCAGGACACCATATTTCCATACCCGTCCTACTGGCTCATTGGCGCTACCTGCAGTTACTGGTGAGCAGGAGCATTTTCAGTTTGCTGTGCCCCCTTTTGGTCTCTGAGACCAAACAGGAGTATACCCGTATACCCAGTTGAGACCTGGGTGATGAACGTTTGTAACAAGAACAATGTCTCAACAGGCAATATTCAAATATGCTAATTAATAAGCATGCACATAAAATTGCAAAAGGACCGACAGTGGAGACTCCAAGGTTAGAGAGTGCCAAAGCAAGACGGAAAACAGTTGTATCAGCACTGTTTACACCAAATGTAAGCATAACCTGAAAACACTTTGTGCACATTAGTGCGCGTGACACACAAGGTGGACGGCGCAAGTGACACATCGGTTAGACGGCGCAGGGAGAACAATTGTGAAAAAACATATGTTCGAGGCATATGAGCTGTAGATCGTATACTTGTGCATAGTTCGCCATCTGGTGTTGGGCTCGGATGTTTGCACTTTGTTTTTGTCTTGGTAGAAGTCTTTGTAGTCACGAGGTAGGTGACTCCGCCTTAGGACGATAGTGCGCATGGGCATCGACTCCATCTCCAGATTTTTTTCCGCCATCGGGTTCGGATGTGTATTGAGACGCTCCGGTTCGGGATAGTCTTCGAACCTTTTCGACGCGCAATCCTTACCACTCGATGGTATTGTTTTCGATTGCGTTTTCCCTTTAGACGCGCATCGTAAAAATCCCAGTACTTCGATCGACGAGGGCCGTGAGGCCTACCCGCGCTGACCACACAAGCAGTCCATGGAACTGACTCCATTTAAAAAATGCCCCGGGTGTGGTGCTAAGTTCCCACACACGGACTTGCACGAGGTCTGTAACCTCTGCCTCTCCCCGGAGCATGAAGAAACCAGCTGCGAGGCCTGTCGTTCATTTCGATCGAAGAAAACAATTCGTGACCGTCCGGCTCGACAGCACGAGATGGGACGAGGCACTAGTCCGGTGCCGGATATCTTCGGAGAAGAATCAGAATTCCACACCAGCGCCGAAGAAGGGCACATTTCCGTGTCTGAAGCCGACGACTCCGACATAGAAGGGGACTCCAACATCACTCCGGCTCAACGAACCGTGAGTAACGAGCCCCAACTGCCCACAAAACCACCAAAGACTCCGGTTACACCTTCGCCCTCGGGCTCAGGTCGACACCGTGATACTGTTTCAGACGCCCCGCCTTCGAGCCCTGCTATGAAACATAAAGACAATCCTTCCGGCTCGGGATCGAGCCAACCCCGTCCAAGTGTCGAACCCACATCTTCGGCACCGAAACACAAGGCCAAGTCTGACACTCCGCTGTCGGCGCCGAAAACCTCTTCGGCACCGAAAGACTCACAGAAACCAAAGACTTCGGAACCGATACCACCAAGACCGAAAGCTTCGGAACCGACACCGGTTAAACTGAAAGCATCGGAGCCGAAACCAATTAAAGGAAAAATTTCTGAACCAAAAGAAAAACCTTCGGATCCGAAACACGGAAAAACTAAGCCTTCGGAATCGAAACAGCCCGCACTGAAGGGCACCGACCCTAAAAAAACACGGAAGCCCTTGTAAACAGACTCCATCTAAAGAACTTCCTCCACAAGAGTCTTTGGATCCGAAGCAAAAACAATTGCATATTGACCCAGACACTGGGAAACTTCGAGCAACACTTCCCAAAAAACGGAAGTTGGACCTCCCTGAAGATTACCACATACCTTTAAAGAAAAAAGACATGGGTACTAACCCCTCTCCCCCCTTACATACCCCCCTCTCCTCCACCTTTTAACCCACATCTAATAATTTCACCAGCAAATTCACCACCACATTTTTCACCTGGGCAACAGGATGATAATGATGAGGATGGGGATGCAGATGGAGACTGGGATGGGGATGGAGATGATGATCAGGACAACATACCACAGGACCCAGACCCCTGGGATGATTATGATAAAGACCCGGATCATACTAATGACTCCGATCTATATCCCTCCAGACCATCACCACCCGATGATAATATCGGTTTCGCACAACTCATTAATAGAGCTGCTCAATACCATGGGGTGGAATTACACACTGACCCCTTGGAAGAGGATTTTTTAGTGGAAACTTTCGCTCCATCACAAAAAACCACAATCACACTACCCATGCTTAAGGCGATGATAAAACACGCCAATGAGGTATTCAAAGACCCTGTTGGGGCTAGAATACTTACGCCAAGGGTGGACAAAAAATATAAAGCCGCTCCTACAGACCCAATTTACATCAGGGGTCAGGTACCTTTAGATCCCCTTGTCGTTTCAAATGCACGAAAAAGGGCAAATTCTCAGACAACAGGTGACGCCCCTCCACCTGACAAAGAATCAAAACTTATAGATGCATCAGGCAAAAGAATTGCATCTCAAGCGGCCAATCATTGGCGCATTGCCAATGCACAAGCTCTCCTGGCGCGGTACGATAGAGCTCACTATGACGAGCTAGAAAAACTGATGCAACACTTACCAGACCAATACAAAACTAAAGCTCACGACCTCATTCAAGAGGGTAAACTTATAACAAACACTTCCATCAAATGTGCCCTGGATGCAGCTGATACAGCCTCTCGTGCCATTAACACCAGCATTTTGCTAAGACGACATGCTTGGCTCCGCATCTCAGGCTTCAAACAAGAGGTACAGTCAACACTTCATAATCAGCCATTTGATCAAGAACACCTTTTTGGCCCCACAATTGATTCTTCATTGGAAAAAATGAAGAAAGACACCGAGACTGCTAAAGCCATGGGGGCATTACAACTACCCTCTAACAGAGGTTCTTTTCGTCGCTCCTTTTATAGGGGTGGCTCAAAGACGGTTGCATCAGAAAACACCGCCTCGTCTTACAAAAGCCCCAATCAATCCTCCTCATCACAGGATATTTTCGGGGAGGATACAGAGGAAATCACAATAGAGGAAGAGGCAGAGAAAACTCCACCCGCACTTCCCCTACCACTAAACAGTGACTTAACTCCACTAACCCCCGATCATTCCACTCCTGTCGGGGGACGGCTAACACAGTTCCTACCTGTCTGGCATTCAGTCACAACAGACAAGTGGGTAAGACCAATTATCCAGTATGGTTACTGCCTGGAACTCACCTCTACCCCCCCAAACATTCCTCCCAGACAACGTCCAATGTCCACGGAACATCAAACACTTCTGAAACAAGAAGTTCTCTCTCTATTACAAAAACATGCAATAGAATCAGTCCCCCTATCTCAACAAGGCACAGGGGTTTACTCCCTCTATTTTCTAATCCCAAAAAAGGATGGCTCTCAGGCCCATATTGGACCTCGGACCACTAAACCTCTACATTCAGTCGGACCACTTCCACATGGTCACTCTTCAACAGGTGCTTCCACTACTTCAACAGGACGACTTTCTCTCCACCCTGGATTTAAAGGACGCCTACTTTCATATTCCCATTCACCCCGCTCACAGGAAATATCTCAGGTTTGTGGTAGATGGTCAACATTACCAGTTCAAGGTCCTCCCATTCGGGGTGACTACAGCACCCAGAGTCTTCACCAAGTGTCTCGCAGTAGTTGCAGCCCACTTAAGAAGACAGCAAATTCATGTTTTCCCTTATCTAGACGACTGGCTTGTAAAAGCCAAGTCACACAGCAGCTGTGTGCACCACACACACAAAACAATCCAACTGCTTCACCACTTGGGATTCACGGTAAACCTCACCAAATCCCACCTCCAACATACAACAATATCTAGGGGCTACAATAGACACTTCAAAAGCTCTAGCATACCCCAATCCAGTCAGGATAAGTGCCATACAAGCTCGAATACAAACCAGCGCAAGTGTCCATGCAGTTAATCGGGATGATGGCCTCTTGCATTTTCATCGTCCCTTATGCAAGACTCCAAATGCGTCCCTTACAGGAGTGTTTGGCACGTCAGTGGAACCAGGCTCCAGGTCAGCTAACAGATCTGGTGTTGGTAGACGACCGCACCCATCGCTCTGCAGTGGTGGAACACACAAAACCTTTCCAAAGGGTGGCCGTTTCTCGACCCGGTTCCACAGATAGTGCTCACAACAGACGCATCGCTCACCGGCTGGGGAGCTCATCTTCAAACCCATACCATTCAAGGCATATGGACCCCTCAACAAAAACAATTCCACATAAACTACCTGGAATTGCTGGCAATCTTCTTAGCGTTAAAATCTTTTCAACTCCACCTCCTAGGCAAAGCTGTCCTGGTCCGTACAGACATGACAGCAATGTACTATATACAGAAACAGGGAGGGACACTCTCTCCAGCTTCCACACCTAGCTCAAAGCATATGGAGATGGGCCATTCCTCCAAAAAATATATCTCCTGGCAGAACACCTCCCAGGAGTACACAATCAAATTGCGGATCTACTCAGTCGGCAACAGCAGATCCACGAATGGGAACTTCACCCTCAAGTTCTGCTTCCATTCTTTCAAATGTGGGGCCACCCAGAAATAGACCTGTTCGCCACACACCAAAACGCAAAATGCCCAAGCTTCGCATCCAGGTATCCACACCCATTGTCCAAAGGCAATGCGCTATGGATGAACTGGTCAGGCAAATTTGCTTACGCTTTTCCGCCTCTCCCACTCATTCCACTAGTGGTTCGGAAACTCAAACAGCATTCCCTCACAATGATCCTGGTTGCTCCAACATGGGCCCGACAACCATGGTTCACAACCCTCTTGGAACTATCAGTAGTTCCTCATCAAAAGCTACGCCTCTCACCCAAGCTTCTCACTCAGAACCATGGAGAGATAAGGCACCCAGATCCCAATCAACTCAACCTTGCGATCCGGCACCTGAAGTCTTAGAGTTTGGCTACCTTAATTTACCGCCAGACTGCATGAACATCATTAAGGAGGCTAGACGCCCTACCACTAAAGCTTGCTATGCCGCAAAGTGGAAAAGATTTGTAATTTACTGTACAAATAATAAAATCGACCCACTAGATGCTTCCATTCAACACATCTGTTACCTTTTGCATCTACAACAATGTAACCTAGCGTATACATCCATTGGACTACATCTTGCAACAATAGCAGCCTATCTCCAAAACAGACAACATTTGTCTTTGTTTAGGGTGCCAGCTATCAAGGCATTTATGGAAGGACTTAAAAGGATAATTCCACCTAGAGTTCCACCCTCTCCAGTACGGAACCTAAATGTGGTACTTACCAGACTCCTGGGTCCCCCATTTGAACCTATGCATAAATGCGAATTGCAATTTCTATCATGGAAAGTAGCTTTCCTAGTTGCGATCACCTCTCTCAGAAGAGTCAGTGAACTCCAGGCATTAACCATACAAGAACCATTTCTCCAATTCCATCATAACAAAGTGGTTCTTAGGACTAACCCAAAATTTCTACCTAAAGTAGTCTCTGCTTTCCACCTTAACCAATCTGTAGAACTCCCAGTGTTTATCCCTCTACCAGACTCAGTAGCAGAACGAGCTCTTCACACGCTAGATGTAAAAAGAGCGATACTTTACTACATTGAAAGAACAAAATCCCTTAGAAACACTAAACTTTTTGTAGCTTTCTCCCCACCTCATAAAGGCAATCCTATCTCAAAAACGGGGATTGCATGGTGGATTGTTAAATGCATCCAAATATGCCATGCTAAAGCCAAACACACCTTAACCATTCCCCCTAGGGCTCACTCCACATGTAAACTAGGGGCATCTATGGCATTCTTTGGGAACATTCCCCTAGATGACATCTGCAAAGCAGCAACTTGGTCTACACCACACATGTTCACAAAACACTATTGTGTAGACGTGCAAGCAAAACAACAAGCTAGTGTGGGCCAGGCTGTATTGAGAACACTTTTTCAAACCACTGCAACAGATACAGGTAGCCACCGCTAAGGAGGTAACTGCTGTATAGTCTATGCACAAGTATACGATCTACAGCTCATATGCCTCGAACGGAAAATGCTACTTACCAGTATGCATCGGTTCTTGGCATGTAGAGCTGTAGATTCGTATACGCCCACCCACCTCCCCGGATACCTCTATCTGTTCCAGTACTATCTTACTTAGATACATTACACATGGACATCCTTTTCTATTTCTTACTAACTCCATCATGACCCTCCATGGCAAAACAATCTGGAGATGGAGTCGATGCCCATGCGCACTATCGTCCTAAGGAGGAGTCACCTACCTCGTAACTACAAAGACTTCTACCAAGACAAAAACAAAGTGCAAACATCCGAGCCCAACACCAGATGGCGATCTATGCACAAGTATACAAATCTACAGCTCTACATGCCAAGAAGAGATGCATACTGGTAAGTAGCATTTTCCTTGCATGGTATTCTTTGGATCCCAGGCAGTCTACCCACTCACAATAGAATTTTTTACAAGAGTTTTACAGAAGTTTTGAACAATTTGTGACCCAGACACATGCGCCAAAAGTTGTGCTGGAGAGTCAACGGCGTTTCGACCCTTGGGTAATCCGGGTCATCTTCAGTACCAGGTTAGCGTATTGTAGGTGCTGTACAAGGGGAAGTAACAAGAAGAGTGTAAGGAGAGGAGTGTGGAAAGAAAAATGCAAAAAGTACCACAGAGGATAGGAGAATACTAAAGGGCAATAAAAGTACCTGGATTGGTATACACCAGGACGAGTGAATCACTGGTGTCAGGGCCTAACGATGCAATTGAACTGCCAGCCGGAGATTCAATTAAGAAGCACTAGGAAAAAGGTAAGGGACTAGTTAGACATGGTGGAGTGGGGAAGGTTCTAAAGGGTGGTTAAAGGAGCGCGAACTCACCCGTAAAACAAAGTAGATGGGCATCTCCAGGTTAGGAATAATGGGCGGTAACACACAGGCGACCTGTGTGTGAGGGCGGGGAGGGAGTCAACCGGAGGTGCACGGATAAATCAGGCGTTCGAGAGCTGGGGAAATGAAGGAGGGAGCGGTAAATAAGCATACTACTGATGCCCGGTGGTGAATGCGACGACTAAATAAGCGCGCACTTGAGAGAGGCCGTGGGTACGGCAGTGGAGGGCAGCCAAATGCCAGCGTTAAAATTGGAGGCGTCCGGGGGCTGGGTAAAGGGAGCGAGAGGCGAGCGTCAACTACAGATCCCAGTAGTCTCGATAAACTTGGGATCGCGAACCGCGTGCACACTTACCCAGAGTATGAGTCGTAGCAGGGGGGTAGTTAAGAGGTCGGGACCGGATTCTCTCAGGGATAGTGTCCACGATCGGCGTGACTCCGATTCTGTGAAACCAGCTCGGAGGAGATCAGTAAGTAATCTCCAGGCACGGGGTGACGTCACAGCAGGGGGCGTGTACCTCTGGTCTCAGTGCACCTCTGGTGTTCACGAAAGGGATGGTGGTGGTTGCAGCACACCTTTGGAGATGTGGGGGTCCCAGGCTTCCCTACCTTGCTAACTGGCAGTTGAAGGTGAGGTCGTCCCAGGCAGTCTACCCACTCCACACTATGGTGAACCCCCTATCATCTTTGGGGTTCACTATCCACTTACTGAAGTCACACTTTTCTCTTTCTCAGATTCTCCCTTTATTGAGGTCATTTTGGACACTGTTCGGTTTCATGCCTTTCCTAACATTCAGGCTATGATCCTGACCTTTCAGCCTCTTTTGATGGACGTCGATATACCAAAATGCCAGGGGTAGTGGAAGTGACATCACACTCCCTTTGACTTACACTCTCGCACACACTTGCACACTTACTTTCACACACTCGCGCACACAGACACTCTCTCTCACTCTGTCTTGTAAGTTAAATAATCTACTCGACCTAACTGTAATAGACTTGACCCGTAAACTGGTATCAAATTGTGTTCCAAGGCAAACATTTTTTTTTTTTTTTTACAGAGCTGCCTTTTTCTTCATTATCACATTTTAGATCACCTTCAAATATGTGAGTTCAGCTTTTCAGCTGTACAAAAAAACTCTTGTTTGAATACATAGACTAAATGTTTGCTTCATGTATAATAAAAATCTAGCTGACATATGATCCATGACATGCCTCTTAGTACACTAATTGCATTGCCATCAGGGCAGGGGTAGGAGTGTTTCTGAGTTCTTGTTTAAAAACTCACTTTGAATAAATATGGGACCATATGTAGAGAATTTAGAGATTGCAGTTTCCTAATTGCTATACTTTGCGAATCGCAATTAGGAAATTGCAAGTTCTAATGTACAAAAACCTAGACGCTGGAAATAGCAATTCCTTATAGGGCCGCAATAGACCTACCTCATGAATATTAAAGAGGTAGATCGCAGTTTGCGACCCATTAGGAATTGTAGCCATCACAGGGGTGGTGGTCTGCTTGGGTCAGCAGACCACCATGTTTGTGATTGATTTTTAATCAAGCAATCTTTTTTAAAATTCTAATGCCCGTTTTCCTTAAAGGGACCACTGCCTGCTCTTCTAAAATGTTTGTATCCGAATTCACACGGGGACCCCTTCCCATTTGCGAGTGGTTACCAGCACCCTTGAGGTATCTGTAAAAGATGAGTCTTTTGTGACCGTAATTTGATCGCAAAGCATTCATACATACCAAATTAAGTATAGGAAGAGACGCCCTGAACACACCACTTCCAAATACCAAATTAGCAATTTCTTTTGTACATTTTAAAAATCTTTTTTGTTTCGTAAACTACAAATATCGACGTTTGCGACAGCAAAAAAGTTTGTACATATGGCCCTATATTTCTAAAGCTTCATGTGGTAGCACCCTGTTATTTAGACAGTAAATTTCCTATTGAAATGGTCAAATACTTTCACATTAATATGCAGTTTTAGTGATAAAACTATATAATATATACACAATCTGTGAATTGGGTTTCAGCAAACATCTTTTATCATTTGCACATCACCATGTAAAGTGTTTTGATTTGTTTTCATACAATTAAAATATTTTTTCATCGCGCAGAATTACAAAAAATGGGCCTTCATAACTACTGAAATATATTTTGAAATGTTTGTACATTAACTATTTAAATGTTATAAAAAATCTGACACTAAAGCCTTTCATTTTACAGTTTGTACGGCATGTCAGACAGTTCACTTTACAAAATGCTGAAACTCTGCAGTCAGAGAAAGAAAAGTCATTGTAAGAAGACGTAAACTGACTTCTGACCTCTGTCTCTGAACATAACGCATATGTGACAAGATCAAAACAAGAATTAAAGGCCTCTTTATTGCTCCTTCACTTTGAGTGAACAGAACACCTGTTCTTTATCAGCTCGCCAGAATGGGCAAGTAGGCCCTAAATATAGCCCACCCTGATAAAATCTCACTTGGCATAGCGAGTGGACAAGTAGGTTTCTCGAGGCCTGCACACTCATACTTAAACACGCACATTCTCTCTCTCTCTCACGTAAACACTTAGCTGCAAACACGCACACAATATACATTTGAAAGCATTTTTTTTACGTACCTCAGCTGCCAGAGAGGGTCCTATTCCAGCTAATTGTACTCCATGTTTTATTATATTAATGGCAAATAATGTAATATTATTCACTATTAGTGTATTAACAAAATTGAAAAGATTGGGATCCCCAACTGACGTTCATAAAGATGAGCTGCCATGGTTTTCCTGGCACTAATTTTGCCACCTCTGAGGCCAGGGGTCACAAGAGGCAAGCCAGGTGTAGCAGATGTGACCCCTGGCAAACCCTAAATGACATCCATGCCTCTGTCCAGGATCTCAGTGAGGTCAACTCGGAGGCTGCTGGGACTGATGGCCACCTGTATCCTGCTGGTCAAGCATGCCAAGTGGCATATGTTGGCTCAGCTGTGATATCTGATTCTCAGAAGGCCCATCATCAAGGTGACTTCCCTGACCACGTCCTGATTTTGGAGGAGACTGCAAAAGATCTACAGTAGTGGTTACTGGACCATGATTGGGGCAGTGACAGACCCCTCTCTCTACCCCACCCAAAGCTGACAGTGACCAATGTGTCAATTCTTGGTTGAGGCAGCCATCTGGGAGAGGTGGAGATTAGAGACCTCTGGTCTCTGGAGGAGTTCAAGCTTCATATCAACCTTCTGGTGCTATGGGCCACCTGCTTGACGTTGAAAGCTTCCCTTTCATCCATCAAGGGAAGGTTGGTACAGGTACTTATGTGGTATTGCAAAAAATAGAGCAGGGTACATTTGTGGACTTTGTGCCAGTAGGCAGTATGACTCTGGAAATGGGTGGACCATCAAGAAATATTCCTGGTGGCGAAGCACCTGGCAGGATCTTTGAAGGCCAGGGTAGAAGAGCTCAGCCATCGAGTCCTAGTGGATTATGAGGGACTTTTCCAACCAGAGGTGGTGCAAAGACTCTTCTGCGAATAGGGAGAATCTTGGCTCAATCTATTCTCCACCGCTGAGAACGTTCAATGTCAGCAGTTCTGCATGTTGGAGTTTCCAAGGCGTTTCTCGCAAGGAGACGCGTTCTAGGTAGAATGGAAGTATAGACTCTTCTACGCCTACCTGCTAGTACCTCTTGTGCCCAGAATTCTAAAGAAGATCAGGACTGACTGGGCCCAAGTCATCCAAACTGGGCACAAAGAGTATGATATCTAGAGCTTCTGGGCTTGAGCATCTGACCTATCAGGCTACCCCTCTGGGAGGGCATGCTGTCACAGCAGCAGGTCAAGGTTCTGCACCTGGGCCTTCGCAGTGTCCACTTTAATGCACTGAGAATGAGCAGCGACAGATGAATACCTTTGCACTTTCTCTGCAGTTTTTGATTTAATCTTGGCCACCAGGCATCCCTCGACCAAAAACTGTATGCATATTTCGTCAGGCCACATTTGTGGTTTGGTACGAAATACACCAGATTGACACCATGCAGGTCAGGTTATCTGATGTTCTGTTTCTTTCACCCAGCAAGGCTTTGCTATTGGCACAGTTAAAGGGTACATTTCGACTCCAATGACTTTTTCACGGTTGCAGTACCAGCCCTCATTGTTTGAATCACCGGTTGCGATGTGTTTTCGAAAGGCTTGTAACACTTTATTCCCCCCTACTTTTCAATTGCCACAGTGGGACCTTAACTTGGTCCTCACATACTTCATGTACACTCCCTCTGAGCCACTTCGTAGCTGTTCTTTGTAGCTTCTCACTTTCAAAACTGTTTCTAGTCGCCACCATCTCGGCGTAGTGAGTAAGTGAGCTTCAGGCTCTGTTTAGTAACCTGCTGCTGCAACAAATTATGAACGGAATGCTGAATGAACCAAACATTCACCCCCAGTCAAGAGATCTGGGTTAAATCCATCGTTCTTATGCTCATTACACCACCCCAGTTTGGACCCAGCCATATGCAAATCAGTCTTGATCCTGTTCCTCATGGGAACAGTCCAGCCCGAACTGCCAAGCTGGGTCCTCCCTGGACCTGAAACAAGCATCCTGGGACCGGTTTCGGGGTAAAACCCCTCATCAGCCAGGCTAGCTTCAATCCAGTAGCACAGTGAGTAAGGGACCCGTGTTTGGGCATACCCATCCCACTTAGGGCAAAAAGTGCTGCGGCAACAAATGATGGACGGAATGCTGAATAAATCAAACATTCACCCCCAGTCAAGAGATCTGGGTTAAATCCATTGTTCTTTTAATAACCTGCCCTACACCACCACCTTCCCAGACAAGCTGTTTCTGCGGATACGAGTATCCTTATTGTTGGAAGTTGTGACACTGTTCCACATTAGTCAAACCGTCACCCTCCTGGCATTCTATGCTCTGCCTGACCCCTCTAAGGAGGAGGAGAGACTCCATTGCTTGGATATCAAGAGACCACTGAGCTTTTTCATCAGTTGTACCAGAGAACACCCGGTGGACAATCGGCTCTTTATTTCCTACTGGATCATGCTCTGCATCAAAATCTGCTACACATTGGGCAAAAAGCAGCTCCTAGAAGGACTGCGAGCTCATTTAGCCAAGGCTGCTACAACTGCTTTGGCACGCTGAGTTCCTGTCCTCCAAATCTGGCATGCAGCTATGTGGGCATCACTTCATACATTTAGGGGCACTACTGTCTGGACAGCCAGGTTTGCAGAGATGGGCATTTCACCCGCTCAGTCCTAAAGAACCTTTTGGTTTGAACCACTTCACAAGCCCACCTCCTAATAGGTACTGCTATGGTATCTATTCAAAAGGGGAGGAATCTGTGTTTAGAAGCCTTTATCAGAAGAACAAGTTGCTTCCCTTTGGTAATGTTCTTTCTGGTAGAAACTTTATCTAACCTCAGATTCCTCTCTGACCCTCCAATGTTCCCCTTTCAGAGAAGTAAACTCCAAATCCATTAACAAGATCCCAAGTCTCTGAATCTGCATACTAATTACTACCAATTTACTATTGGGGCTTTGCGCTTGGGGGTGCAGACCGCCTCTAAGGTAACTGGCATCAGCGCACAAGAATGGTGCCTATATAGGCTTTGCATGTCACTTGCAGAATATAACAGCATAAAGTGCAACCACACAGCACCACCTACTGGTATTGAAGCCTGGGGAATATTCAAAGGGTGAGGAATTGGAGGTTAGTCTGTACCAGAAAGAGCGCTATCCAAGGTAAGAAACTTGTTTTTTCAGCTTTATCTTTACCCAGGGCTCTAGCTGAAGTAAACCAAAATTCAAATAACCTGCACTTTGACATGGCTAGTTGGATAGAATGCCACTACCGCACCTCCGGTTTTTCTTTTTCAGGTCAATTTGCTGTGTAGAAATAATCCTTTTTTTAAGCTTTGTTATTACCAAACCCCTTAGTTATTATGGGTGTTGAAAAGGTAGCTAATCAACCATTGATAACTAATCAAAAATAGTCAAAATGTACACATTAGAACTAGGTTGGTAATGAGGTGAGATGACCAGTCTATGAAATAGTCATGAAGATCTCATTTCATTGTAGATAAGCGATAGGAGCAATTATTCTGTTCAATCTGAGGCGATGGATCCGTAAATGGGAACAAAAAAGCCATTTGTATTGACAGTATAAGTTGGGAGCAATCACTCAAATCAGATGACTACAAGAATGGCTTCCATTTTATGCTGCTAGGGCAGGCTAAATGTGGATCGCTTTGCCATCAGAATCAATAGGAAATGCGGTTTTTTTCCTCGAGTAGTTATTGCCTACAGGGAGGTAGTAGTATGCATGTTTGATAATGTGGTGTGGCACATTGAGTATGCGTTTATACCATTTGACCTCACCCTGAAGAACATTAAGAAGATTAAGCAAGTATCTGGTTGCATCATACTCATAGCCCCAACTTGGCCAAGTCTCTGTTGATTCATGGACTTATTACATCTTTTGGAAACGTCTGACAACCATTTTGCCACAATCCCAAACCTCCTTCAAATGCAGGGCTTTGACTATCCATCGGGAGATCCTGTGTCTCCAAGTTTGGAATGGCTTCAGAACACAGCAAGTTAACAAACTTAAGCATCCTGGTAGAGTGCTGCCAAATCCTGACCCAGTCCACTTTATCGCTAACAACAAAATATTAAATTATGTGGAGGAGATACTGTATTTTATGCTTGACACAAGAACTCCATCCAGTATCTGTTCAGCTGCACCAGACTTTGGCACTCTTTAACGTCCTAGCCATGCTTGGGAATAGTTCAAGTGTGAGTGCATCTGTTGTTCATCTCAAGGTTCTGAAGATCTGGTGGAGTGAGTCACACTTTGCATAGGCTCATCAATGACTTTCTTAATGGCTTATTTAAGACCTTCCCACTAGCTTGTTACCCAACGGTCAAGTAAGAACTCAACATGGTCCTAGCCCCACACTTGAAGAATCTGTTTGTCCTTCAGGCAGCGATTAAGCCGATCTCCTACAAGCTGCTGGTTTGGACCTCTGTTTGAAGGGTCAGTGAGTTACAAGCCTACAGTGTCAAGGAGGCCTTCCTTATGTTGACCAAGGGCAGAGTGTTCTTATGAGCCAACCCAGAGAATTCATAGGTTCCTAAGGAATTTCACTGGAACAAGCGAGTGATATTACAATCTTTCATTCATAACCCTACCAGTAGAACTCTCCTTAGATCTACAAAGATGTATACAATTCTGTATAGTTTTGATGGATACAAAATTCTAGAGACCGACTAACTACTACTTTTTTTTCTTTCTTTTATTGATTTTAATTAACACAACACGGATATAGTGATACATTGATAATTCAAGAATGCAGTACAGGCATAATCACAAGGAGCTTCTCATTAGCTTAAATGAGAACGCTTCAAGAGCGACGTAGCCATACATTATACTATCTACATCTCCAGTAGTTTACACCTAGTATAGTAGGGCGATTCCCCGGGTTTCACGGCTCAAACCAGAGTTACCGGCTCATCCCCACTCCCATTATGATTCATAGGTTCTTCGCTGTCACCAGTGCCTTCAGGTTCACCTCTTTCCTTACCCACAAAGTACTGCTGAAATATACTCCAGTATACCCTTGGCCTAGACTGTAACGGAAGGCGTTTGCTGTATGCGTCAGATTGGGTATTACAGTAAGTCATGTCTCTTGTTCATTTCTCGATTGTAGGAGTCTGACCCCTGCCCCACCTCATCACAACGCGCCTCTTAGCCAACAGTAGTCCCATCGCCACTAATTGTCTAACATCTTTATCAATCTTTGTTATAACCCAAGAGAGCTAAAAACGGGTCTAAAGCAAGTGTGAGGCCGGTAATTTCGTTTATCGCATGAAATATTTTCCCCCAATACTCTAGTATACCTGGGCAGCTCCATGCCGTGTGCATAAAGTCTGCCACGGGTCCACTACACCGTTGACATGAGGCAGTTTCTCGCAGTCTGTATCTAAAGTGTTCTGGGGTGTAGTACGTTCTGTTAATGTATTTGAAGTGAATAAGGCGATGCCTCCCATTCAGTAATACTTGCTTTGTCATTTCGCAGCAGTATTGCCATTCTCTGTCCCCAATAACACGCCCCAGGTCTCTTTGCCAATCCTGCCTGGATTTCAAATGCTGCGATCGTCTGTTTTCTTGTGTAATGTTGTATATTCTAGAGACTAATTTTGCAGGGGATGGGGATTTGATAAGGGAGAGAGCCAGTATTCCGGGTGGCTCCGGGGGGATCCCCCAATATTGCCTTCAGAGCGTGCTGTATTCTGAGGTGCTGGAATCGCACCAAGGGTGTAGGGGCATGGCTGTCAGCTAATATATGTTCCCATTTGTGAAATTCTCCTTCCTTGAAGAGATCCCCGACTTCGTTGATATTCACCCTATGCAAGGCTTTGGGTACCTCACTGTCTATACCTGTTCGGAGCCAAGTGCACCATTTCAGGGGAGTTAGCGGTGAATACAAAATTGCGTCCGCCTGCCTATCAAGCAGGTTGCGCCATGTGTGTGTGGTGGAGTTAAGGGAGTCTAGTATACTGTGTCTTCTAGTTGGGGTTCTAAACAGTGCCTGCGGAAGTGTATGTGTGGAAGGCACTCAGGACCGTGTATCCAGGCAAAGGCATGGGAGCACTGTGCTGCTCTATAATATAGGTCTAGGTCTGGGGCGTTAAGTCTGCCCATGGAGTATGGCAGGGTGAGAGTCTCCCATTTCACACCAGGCTGTTTGCCCGCCCAGGCTAATTTAATCGGGAGAGACCTCATCTTGGTGAATATGTGCATTGGGAGGACCATGGGAATGTTTTGGAAATGAAATAATAGTCTATGAAGAATGACCATCTTCATCAGGGAGATTCTCCCCAGCAGCGAGAGTGGCAATCTTATCCACCTGGCTACGTCATCTTCAAGTCTATCGAATGCTTTCCCATAGTTGTCAGTGAGAACGACTTCTGAGTCCGTATGTACCTGAATCCCTAAGTAGCGGACAGACTCCGTAGTCCATTTCAGGGGGAATTGCATATTCGGTAATTGAGTGGATAAGGTGAGCGGGAAAATCGGGGACTTGGTCCAGTTAATGTTAAGGCCAGACAACTGTCCAAATCGGATCACTTCATTCAAGACCCGGGTAAGGTGGGTAGCTGGGTCTCTGGCATAAAGAAGCATATCGTCTGCGTACGCAGAAACGATCAGCTGGTATCCTGAAAGGCGCACCCCTCTATGGCCATGATATTCCCTGATGGCACACAGCAGTGGCTCGGAGACCAGAGCATATAGTAGTGGGGAGAGGGGACACCCCTGTCGGGTGCCCCTCGAAATAAGGTTTGGTGACGTCACCTTGTTCCCAAGCCTGACTCTGGCCACTGGGGCTTCATATAGCACTTTCACTAGCTGAAGAAAAACCTCCAACGCCCACCGGTCTAAGTACCGCCTCTATGACTGAGTCTAACGCTTTTTCCGCGTCCAGAAAAACTGCTGCAGCTTTAACTTTGGGATCAATGTGCTGAATTGCTGCAAAGATTGTTCTCAGATTAGTTAAGTTGCGTCCAAGAACGAATCCCGCTTGTTCGACTCCCACCAGTCCCGGAATCCGTCGTGAAATGAGGTTAGCCAATATTTTGACGAATAGTTTCGTGTCTACGTTGAGCAGAGACCAGGGCCTGTATAATGAACACTCGCTGGGAGGTTTACCGGGCTTAAGGAGGTTAACAATTAAAGCCTCACGCATAGAGGGGGGCATCACTTTACTCTCCGCCATCTCCTCAAAGAGAGTAACGAGATACGGAATAAGCAGGTCTTGGAATGCTTTATAAAACGTGACTGTCAGCCAATCCGAACCCGGAGCGGAGCCGCTTCTCATCGTTGTCAGAGCAACCTTCACTTCTCTGGGGTCTAAAGGTACCATGAGATGCTCTGTGGGTGTCAGTTAGCCAGGCCATCTGTATGTGTGCTAGATAGTCTTCTGTGACGGTACCTGCGAGGGTAATGCGCGATCTATAAAGTTCTTCATAATATCTATGGAATCTGTCAGCAATACCTCGTGAGTCGTATATCATTCTACCATCCTCGCCCAGAATCTCAACTATGGTGCTAGCTTCCCTGGGGGGCTGCTGCAACTTAGCCAGGAGGGTCCCAGCACGCTCGCCCTCCCCATACACTCGGGCAGTTGCATACTTGCCTAAATGTTTAACTTCACTTACTGCTGTGTCCTGATATTCTTCCAGCGTTTTTTTGATGGTATCCAACTTCCTGACATCACCGGTGCGCTGGTGCTCCCGCATCGCAATTTCCGCCTCTAGTCTAGTGAGTCTGTTCGGTATAGCCCTTAGCACCCCTGCGTGCCTTGATATTGTCTCCCCCCTGATGAACACCTTGAAGGCTTCCCAGACAGTTCAGAAGGTGGGAACTGATCCTATGCTCTCCCCAAAGAAGGTCTCAATGGCTGTAGCCATTTCCGAGCGAAATGCCTGGTCGAGCAAGGAATATGTGGGGAACCTCCATGTAAATGGTGTCGTTCTGTAGGAATGGTCAATTCCAATTGTACTGAGGAGTGGTCTGAATAGGTTCTGGGAAGTGGCTCACAATTCGAGACCTGGGGGAGTAGGCTTCTAGAGGCCAACCAGTAGTAGATCCTTGTGTGAATATCGTGAGGTGCAGAGTAGTGTGTGTACCCCGGTGATACACTAGGGTGCTGCCTCCAGACGTCTACTAGGCCAATTTGTACCATCAGGTCCGTAATCGAGGCAGCGGCCGCTGCAGTCTCCTTTGTGGGCCCCTAGATCTCTCTATTGGGGTCTAGTATACAGTTAAAATCCCCACCCCATATCTGTGGTAAGTCATCTGTCTTGAGCAAACGGGTTGCCATTGCCTGAAAGAATTGCGGGTCATCGTAATTAGGCCCGTATGTGTTCACAAGTCTAGCCCCGAATCCCTCCGCCCGGCATCTGACTATCACAAATCTGCCATTGGGGTCGATCTCCTCATGTAGAGTTAAACCTGATTTAGGGTTGATCTATGTGAGCACGCCTCTTGCATGTGATGTGAAGCCTACTGCACGAAATTGGCCCTGTAGTCTTTGTAGAAAGCATCCTATTTTGTGGGGCTAGATGTGTTTCCTGTATCTGAAAGAGACACGTTAGTGACAGATTCCTTACCTTAGAATATCCCCAGCCGTCAGGCTGGATCCGGAAAGTTTTTGCGTAGCAGTACCGTTCCGCGTCGGTAGGCGGCGTCGTGCGGCTCCGCGTCCGTCTTCGGCGTCGGGACCGCTGGGATGACGTCGCGGGCAGTACTTGGACGCCGCCCCTGCGCGCTGACGTCAGTTCTTCTTTTTCCGCGCCAGTAAGCGCAGATCCGGGAAGAGCAGTGCCTTAGTCATTTTTTGACTAAATTTTTGGGTGATTTTTCACTGTTTTCTAAACGAGTCTCTCGACTCCGAAGGTGTCGGTAGGGATGCCCGTCTTCAAGCCCTGCGACGCCTGTGGTCGCATGATGTCGATAACAGACCCGCACTTAGTGTCTCTACTGCCTCGGCCACGACACGAAGTCGTGCCCCGACTGCTGGGCCTTGCACCCGAAGGCTTTGCGAGAGCGGTCTCCAAAGCTCCTCGAGGTCCGGCAGTCGGCTCCGCGCCACACCAAGCCCCGGGAGAGGTCGAGGGGCCGGTCGCGGAGTCCTCATCGGTCGTCGGGGTCCAAGTCTTCGCACTTCTCCGGTAAGTCGAAGCATAAAAAGTTTAAGAAGCGTCATCGCTCAAAGACTTTGCCTCGCCGGTCTCGCGACTCGGCTGAGGCTCCTATCGGCACCGTCCCCGCGGCTCCGGGAGTGCCTGTGGAGCCGCCCTCGCATTACCCATCCTTCCCGGGTTCGGGGGCGACTCCGGCCGAGATACAGGAATTCCTGTCGGCCATGGCCCGCCTCAAGGTCCCCCCGGTGCGCCTTCGGGCCCCGCGGGCCCTGATGGGGTTTCCCCGGCGCCGCCGGCGACTCCGGTCCCGGCGCCGCCTGTAACACCAGCCTCGGTCCCGGCTTCGGCCCCGGCCTCGATCCCGGCTCCGGTGCTGCCGCAACCCCCATCGACGCCGGTTGACCTAACTACACCCTCCGCCGGCGCCGATGTCTCCGGTGCCAGCTTCCGACGCCGCCCGGGGCTCCGGGCGGCGTCGTTCCCCGGTTCTCTCCGGATCCGGACACGGCGCCGGGACCGGCATCGCCGACGCCGGCTCAGACGCCGCTGGGACCTTGGGTCCCACATGTCCCTCCTCCTTATTTTGAACCTGAATTGGAGGACGAAGATAACTGGGAGGGGTCTGATGACCCTCTCACACAGCAGTGTGAGTTTGATCAGGACTGGGCTGAGGAACTTGGGGATGCCAGTGGTCTGGATACCTCCCCTGACTCTGGCATGCTGTCTCCTCCATCCGTGGCAAAGGAGGAGGGAGCAAACTTTGCAACGGTGTTGCGTAGAGCAGCTGGGGCCTTAAACCTCCAGTTGCCTACAGTGGCTGTCGGGACTAACATCCAGCCGGAAGTGCTTCAGCCGGCGGCTCCCTCCTCGGAGCCACTGCTGCCGTTCAACGAGGCGCTTTCAGACGTTCTTTTGGGCACCTGGTCCAAGCCCACCACAGGGGCTCCTGTGGATAGGAACGTGGCCCGACGCCATCGCCCTGCTCCGGGCGACCCCCTGTTTCTCTCTCTACACCCCACCCCTGAGAGCTTGGTGGTCAAAGCCTCTGCTTCCCAAAGCGCCTTCCCTACTGCTCCCCCGGATAGGGAATCCAAACGCCTGGATCAATTTGGGAAGAAGGTCTTTTCTTCCGCCAGTGCTGGCTTGCGGTCAGTCAAGACAACTTGCCTCTTGGGCCGATATTCCCACTCCTTGTGGGACTCGGTGGCGCAAGTTCTGCCCCAGTGTCCTGAGGAGGTCCAGACACTGCTTTCCCGCACCATTGCGGAGGGAAGAGATGCGGCAAAGTACACCATCAGATGTGGCCTTGATACCGCCGACTCGCTAGGGCAGATCGCTTGCGACGACAGTGGCGCTGCGCCGTCACGCCTGGCTGAGGACCACTGGTTTCTCGGGTGATGTCCAAAACTCTCTTATGGACATGCCCTTTGATGGAGTCGGTCTTTTTGTAACAAAGGCAGACCATGCGCTGGAGCGCTTTAAGGACTCGCGGGCTACAGCCAAGTCCCTGGGCCTTTCTGCTGTGCGCCCTCAGCAACAGTCTGCTTTTCGCCCCTTTCGTGGCCACGGAAGGGGCGCCCAGTCACGTCCGCTGCCCAGCCACCGGCCTGCGCAGCAAGCGTCTTCGCGTGGCCGAGGACGTGGCTCCCGCCGTGGCAAGTCAGGCAACCAGCGTGCGGGTCAGGCCACCAACCCCGCCCCGTCCGCGGCCTCCAAGCCCTCCTAGTCCTTCCTTTCAGGTGCACAGCACGCCAGTAGGGGGCAGGGTCCGCCATCACCTTCACCACTGGCGTGCCATCACCTCGGACAGGTGGGTCTTGGACATTGTCCGAAGGGGCTACTCCCTCCCCTTCGTGACCATCCCCCAGCCATGCCACCTCAATTCCACCGCATGTCAGGGGATCACTTGGTGCTTCTTCAAAAGGAAGTTGCGGCCCTCTTGGCCAAGAGGGCCATCGAGCGTGTTCCGACCCCAGAAGTAGGATGTGGTTGCTACTCCCACTACTTTCTGGTGCCCAAAAAGGACAAGGAGGACATGCGTCCTATCTTGGACCTCCGGAACGTCAATCGCTTCCTCCGGAAGGAGAAGTTCAAGATGCTCACCCTAGCTCAGGTCTTGACTGCTCTCGACCCTGGAGACTGGATGGTAGCGTTGGACTTGCAGGACGCATATTTCCACATCCCCGTCCTGCCGGCCCACCGGCGTTGCCTGCGGTTCACGGTAGGCCTCGAGCATTTTCAGTTCACCATGCTCCCTTTTGGGCTTACCAGCGCCCCTCGGGTGTTCACGAAAGTGATGGCGGTGGTCGCAGCCCATCTGCGCCGGGCAGGGGTTCCAGTCTTCCCCTACCTCGACGACTGGCTGCTGAAGGCGGGCTCGTCCCAGGCAGTCGTCTCCCACCTCCAGACAACGGCTGAACTCCTGCACTCGCTGGGGTTCTCCATCAACGTGCCGAAGTCGCACCTGATTCCTTCTCCACAGCTCCTTTTCATCGGAGCAGTTCTGGACACGACGCAGTTTCGGGTTTATCCTCCCGAACGGCGAGTCCGGGATATTCAGGCTATGATTCCGATCTTTCAGCCTTTATCCTGGGTTTCGGTACGGATGACCCTGAGGCTGCTGGGCCTCATGGCCTCCTGCATCCTGCTGGTCGATCATGCCAGATGGCATATGCGGGCTCTGCAGTGGGACCTGAAGTTCCAGTGGGCGCAGCACCAGGGCAACCTGTCCGATCACGTCCAGATCTCGGAGGGGACTGCAAAACAGTTGCAGTGGTGGCTCTCGAACCGGCAATGGGTCATGGGCAGATCCCTCTCCCTTCCCCAGCCAGAGCACACAGTTGTGACGGACGCGTCCCTTCTGGGATGGGGCGGTCACATGGGAGAGGCGGAGACCAGAGGCCTCTGGTCTCCGGCGGAGACCCGGCTCCATATCAACCTTCTGGAGCTCCGGGCGATCCGACTTGCACTCAAGGCATTCCTTCCCTCTGTCAAAGGGACGGTAGTGCAGGTGTTCACAGACAACACCACCGCCATGTGGTATTGCAACAAACAGGGCGGGGTGGGGTCGTGGACCCTATGTCAGGAGGCTCTGCGCCTCTGGACATGGCTGGAACATCAGGGCATATTCCTGATGGTTCAACACCTGGCAGGTTCCCTGAACGCCAGGGCGGACGAACTCCAGCCGCAGGTGCATGATGGATCACGAATGGCGTCTTCACTCGGAGGTGGCGCAAGGTCTCTTTCAGCAGTGGGGAGAGCCTTGGTTAGATCTGTTCGCCACCGAAGAGAACGCGCAATGTCAGCAGTTCTGCGCGTTGGAATTTCCAAGGCGGCACTCGCTCGGTGACGCTTTTCGTCGCGAGTGGAGTTTGCGGTCTGTTGTACGCCTTTCCGCCTATACCACTTCTACCCAGAGTGTTGAAGAAGATTCGGCGCGACCAGGCCCAAGTCATTCTTGTGGCTCCGGACTGGGCTCGAAGAGTTTGATATCCCGAGCTACTCAGTATGAGCGTCGATCCCCCGATCCGTCTGCCTCTTCGGGAGGATCTTCTGTCGCAGCAGCAGGGGACGGTCCTCCACCCGAACCTGTCCACTCTACACCTGCTTGCGTGGAGATTGAGCGGCGGCAGTTGATTCCTTTCGACTTGCCTCCCGAAGTTTGTGATGTGATTCTGGCAGTCAGGCGTCCCTCCACTAAGGTGGTATACGCCTGCAGGTGGAACAAGTTTGTGGCATGGTGCACAGCAAAGGCTGTGAATCCCCTTTCTGCCCCTCTTTCTGAGGTTCTTCTGTTCCTTCTATCTCTGGCCCAACAGGGTTCTGCCCTGGGTACCATCAAGGGCTATCTTTGTGCGATATCAGCCTTCCTCAGGCTTCCTGATCAGTCCTCCCTTTTCAAGTCCCCTGTGGTTAACAGGTTTCTTAAAGGCATTGCACACCTCTTTCCTCCTGTTCCGTTTGTAATGCCTCAGTGGGACTTGAACTTGGTTCTTACCTTCTTAATGTGCGCTCCCTTTGAGCCTCTACATAATTGTCCTCTTCGTCTTCTTACTCTGAAGACCGCATTCCTGGTGGCCATCACCTCTGCTCGGCGGGTGAGTGAGCTCCAGGCTCTTTCTTGCAAACCTCCCTTTCTGTCTGTTCATCCAGACAAGGTTGTTCTTAGGACGCGTCCGTCCTTCTTGCCAAAGGTGGTTACTGCCTTCCATATTGGGCAGACCATCACTTTGCCCACCTTCTTTCCGCCTCCGCATCCTTCCAGAGAGGAAGAGAGGCTCCACCGTCTGGACCCAAAACGTGCGCTTTCTTTTACATCAACCGCACACACCAGTTCCGGGTGGATGACCAGCTCTTTGTTGGCTACGTGGGCGCCAAAAGGTCGGGCGCTACACAAAAGGACCATCTCCCGCTGGGTCACTATGTGTATCAAAGCCTGCTATTCTTTGGCTAAGAAGGAGCCTCCTGTTGGGCTGCGTGCCCATTCCACCAGGGCAACGGCGGCTACCACGGCTTTAGGCCGCGGGGTTCCGTTACAGGATATATGTCAGGCAGCTACGTGGGCCTCGCTGCACACGTTTACCAAACATTACTGCCTTGACAGCCAAGTCCGGAGGGACAGCTTCTTTGGCCGTTCTGTTCTCCGGGACTTCCTTGTCTGATCTTTGTTCGCAGACCCATCACCGGGGTTGGTATTGCTGGGGTATCTATTCTAAGGTAAGGAATCTGTCACTAACGTGTCTCTTTCAGATGCACAAGTTACTAACTTGTGTAACGATATATCTGTAAGAGACAGTAGTTAGTGACAGATTCCTTACCGCCCCACCCATCCTCCCCGTTCTGCGAACTGATTTCTAGGGTTAAGGACATCCCTTTCAGGGCCCTAGTATTTTTCAGACACTTATGTCAGCTTCTTGCATGGCTCTGCGTTCCTGGTGCGGAAAGTCGTGTACAGAACTGATGTCAGCGCGCAGGGGCGGCGTCTAAGTACTGCCCACGACGTCATCCCGGCGGTGCCGACGACTGACGCGCAAGGGTACTGCTACGCAAAAACTTTCCGGATCCAGCCTGACGCCTGGGGATATTCTAAGGTAAGGAATCTGTCACTAACTACTGTCTCTTACAGATATATCGTTACACAAGTTAGTAACTTGTGCATCATGGCTATGTCTACCTGGTGTCTCTTCAGGGAGGCTACAACCCTACGTAGTTTTCGGTGATCATTCAAGCCACGGACGTTCCATGTCCAGAGCTTAATCGTCCTAGTCATCATGTATGGGGTGTAAATGCAAAGTGCATAACATAGTTAGCTGTAACGTCTCTCTCAGTGGTGTTGTGTTCTACTAGTGATGGCTCGCTAGAACTTGCCCTCAGTGCTTGAGTAATCTTCAACCCGGACTCACCCCCACCCACGCTATGCCTACCCCAACAGAGCATAGTTGATCCCACTGCCTCCCATCACCCACGAACTTGCAACATTACAACAATGCAAACAAACAATAACCTACTCTGACCCAAGTGCTACCAGTGGGTTACACAGTGGGGCAGATGTTGCCTGTGTTCCAACTAGAGCTGGGTACCGTGAGCCTGTCTCCCTATTGCTCCTCATCTTAATTACTGATCGTTTTCCAATAGTCACCATTTCTGCCCGGTTGCCCACCCAACAGTAGACAAGACCCCTACGGTTGGAAGGGCGCCAGTTCCATACCGGCAGCTACAATAGCATTACCCCGGCATCTCGGGGTCCCACCCCAGGCACAGTTGTGAGATATAGTTCACTGTTCCTCAGGATCCAGGGGGGGTCCATCATCTTGCATAGTTTGAGTTTTCGGGGAACTGCTCCTGCGCTTGTCACTCTCTCTTTTTTTCAAAAAGTGTAGGGCCTGCTTGGGATCATTAAAGATATGAGATTTCCCATCAGCAAGCACTCTGTTTCGCTGAATAAATCATGTTGTATTCCAAATGAAGGTGTCACAGTTTTCGTTTTACCGCAACAAACTGGCGTCGCGCTTCTTGGACTTGCGTCAAATCTGGATAAATGGATATGTCCGAACCCTCATACATCAGAGTCTGTAATTCCCTGGCTTTTCTTAATGCTGCATCTGTCTCTATAATTAAGTACACGTGCAATGATGGGGCGCCCGGGGCAGGTCGGGGAGCAAGAAAGCGATGTGCGCGCTCAATGATGAACATGTTGGAAAAGGTTTCCTTGCCCAAGAGTGTCACCAGCAGCGGTTTGACAAAAAGCTCCATGTTCTGTAAGTTTGTGGATTCTGCAATGCCCACGATGTGCACATTATTCCTCCTCGAGCGTGCTTCCAAGTCTTCCGCTTTAGCTTGGACAGAATGCTGAAGTTTATCTAGCTTTGTGGTAGAGCCCAGAGCAGTATTCAGGTTATCCTCGGCATTCGCCACTCTCTCCTCTACAGTATCCAGTCTCTCCGAGTGTTTGTCTAGTCTCTCAGACATTCTATCCATCCTGAAAGTGAGGGCATCAATCTTCCCATCAATTTTCGTTAAACTAAGCTGCAGCGCTGTCAAGATCTGTTTTAAATCTGAGTCCGCTGCAGTGTCCCCATCTCCGATCCCGACTCCGAGGCGTTTCTCTCTATGTCCTGTTGTCTGGGGGTCTTGCGTGGCTCAAAGTGCAGTTTAGATTGGGATTTCTCCGTCTGACCCATGTTCTCCCCAGAGGCCGATTCGGGAACTGTCTGTTGTCTTTCGCCCGATGCCAGCTTATGGGCCTCGACAGACTTTTCTACGCAAGGAACACCCTAAGCCTGAGCAAGACCCCCACCGCTAGGGTGTGACGGCTCTCAGATGAGTGCCGCGTTCAGTTCCCAGCCGGGGGGGCAACTGTAGCTCAGGTGGGCTCCCTCTCACTCTTCTGGCCTCGTTCTGTAGCGCCCTCCGCCGAGGGAACTCAATGCATTTGTTGTGGAGGGAGGTGGGGCTCTCCGTGGGCTGCCCAGGTCTCCAGCACAGCGCGACCCCCGCGCTAGCCACTGCTGGAGCAGTTGTGTTCTGGGTGGGAGCGGTAGTCGAGGTAGCGCTTTGTGACAAATAATGCGCCAGGCCCTGCTGCAGGCTGACTTCTAAACAGGGCCCTCTCGCCCCCTGTGTGCCTCGGAGCGAAGCCCCTGGGGTGCTGCGGCAGTGGGGCCCACTTCCGTGTAAGGATGGGGTTGTAGACCCGATAGGCCGCAAGTCCAGTGCTGCCCCGGGTTCGCAGTGACCGCGCCCGATCACTGCGTCACAGTACAGGCCCAGCAGCAGTCATGAGGGAAGCCCAGGGTATCGAGTCGCACCGGAGCATTGACGTCCGCCTCGGTCTGCCCTTAAAAAGAGTGCGCAATGTCGCTGGTACTCACAGCAAATCGGCGGGCCCTGTAATGCAGGATGATCCGTTCCTCCGTGGTGCCGGTGTGGCGTACTCTCCACTGCAATCAGCCCCAACATCCAAGGGCACAATCGATGGCTGATCGCTGATACCGCAGTCACATGGGCATCAGGATATTAGACTGCAGGCGGGAGGCACTCCTCCGGGCACCACAATCACCTCAGCCCAGGCGCGTCGGCTGAGCTGGCCTACGAGCTCCGCCCCCACATCAGGATGCAGGTCGCGGCCTCAGGTCAAACCCTCTCGACGCCACCAGGACTCTTCCGGCCGGACTCTCGGGAAGCCGCCACTCCGAAGGTGTTCACGGAGTCACAGCCGTAGCAGGGCATTGTTATGGTTGTAGAGAGGAGCAGGATTGTGACGGATAGTTTTTTCAGCTCTCGGAGCTACTTCAGAGCGCGGTCATCTTGAGGCCAGGCAAGCTCCGCTCCCTCGAGACAGACTAACTTCTTGTGACTATTGGCCAATCATGCAGAGGTCACCCCTCTCCAAATAAGAAATTGCAATATGAATTGCTATGCTCATCTCGTTACTTGCCAAAGAAAACTGTCTCTTCTGAGCTTTTAGATGAGGGGTATTACATTAACAGGACCCATCTCTGGCAGAGTTCCACTTGCATATCTAGGCAGGTCAACCCCATTAAATGTCACATCTTCAGAAGGCAAACTGCCTGAAATCAGAGGCTTCAAGAGCCTCTGCAGTGGGCAAGGCATTACTTAACAGCTTATTCAGATAAGGTCAGTATACTTTCCTGCCTTATGCATATGTAATAATGTATGGTACGGTATTCTATGCTGATTTTGTGCATGATTCTATGAAAGATCTAGTGCTGAAAAAACAAGATACTTCGCTTTAACTAGTGCTGGTATCTTTCATCGATTCACATGTGGCTTTTCCTCCCTCTCCCCTCCCACTCCCCAGTTGGAGGCTCACCTCTTAATTCTTTAAAATGTGTGTTGTATTTGGGTGTGTGGTGAATTCTAGGGGTAGTGGAGTTGAGCACATTCATCTCATTGACTTAACTTTTAAATGAATTGATTTGGCTATTAAAATGACTGTTTTACAGCCTTTTAGGAATGTTGAGGTTTTTTTGTTGCTGTTAGAAGTTACGGTGTGACTCTCTGGTGTCTTAGGGAAAATCGTCACAGTCTAGGGTGCTGTCCACTGAGCCACTTGGTGCTGGTCAAAGAGTGCTGTAGGGGAGCGTGTCTTCCATGTATTCAGGCCAAAGCTAATTTTAAGGTTGGCCCATATTGTGATTTCCTTGGTAAAGGCCCAAGTGGTTGCTTGCTTGGAGGAGATATTCAATACATATGCCATGGTTAGGAAGGATAAGGACTATAGCTTCATGGAGTATGACGACTCAGAAGCTGATAGTCTCTTCTCACTTTAGAGTACTGATGCCAGCATTTGCTTGGAATTAAATAAAACAAAAAACAAAAAAATCTGCAACCTGGATACAATACCAAAAGGGAACATTTCCTACCCCTCTCCCCCTGCTTCGTCAGAAGCCTCCTTGTTTACAAAAATCAATTGGAGCATGGCTGAGGCCTTGGAACTTACTTTGCATTCCACAGAATTGAATTCTAACAATCTGATGGAAATAGTGCAATCCTCCATGGGCTTTGCAGAGCCCTTGCTCCTGGTTAATGAGGCTCTTTTAGAGTCTAGAATGCCTGCATGGACGAATGGAAGAAATACTTTACATTGACCTTAATATGCACAAACAGCTCTCCAGATCCCATAGACCTGCTCCTCTGCACTTTTTAGGTCTCGCTGAGCCAGCGCATGCGCTGCTCTGCGAGACATTTAGTAAGTGGGTTTTCAAAGTGCTACCCCACGCTTTTGCTGGCCAGCTTGCGTTCACGCGCGCAGCCGCCAGCTTTCAGCGCCCGATCAGGCGCCATCTGGCTTTCCTCTCGCTTGCTGTCTGAACGCTCCTCCGCCCCTCCCCTGCCGCGTCGCGTTAATTGTAAACATATGCTGCTTTCACTTTCGCCGCGGCGGGCGCTCCCGCGCGCACCACTTTTGAAGCCGGGCTTGTCTTGTTTGTATCTGTTTTAATATCTATCCAGCATTTTGACTCGTTTCTTGTTAGTTCTTTCCTTCGTCCCGTCCATGGTTTTCCTTCTTTGCCCCCCCCCCCCCCCATGGTTTTCCTTCTCCCTTCGTTTTGATCCCTCCTTATTTTTGTCTGTTGGTCCTTTCTCGCTGCCTTTATTCTTATTTTCAAATCTCGCACCACTTTTCTCTTGTCCATTAACTCTTTCTAAATATCCCCTCCTTCCATCATAGTTGATCGCTTCCTTTCGTTCAAGATACCCTTTCGTGTGTACTTTTTCCCTGTTGCATTTTCACCTCTGATTTTCACTTTCTTCTGGTCTCGACATTTTTTTCGATCTCTTTCCTTCTTCCTTGTTAAGTCTTTTCCTCACTTCCTCATCCCACTTTCTGACTCTCCCTTTTCGTTTCCACGTCTCTCTCTTCTCCCCTCGGTATTCGGTGTCTTGTCCTCCCTTCTCTGTGCTGTGGTTTCCACATTAAACAGCTTCACTTCCTAACCTCGCCCCATTTCTTACCCCAGTTGCTGTTCCCCCGCCCGCCTATGATCGTCTGTACCTTTTCGTTCCTCTCTCGTATAACCCTGCCCTCTCTTCCACCGTCCACTGTCTGATCATATATCCCCCGCTCTTTTCCAGCTCTCATCGCCTCTCTCGTCCTTCCACACTTGTCTCTCCCTGTCGAAACCTCTCCCATGAAGTTTGTCCCTCCCCTTCCATCTCTCACTCTGCCCTCCCACCTCTTCCGCTGTGCGCCCCCTCTTCTCAACTCACCCCATTGTCTCAGCCCTCTTCCTTCTCTTGGAAACATGCGAGCAAATGGACAGGACAAAGTTCAAACATGCAGTATCTCACCTCCCTGTCTGGGACAGAGCTCAGACCGTAAGATTGCATCTCACTGTCCCTGCATGCAGGACTTTAAGTGGGATGAAAAACTGGGGGGGTCTCATAAAGGCGTGGCCAATGTAATTAGGGCGTGGCTTAAAACACGTACGCTAACAATCTGTGTTTTGCATAGTGTGCCGCCCGACTTGTATTTTGCGGTTTCTGTCATTGCATCCAGATATGTGATACACAATTAACATCATACGTACAACAAGTCAGGACTATTGGCTTTGTCAATGGTTGTTAGTTGCATAAGATAAATAAGCAGCAACTAGGCCTGTATATAATATTCAAAAAGCTTCCACTTACAGCTCTGGTGACACCACAGTGCTGTTGCTGCTCCTGAGTTTAAAAAAAAGAAGGGAAATCCAGAGAAAATGACTCTCTTTAAAGGATTTCCCTTCCCCTACAAAGCTCACCTGGCATAACGTCATGCCGTAACTTTCCCACTAGTGAGCAGCGCACATCGATGTGCCTGCTGTCTCTGCAGTCCGGAAAAAAACGGACCGCCTGTGCCAGGGCACAAAACAGAGCCCGATAGAGACCCGTTTCGAGGCCCCCTTTAAAAAACAAGCATTGGCATAGCCAATAGGTCTTGCTTTTGGGACCTTATAAGTATTTAGTTATGCAGCACAATATCCTTGGTGCAACAACATCAACTGTTGCATGGCTAAACCCTTATAAGGTCCCAAAGGCGAGACCTATTGGCTATGCCAATGCTTGTTGTCTTTCCGACCATCACCGGAGAGCCTCGCTATTTAGATGTCTTCTTTAAAGCAGAACCCAAACGCCATCCGTATGCTCTTCTTCCTTTCATTGTAAAGGTATGATTGGTAAATGCATATGTGTGGTAATGATTACACTCCAGCCCTCACCCTAAAACCCGGCCCCCCCGCCCTACAACCGACCCCCAAACTAAAAACAACCCTGATCTCCCCCCCCACCCCCCATGAGCCCTAAAACGCAGTCCCCTACTCTAAAAACTACCCTTCCGTGAGCCCTAAAATTACCCCGACCCCTCCACTTGCGCCCATCCCCCCCCTCCACCCCTCCCCCCCACCGAGCCCTTGACCCCAGCCACCAGTACTTACCAAGCCATGCACTACTACCACGTCTTTGGCACGCATGCTTTTACAATGAACTTGGAGGATCTAGTGTTGGTTTCACCCAGGGTCCATCAGACACTAAAATGGTGGAATACACCGAACACACAAAGGAAAGAGCCTTTGAGGACCCAATCCCACAAGGGACAATCACTACATATGCACCACCTATGGGTTGGGGTGCTCACATGAAGGACATTACAGTAAAGGGTCAGTGGTCTACACATCAACAAACGTTCCACATCAATTTCTAGAGCTGCTAGCCATACAAATGGCTCTCAAATCATTTCTACCCATAATAGCTGGGAAGAATGTATTTTTACGCACAGACAATATGACCGCAATTTACTACATCCAGATAAAGGGAGGGTCCCATTCATTACAGCTGTCTCAAATAGCACAATCCATATGGAAATGGGCCATCAGTCACAAATAGATACCAGGAGTGGACAATTCGCCCACGAACTTATTTAGCAGGACACAACAAGAAGTCCACAAATGGGAAGTCCACACTCATACTTCCAGCAGTGGGGAACACTGACAATAGATCTCTTTGCCACCACAGAAAACGCAAAATGCGAAAAATGTTCATCCAGGCACCCACAGTCCTCTTTTTCCAAGGCCCAGGGGGAGACGGGTGCAGGGGTGTCCTTAGGCGTTTGGTTTTCTCTTACCATAGCAGTCGTGGTTGAGGGGTCCTGCGTGCAGAGAATGCAGGCGACGTCTGAGTCCAGGAGCTGTGAAACCACAATGGACTCAAGCTCTGGAGGACCTTTTTGACACCAGTAGCACACTTCAACTTCGGCTTTGGCGGTTCCAGAGGCCTCCGTGCTCTTTTTTGGAGTTTCTTCAGAACAGGTCTGCTGTAAATGGTTGCTCTAGAGTCTTTTTCGAAGGCAGGCAGTCCTCCCAGGTTTCTGGAGTCAACAGCTGCAGGACGAGTTGACTTTGGTTCAGTTTTCGACGAGGGGAGTCCTCTGAATTTAAGGGGAATTGGGGGAGTGTAGGGTAGTAGCCAATGGGCTACTGAACCTTGGGGTCACTACGCCCCCCGTATGACCACTTCCTGTGGGAAGTGGGCATAACCCTGTCCCAGAATTCCTAAGTATGCCAACACAAAGGTGGCTACTTCTGAAAAATCGTGTCCACCTCATTGTAGCCCACCTTAGGGTTGGTACTAGCTTGAAGGTGGCACGCCTACCTGAATAGCTAATTTTCCCACCTGTCCAGGTGCCAAGGGGCCCTGGACAAAAGTGGGGCAGCTTCCTCTCCTGTGAGGGGAGCCAGACTCTCATTCCAAAGATGGCAGCACTTTGAAGCTTGCTGGCCTGGGGAGGCTAATCAGCAGGGGTTGTTACACCCTCTTCCCAGACAGGCTTTTGTTCTGGGCTTCCTGAGAGCAGAGGCTCTCACCCTAGGAGGTCAGAACAGTGTCTCAGGTGGCAGGCTGGCAGATACCAGTCAGGGAGCACACCAGAGGCTGGTAGGTTTTCCGGGGGCACATCTAAGGTGACCTTTGGGGGCATGTATTGGTAAATCTATCACTGGAATCTGTGTGGGTTTACCAATATGAGATGTTTGATACCAAACATCTATTTTCAGTGAAGCCATCATGTAGTTGGTGAACTTGTTTTCACCATTGTCCAGCACATGTTTTAAAATGGCTTACTTATCCACTTGCACTGGCAGTAATGAGACTGACCAGCACAGGGGCGTATCTGCTAATATTCAGCACCCTGCCTTAAGGCTGTCAGGCTTGCTGTAGGGGTGACTTACAAATATCAAATGCAGAGTTAGGGGGACATGGCACACAGTGATGTTTGTCATTTCGTGTTTTCACTTTTGTTTGCACCAAGGCACGCAGCCTGCAATGGCAGCCTTACATGTGCTTGGTAAGGGGTCCCTTAGGTTGGCACAATTTGTGCTGCTGCCCTTAGGGACCCTCTTTAGAACCTCAGGTCCTAGGTACCAGGGGGGTACCATTTACTAGGGATGTACAGGAGATGCTAAAGGTTTTTCAAGTTGGGGGAAACAGTTGTACAGTTATAGGGAAAGAACACTGGTACTGGGTACCAGCTCAGCAGGACCCCAGTACACTTCAGTCAAAGTTGCATCAAATACCAGGCAAAAAGTGAGGTGGGGTACTGCAACAGGAACCCAGCTCCCTAAACTGCAATCTGTTATACCAGTAATAAAAGCTTTCACTGAGGGACTCATAAGAGTAATTCCACCAAGTACATTTTCTGTACCATCATGGAACCTAAACATTGGGTTAACAAGATTGATGTCCACACCTTTTGAACCCATGCATAAATGCAATTTGCAGTTTCTTACATGGAAAGTGGCTTTCCTCATTGTAGATACATCGCTAAGAAGTTAGCGAAATACATGCACTAACTATTGAGGAACCTTATTTCCAGGTTTTCAAAGACCAAATTAATTTCTGCACAGACCCAAAGTTTCTGCCAAATGGAATCGAACCGTTTCACTTAAATCATGCACTAGATCTACCGGTTTTCTTCCCAACACCAGAGACCGTTGCAGAAAGGGCACTACGTACACTTGATGTCATGTACTAGGTGGAAGGAGACAACTATTTATTGCTTTTCCAAGCCCAAGGAAAGGTCATGCCATCTCAAAGGCAGGAACCGCAAGATGGATTGATAAATGCATCCAAATTTGCTACATAAAAGAAAGAGTACTACCCACAACGCCATGGGCTCACTCCCCAAGGACAAAGGGAGCATCAATGGCCTTCTTAGGAAATATTCCGCTAACAGACATTTGTAAAGCGGCTAAATGGACAAACCCACACACTTTTACCAAACACTTTTGTGTGGATGTACAAGCCAGACAACAATCTCTAGTGGAACAAACAGTTCTACACACCATGTGATGCCTAAAGCCACCGCAGGAGGAGTACTGCTTTACAGTCTATTCATAGCATGTGTATCTTCAGCCAACACATGCTACAAATGGAGTATGTTACTTACCCTGTAAGCATCTATTCGTAGCACGAAGTGCTGCCGATTCACATGCACCCTCCCTTCTCCCCAGCAGGTATTAGATGGTGTCAAATATACACAAAATTCAAGCATGTTCCAAAGCAAATGCAAACCTAGCAGACTATATCCTCACTCCCCGCATGACAGGGAAAAACATGACAATCTAACAAAGGAGCTGTTGAACATGCGCATTACCTCGGAGGAGGAGATAAACGTCGCACGCCGTCGACCATAAGAGACCTCCTCCAGAAAAACTAATTGTGGAGTCCGGGGCCCAACACTAGATGGGGAGGGGTGTGCATAGCATGTGAATCTGTAGCACTACACGCTACGAATAGATGATTAAAGTGTAAGTAACATACTCCTTATGAAGCACTACTGCCTTGACATCCAGAACCGGCGAGAGGGATACATCGACGTCTTGGTTCTGGCAGACTTTGTGGTCTGAGCCCACAATACAGACACTCCACCTTTGAAGGTACTGCTTTGGTATCTATTTTAAGGTGAGGAAACTGCAGTTAGAAGTATCCATCAGAAGAACAAGTTGCTTACCTTTGGTAACTCTTTTTGGTGGATACCTTATCTTACCGTGAATTCCTCACCAACAACCAACTTCCCCTTTCTGTGAAATGGACTCTTTTCTCCATTTTAAAAAGGTTCCAATTTAGAGATCTGCATACTGTCAATTTGATCAGCCAATGACATTGTGTCTGACGTTGGATACTGTACCGCAGATTCCAGGCTTCCCCCAACCGTTCTGTTCTGTAAGGTGGTCACTTTTTAACATCTAAAAAGTTTGAGGGTGCAGAAAAGGAAAAGAAACTTTCAGAGGGTCTGGGTAACGCTTAAATGTGCGCGATGCCACTTGTTAGTGCATGGGAGCACTACTGCACAATTCTCAACATCTAGTCTGGCACCTGGATAATATTCTAAAGTGAGGAATCTGCGTTAGATAGTTTCCACTTGAAAGAGCATTATTGAAGATGTATGTAACTTGATCTCTCCTCAGATTGCTGGCATTTGTCTGGTTAGTTGAAGTACGCTTTCCTGGGTTGCGGCATGGACTTGAACTGTGCATCATTTAAGTGTTTCAAGAAAAGGACTCTTCTGAAAAACAGGTCTTATAATGGCCTTCACCTCCATTACCTGTTTGCTTGAAGGGATCAAGAGTACCCTACCCAAGAGTTCTATTTTCAGCTCCTTAAGAGCGGGCAGTGATCAGCATTAAACTGTTTTATTCGATATTGAATTTTACAATGTTTGGTGTCTTTTAGTTATTCGACTTGATGGTGAATGCTTTGATGTTCAAAAAAATAGGTGTTTTCCTTCATCGTTAATTGATCTGACTTGGAGTGTCACTCATCAAGGCAACCAGTGAAATGGGCTTGGTTTCTTTATCTTTGATAACTTCATAGTCATACCCATCTACATAGATGGGAGTGGACTGGCAGCCTTACAAAATGTGTCGTGGTGCATTGTATTAATTGTTGTGGCAACAATTGATTTGTATTGTTAAAAACCCTGGAAAAGAAAGTGAATCGGCTATCAGTAACTTCTGCAGGCTTTTTTCTAAGGTCATTGGTTTGCATTAGCCCATCATCTCATATCCACGTGTGCAGCCCAATTAATTTTCTGCTGATTGCCAATTAAGAACACATCAGTGATCAGCAGGATGCACTGTTTTATGCTAAATATTCACATTACTCTTGTTTATAGCCCTGCAAAAGGTGTTGCTCATGCAGTGACAGGAATTTGGTTTAAATGTCCTTTTGTATTTGTAATTATTGTTCTCTTTCAAAGGTTTCACAGTGTTACTGGAGACTAGCCCCCAATTTCATGACATATGTTAAGTTAAATGAAGATAAATGCACATTGCTACAAATTTGTGATTTTAGTTTCTAGATCGTGTGCCTGTTTGGTAAAAATGTTTGAGCATTACGCTTCTATTAATTGGTTTAACCTTTTTTTTTTTTTATCAGCCTCAACTGCTTCAGCCCAGCTATCCAGTTCTTCTGCTTCAATGCCTACGTCCACAGTCAGCATTTCAACAGCAGCTCCTGCTACCACCTCTGGACAGACTTTACATCAGTCTCACCCACAGACCTTACCTCCCACAGTGACTCATGCAATTCCTCAACCAACTGCATCCATGCCAGCTTTTCCACCGGTCATGGTGCCTCCATTTCGTGTTCCACTTCCTGGGATGCCTATTCCACTGCCAGGTAATGTTTCAATATTTTTTTGCATGACCCACTAGTAGCATGTTTTATAAATGGCATTTCCTATTATCCTCTAAATGGCATACAGACTTGAGTCCTGCATGTTCAAGCATAGATATTGACAGTGGAGAGGTCTGTCCCACCCATCTAGTCTGCATTTCTATACAGCACTGACTCCACATGGTCTTCTAGGAAATACCAAGTAGCATGCTGCTGTTAGTACTTTTTCTGTGAGAATAATTAAAAGCTTACAGTTGATAACAGTACCTAGAAAGTCTGAGTGCCTTCTCGATAAGCCATAACGTGTAGCTTATCTGTTCCACCTTTCTTCCATGCCTTCCTTGGTTAGGGCTCCCTCTTATTTTGAGTTTCTAGATCAATTTGTGACCCCACAAGGGGTGAAGGAAATAATATTATAAAACCTACCCAATGCCTCTTGATGCCATCCACCTCGCTGGCTTGTATGTCCGCCGTTTCTTAGTTCCCTGCTGTTCCCTGCTCTTGTGTGAGTGGTAGGAGTGCCAACACATATCTGCTCTTATAACCTCTCGGTTCTGATGGATACTTCTAGCGGCAGATTCCTCACCTTTTCCATTCCCCCTGGCGCCATGCTGGATCTGGAAATGGCTAGCAATTAATCCAGTGAGCTGCTAAGTGGTGCTATCAGACGACTCATTCCCCTCAGAAAGTGATGGTGTGGCTTCGTATATAGGCGCCACCCTTACATACGGATATCCTTTTCCCATGCCTCTCGACGTGGATCCAGAGCTCCGCTCCTGAACTTTGTTGGCAGATGTCAATTATGGACCCCCATTATGTCTGCATTTGTCTTCGGATCAAGCATGTTTCTAAGTGGTGTGGCAAATGCTCCCTAATGTAGCTTCTCAGAGAGGGAGGTGAAGTTGTACTTTGCCGAACACAGGGGTCCCGCTTCAAATCGCGGGCCGGTTCCCACTCCAGGTCTCTGTCCTCGGGTAAGCCTAAGATGATGTCCAATAAAAAATCTCTGTGTACACACATCTAGAAGGGAATCCTCCCTCTGTTGCTTCTGCTCTATGGAGGATTTGTGCAGTTGGCACTCTATAGGCCTTACTCTGCATCAGTTGTTCGACTCCAACCCTCATTCCATTGCTGGAGTTGGTGCATTCTGAATTTTCTTGGCCATCCTAGACCCCACAGCAGGTACAGACCTTCAAAGAGGCAATGCGGATGCTTTTCTGGCCAATTTAGGATCTCCATGGAGTGCTTTTGGGTCTCCTGGATTAGTCATGCCCCTGATCAGACTTATGCCTCCTGGTCCTGCCCTGGTGCCTACTGACCCAGTTAGATCTTTGTGTGACCATCACCTGCAATTGGCTGCTTAGTCTTTGATATTATCTGCTCTAAAATCCCCCATTACATTTTATATATTAGTTTTATATGATTGCAAAATTTTGGATTGCAAAAGAATGTTTGATTTAACTTGGTTTGGAAAATGTTTTATGTTTGTTTAGTATGATTTGCCCCTATGCCCATACCTGATCTGGCGCCTTAATCAGCTGTTTCTTGGCCAATGTTTCACTATGAGATTACTAGAAGACAAAACTATCGGCAATGCCTCTGTGCCAGTGTCTTTGGCTGCTTAAGGCTTTACTTTAATCCCATTCAAAACTTTCAGAATGTTCCACATGACGGATGAGGAGGAGGAGGTGGACATTTTATAACTCCCTCACTACAGTGATGATGGGCTGGATTTATACCTCAAATAGCACTTCTCCAGAGGTGAAAGTTTACTTCTTTTGGGCCTACCGCTGAAAAAAGTACCTCTGTTGTAGTATGTTGATCTGCAGAAATTGGAACTGTAGTAGCCATCTGTGGAAACTAAGGCTAAAATCTTTGTAAGGAAATGTTGCTGCCTGGCCCCTCAGCTCCAGAGCCTGTGCTACCTTTCATTGAGGAATTGACAGATACTGCCTGCGGCATGGTCGAAGTCTTGTTTAATGCCATTAGAAAGTTACTTTATCGTTAGGAACCATAGGCCTGCTTCGGATTACCCAGCCTTCTTGCCTTGTCACCCAACACCTAAAATATTTGTTGTGCAAGCTTCAGCCAACTAAGTCAATCTGTATGCTTAGCCTACTGCCCTCCATGATGGAGAGTTGAAGCACATTGCGCTTGGCAAGAGTGTTCTCCTCCACCAGTTTGGCATTGTGGTCTTTGAATGTGGTCTGCCTCTTGGTCAGATAAACTCATGCCACCAGTGCGTGGTGAGCCAGCTCATACCTGCCCTCCCTGAAGGGTTTCGAGATACTTTAATGCAAATTTCCTACGAAGGACAGGATGCGGCCAAAAATATTTTGCGGACAGGGCTGTAATCACTTCTGGATGTATGCCATGATTTTCTCTGGGGGCATGCAGGCATTCTTCATGGATATACCCTTTGATTGCTCCGGACTATTCGGTGACCAGGTGGATTCATCTTTGGAGAGATTTAAAGGTTGCCACGTTATGGCATGATTCTTGGGTTCACTGTCTCCAGGCTCCTAGTTTCATTAGCAATACAGTATGTTCAGGTCTTAACCCCTGTGTGGGGGGTGTATAGCTGTTGGGGGAGGCCTTGCTTACTGACAGAGGCTACTATCTTAGCCCATGCAGCAGTCCACCTAGCCCTTTTGTGGCTCTTTGTGGTGTGGTAGCAACAAAGGATGGGTCCACCTTCTATAGGGCCAGTCCTAGTCTTCCTCTTCTCTAGCTGGTCCCGAGCCGCTCGTTCCCTCTTTGGGAGTCACCTTCAGCCAGTGGGTGAGTTGAATGTGGGGGTGTGGGTGGCCAGGAGATTGGGCAGGGGCAAGAATAAATTTTTACCTGCCCAAATGGCACACAGTTACATGGGACCATTGTGTCCTGCAGGTTGTCAAACCCTCCGCAGTGAATCCTATTTTCATGCAGACCATTCCTTCAACTTTGCCAAAGAGGTTCAGTTAGTGCTGGACAGCGGGCCAATATAGAATGTTCCTGAGAGAGATAGAGGGGCGCAACGGCTACTACAACCATTACTTCCTGGTGCCAGATAGATTTTGGACCTTTGGCTCTGGCGCACCTTTCTTTGAAAGGACATATTCAGCATGCTGACTCTGGCCCAGGTGCTCTACTCTAGATCCTGGAGATTTGTTGGTGTCTGTGGACTTGCAGGACATGTATTTTCATGTATCACTCCTGCAGTCTCATAGGCAGTTATTCTGCTTCATGGTAGGTAAGGAACACTTGCAGCTCACCCCCCTCCCATTTAGCCTTAGCTTCTGACTGCAGGGGGCTTACGAAGGTGATGGTGATGGTGGTGGTTGTGGCACATCCTTTTAGCTCAGCAGTTGTATTCCTGTACAGTGATGACTGGCTGTTGAAGGCAAGCTGGTCACCTACAGACAACTATCTTGTTCTGCTCTTCCCTGGAGTTCTCCATCAACAAGCTGATTTCATTTTTACTGGCTGTACTGGACAAGGTGGCATTCAGACTTTCTCGCCATGGCAGTGTGTCTGGGACATTCAACATATGACCTATGTTGCGGGCTCAGACATGTGTTCTTGTCTGAATGGTTGTGAGGCTTCTTGGCCTCTCGTTGCCATGTTTTCTGCTGGTGCCTCATGCCTTTTAGCACAGTAAAACCGGTGTTATTTGGGATTAACACTGGGGATGCTCCTCAGCCAGCAACAGTGTCTGGCGGTTTGGCTCAGGACCTCCAGTGGTGAATGAAGGATTCCAACTTAACTTACAACACACTGCTCTCCCTACCCTCCTGAGTTCTCAGTGACTGATGCGTTGACTCCTGTGGGGAGTTGAGAAGGGGCGATTGTACTTAGACAAGGTGGAGATCAGAGGCCTCTCCTCTCACTGGAGAAGAGGCATCACATCAAGCTTCTAGATTTGTGTGTTATCTAGTTGGCTCTCAGAGCCTTTCTGCCTTCCATCAAGGGCCTTACTGTTCAAATTGTGATTGACAACAAGACTGCCATGTGGTACTGCAACAAACAAGGCAGTGTTGGGTCAAGTCTGCTGCACCAGGAGGCGCTGTCTGTGGTTCCGGCAGAACCTTAAGGGAATTGGGTTGCTTTTCGTCTGGCAGGAATCTTTAAATGTCAGGGTGAAAAAGCTCTGCAGGGGCAATCCAACCGACAATTGGTGGCATCTGCATCATGAAGTGATTCAAAGTGCAGTCGCCCAGTAGGGTGTGCCTGAGCTAGATCTTTTTGGCCACTTCCAAGAATGCTTATTGTTGAGCTTTCTGACTTAAAGTTCCCTGGGATCCTCATTTTGTCTACCCTATGACTTTGGCTTCCTGTGTGCATTACAGTCTCTGCTGTTGCTTGCATGACTTCTGAAGAAAGTCTGTAGTCACCAGGCTCAGCTCATGTTGTTATCCCCGGACTGGCTAAAAGAGTGTGGTACTCTGGCCTCCTTAGTCTGAGCGTCTACTCCACGTTCAACCTCCCTCTTCGAGAGGACCATCTCTCCCAACAACATGGCAGGGTTCTACACTTGAACTTCCTTAGCCTATTACATCTCCATATGTGGAGAGTTAGTGGAACCAGCTGAGTGGGATTCTTTCTTCCAAATCAAGTAGTGGATGTCACCCTAGCTGCTCGCCATCTTCCCACAATGTCCATCTATTCTGGATGTTGGGCAAAACTTATGGCCTGGTGTCCGTACTGTCCGGTCTAACTACTGCAGACTAACCTTTCTGATATTCTTCTGTTTGTCCCGTCTTTGGTCTGGTGAGGCTTTTGCTGTTTTTATTGTAAAAGTTTGTCCGCACCTGTGGCCTGTCTGTATTTTCCAGATCAGCCCTTTTTAGGTCTCGCCTACGCAGCGCGCATGCGCTGCATAGGAGACCTTTAGCCGTCGTACAGCTCTTTTTCCAAGCACATACTCGTGCTTGTGGCGGCATACAGCTTGCGGGAGTGCGCAGCGGCGCTCCACAAGCATGAGTGTGTGCTTTGAAAAAGAGCAAACAGCTGCTGCTTAGCGCGCGCACTCCCCCCCCACCCCTCCCACTTGTTTACTTCTTCAAGCCTCAAGCCCGCCCAGCTGCAAGAGTTGTCTCCTGTGTGTGCGCGCGTGCACTCCCCCACCCCTCCCACTTGTTTACTTCTTCTATTGCAGAGTTCTTAAATAAACTTTCTCTCAAATGTATTGCTGCGATTGCAGCGTTTTAAAATAAACTTTCTTTCACTTTACCTCTTGTTTCATTCTTCACCTTTTTTTCTCCTTTCATCCTTCCTGTTCTCCACTCACCTCATTTTCTCCCTCTTCTCTGTATCTTAGTCTCCGTCAGTCTCCCTTTCTCTCCCTCTATAATTTTACTTCCTCGGATCATTCTCTGGCCTTTCTACATCCCTTCACACATATCACAATGTTTCTTCTTTCCTTTCGTTGTATCTCCCACTCCCTCTTTCTCCTCGCCATAGCTAAAGCGCACTTTTCATTCACTTTCCTTTCGCAGCTTTCTCGTCACTCCTCGTTTTATTCTCTTTAATAGCTCTCACTCGCCCACCTCTTTTCGTTCTCCCCGTCTCTCCCACCCTTCCATGTTTCATTCTTTCTTCTTGCCCACCTCGTCCCACTCTTCTTTCCTCGCATATCTCTCTGACTCTTTTACGTTCCCCTCTCGCACATCGCTTCGTCAGTGGTAGTACGCGCTTTGTAAATACAATTACAATCTTGAGCCGCTCTTCCCATTGTATCAAATCACTTTGCTCGCTTTTTTCTCGCCCATTCTTCATCTCCACTACCATATTTCTTGCAAGCTTCATGTTCGACCTTCCTCTTTATTATTATTCGTGTCCCTATTTCTTGTTCTTCGCTTTCTCCACCCTTGAGCTCACACGTTTTTTCCCTCCACTGTCCCTTCTCTACCCTTCTCACTTTCCATCTTTCCCTCTTCCCTATCTTCATGTTTGCTTTTCCATTCTCCTCCTCTTGCTGTACTTTCACTCCTGCCGCTCATCTTTTTTTGTTCTCTTGTCTTCAGTTCTTCCTTTCATTCCGCCCCATATTTTACACACCGTCCCTCCTTTCTTATCTCTCGTTTCTCTCCCTCTATCTCTTTTTTCTCCCACACGTTTTAGCCAGACTTTCCCTCTCTTCAATTTTCACTTTCTTCTCCCCATTTTCTGCCTGAAGCTAAGGTTAACGGGACTGTCTGAATTCATGAAAGCCAATGAAACAATAGCAGTAAGGACCTAAAGTAACTACAAGGAGTCTACTTGTTTGTCTACAGTCAGTGTCACCCAATGGGCGCTGCGCACGAGCCCTCTTAAACGTCATTGTATTTTGAAAACGTAAGGACGTCAAAGTAACGCACGTTCTTGTGTATGCACTCTTGCTCTTCGTCTTGGCTGGAAATGTATATTTCACAAAAGTCCACATCATATTTGTAGACTGCTCTGTAAATAAACACATGCATGCCCTGAAGATTTTTGCATCTAGGAATGCAGACTATCGGATGCGCAGGTCCAACTAAAAGCATGAACTACGGAACCCCTTTTGCAACTTAAATTTGCTTTTCAGGGATAATATCTAGAACATAGTCTAATTTGATTTCTATACGGTTGGCCCATTTTGGGGAATCGCCACAATGACATGTACACATCCAGTACATATTGTTATTGTTGTGAGGCTGCCTTTTGTATAGCGCTTACTGCCAGGGCCTCAGCGCTTTCCTAATCTGAGCACCACATGTCCCGCCCTTTCATGTAGAACCCCCATCTAACAAGCATTGGCATAGCCAATAGGTCTCGCCTTTGGGACCTTATAAGTGTTTAGCCATGCAACAGTTGATGTTGTTGCACCAAGGATATATTGTGCTGGATAACTAAACGCTTATAAGGTCCCAAAGGCGAGACCTATTGGCTATGCCAATGCTTGTTATGTAAGTTACCAGTTGTGATGTGTTTTTGAAAGGGTTTACGGAAGTTTCCTCCTGTTTTTTTTTTTTTTTTTTTTTTTTTTTTTTCCCAGCAGGAGGACCTTAATTTGGTTTTTACCTTCATGCGCATGACCATGCACAGCTTTCCATTTTTCCTCCCTTCTTGCTCTCCTCTTCGTTCCTTGTTTTCTTTCTCTCGATTGTTCCTTTCTTGCTTTCTCCTTTTGTTTCTTTACTTCTCTCGTGCGTTCCTTTCCTTCAACTCTTCCTTCCTGTCCTTGTGTCCTTCTTTCTGTCCTCTCCTTGCTTTCTTTCATTCTATCCTTACTCCCCTCACTTG
This sequence comes from Calotriton arnoldi, assembly GCA_963921515.1. NCBI lineage: Eukaryota > Metazoa > Chordata > Amphibia > Caudata > Salamandridae > Calotriton > Calotriton arnoldi. Next base: position 2,044,994 of record CAWUFW010000568.1, read on the forward strand.
GCTGTTTCGCAATCTTTCCTTCTCCTCTTTGTCCTTCTTTCCTTCTCTCCTCTGCTTTATTCCTTCTTTCCTCCCTTTCTCTTCATTGCCTTAATTGCCTTTATCTCTTTTCTTTTTTACCTCCATCTTTCATTTCTTGTTTTTTTCTCTTCCTTGTCTCTTTCCTTTCTTCCTTTTCTTTCATTGTCTTCCCTATCCCTTTCTTCTTATTCGTTTATCCTTTCCTTCTTGCTATCCTTTCTTCTCGTCTGTTTCGTATGTTCCTTCTTTAATTTTCATTTCACTTTTACTTTCTTTTTCACCTGGTTTACTTTTTCTCTCCTATCTTACATTCCGTCTACCCTTCTTTCTCCTTTTTTGCTTGCTTCTACTCCCTTTATGTATTTTTATGTAGACACTATATTAGGCAGTAGCTCAGGGTGCTTTTCATTTATAAGTAGTAGCTCGCACAATTGAAAAGGTTGGTGACTCCTGATTTGCTCAAAACCTAGAGGTATGGCGATACAGGGGAATCCCACGGTACCAAAAGGGTAAAGAGATCCTCTGAACCAAGGATGAGGGGATACGGCCTCCCTACGTGACTACTTCTGATCTAAAAGTTTCCCCTCTGGAGTATCATCATACGTGCAAGGAAACAATGGGATCAAGTGCCAAACCTAAGCACCACTCTAATGAGAGTGAGGAAAGGAAAACATATTTTTTTATATAACCCTCACCCACTCTAGTAGTGGCATGCTTCATCAGGTACACCCTGGCTCCTAAAGGCCAGGGTGGGCTCTACCTTATTTCAGGAGCTGTTATGAAGACAATTAAATAGGGGCATAACTTTAAAGATAGAAATTCCTCATCCCCTCCCAATGTATCCCTTTTGTTATTGAGGTGGATGGGAAAGATTAAAAACTAATTTAGAAGGGGAGTGGAATTCCTATAGCCCGACTCCCAGGACATATTGTTTCAGGATCAGGACAACACGTTTTCATGTTTATTTTGTCCTTTGCACAAGTAGACACACCCCCTTGCAACACAAAACACTTTGGCAGCCAGTTTACAGTACCACATTACGGATGAAGGAAGGGCATTGTCTGCAGTTAAGGTATTATTTGTGTCCATATGTTCTCTTCCAGGGGATCCTTATCAAAGTCATAAGCACTGAATATTCCCGCCCATGTGCGGGGACCCCGGAAATAATAAAAATTATATATGGAAAACATATATATACAGCTAACATCACTGGGAACAGCCCCGCCACCCACCGACCACGTACGCAACCTAGGGGTCATCCTCGACCCCACCCTCTCCATGACTAAGCAGGTCAACGCCGTTTCCTCATCCTGCTTCAACATCCTCCGAATGCTCCGCAGGATCTTCAAGTGGATCCCCACCGAAACAAGAAAAACAGTCACCCAGGCCCTCGTCACCAGCAGGCTGGACTACGGAAACGCCCTCTACGCAGGAACGACGGCTAAGCTCCTGAGACGGCTGCAACGCATCCAGAACGCCTCTGCACGTCTTATCCTCGACATCCCCCGACGCAGCCACATCACACCCCACCTGAGAGACCTGCACTGGCTCCCTGTCAACAAGAGGATAACCTTCAAGCTCCTCACCCACGCACACAAAGCACTCCACAACTCCGGACCAGCCTACCTCAACAGACGACTCAGCTTCTACACCCCCACCCGCCAGCTCCGCTCGACCAGCCTCGCCCTCGCCACAGTCCCCCGCATCCGGAAAACGACCGCCGGCGGCAGATCCTTCTCCCACCTCGCCGCCAAGACCTGGAACACCCTCCCCACTAACCTCCGACAGACCCAAGACCTACTGGCCTTCAGAAGACTCCTCAAGACCTGGCTCTTCGATCAGTAGCAGCACCACCCCCCTCTTCCCCCAGCGCCTTGAGACCCTCGCGGGTATGTAGTGCGCTTTATAAGTGACATGATTGATTGATTGATTGAGATTTATATATATATATATATATATATATATATATATATATATATATATATAATTTTTTCTCATACCAATGCAGTTCCCATCTAGGAGGCTAAACAATGTAATAACACATATAAAGCTACATTTGCAAATATATAAAAACACAAGAGGGCAAGTAGCACTTGAACTCTGTTTTTAATGAGTAAAACTCATGAAGAAAACACTGCAAATAAAGCAGACATTGTTAGCCTAAAGGCTGCATTGTAAACCAATAGCATAGAAAATGAAAGCATTTTCTTACAAAAACTGGCACCGTGCCTTTAAGGCAGCCATGACCCCTAGCTTCCCATCATGCCTCAGGGGTGACAGTTAGGTCAGTTGTTCTTTCCGGCTCCTTCAGTCAGGACCCTGGATTCACAGCTCTTCCTTTTTTGGCTTTCTGTCAAAAAATATCTGATAATTTTCTAGTTTTTGTACTTTCACTCAACGTCTTTTTGCCTTAGAGTGAGAGTGTTACCTTTTTTGAGTTCCAGAAAAGGTTTATTTTCTTCAAGAATGCCTTCTTTATTTGATCCTTGCCCTGCCTGTGGCAAGAAGAAGGCCAGAACAGACACACACCCTGTGTGTATTCTCTGCCTCCCTGATTCTCACTCTTCTACCAACTGCCATCATTGTAAGAAGTTGTCGAGAAGGACCATCAAAGACAGGGAGAGGATTCGACTTTATGGCCTCTCTGAAAGAGGTAGGTCTCCAGTAAGGCAGCAGAAAAAGAGAATTCGGTCGACGTGGAGAGGCAAGGTCCCGACCTGTTCCCCATCGGCGTCTGGATCGACGTCGAAGCTGCCGACGAAGAAATCGGCGCCCAAGACTACGTTGATGCAGAAATCGACGACTGGATCAACGTCAACGAAGGTAACAGGTCCTCTGTTGACGTCAACCAGGCGACGATCAACGTCGAGGGACAAGTCTCCGTCGACGCTGGCTAGACGTTCGACGTCGAGACACATCACTCCGTCGTCGCCTCGTCAACGGCGTTCGACGTCGAGAGATAGGCCTCCGTCGAGATCAGTCCAAAGATTTTCGACGTCGAGGCAGAAGTCTCCGTCGAACAAGCCCAAAGATCTTCGCGTCGATACACCATACTCCGTCGACGTAGAGGCAAAAATCTCCGTCGAGGTCAATGCAAAGATCTTCGACGTCGAAGCAGAGATCTCCGTCGACGGCAGCACACCGCCGGTCGACGTCGAGGCACCGGTCTTCAGAGCAAAGACGGCTGACGTCGAAACACGGTACTCAGTCGGCGTCAAGTAGGCGTTCGACGTCGAGAGGCCGGTCGACTGCAATATTGAGCCCTCCATCCAAGAGGAGAAAGTCGACGTCGAGGCAATCGTCTCCGTCGAGAAGACAGTCTGTGCAGAGGCGTTCCAGATAAACGTCGAGACACCAGTCCAAAGAGGCCTCACGTCCAGTGAGTCTCTCCTCGTCACCATCACCGACGTCTAGAACAGGTTCTCCCAGTTCTCACAGAGGATCCACGTCAAGGTCTCCGGAGGTGGTGATCTCGACGTCCGGCAGTCCAGTGTCCAGAGGACACCAAGATTCTCTGACCAGACCTGCACGGGAAGGAGTGAACTCTCCTTCCCCTACACGGTCTCCTGAAGGGCGAGAGAGGCAAAGATCACCTTCCTTCCATCCATCTTTCGCCACGATGGAACAGACCCTTACATCACTGGGCCACTGCTCCAGACACAGGGGCGCAGCATTACTCGAGCCCTCTTCACAGATCTCCGTTGGCTCGTCTGGTACAGGCCGTGGATAGGGAACGCACTCCTGCCAGAGCTCGTAGCCGCACTCCTGTGCACTCGCACAGAAGGAGATCTCGATCTAGAAGCAGGAGGAGAAGACGCAGATCCCCAACTTCTTCATCCTCTTCCACTCGCACGTCCCACAGAGACTACTCACCTACCCTCACTGACAGTCCGCCGTCGAGGGTCTCTCCGGTGGATGATGTTACCACTTTTCATCATCTTGGCAGAGGGGCAACGAAACTAGGCATTCCTATGCCGACTCGTCAGAGTAAGTCTTCTGTGATTTTTGAGACTTTACAACAAAGGGCAGCATCTAGACCTCTGCTACCATTGGTACCGGGCCTCATAGAGCCAGTGATGGACATTTTTCTTACGCCGGCGACAGTTAAGACCGCGCCAGCTAGAATTTTGAAGTACCGCTCACCAGAAGACGATCCACTCTTCCTTAGATCTGATCCCCCTCCGGATTCTGTGATAATTGCTGCAGCAAAAAAGACTCATGCTATTGCTTCCTCCTCTACTGTTCCACCAGACAAGGAGAGTAAAACACAGGATTCGTGGGGAAGGAAGGTTTGTGGCACATCAGCCTCTATGTTAAAGGTCTCAAGTGCATCGGCTCTCTTGGGCCGGTATGACAGGTCTCTGTGGGACTCCTTACAAAGATTCACAGAGAAGTTGCCACAGGAAGACCGCAAGGACTTTGAGGAGATCTTGCATGAGGGCAGCTGGGTGGCTAACCAAGTTATCAGTGCTGCAGCTGATGGAGCTACTCTTTCGGCGCATGCTTATGCGCATGGAATATGCGCTAGAAGAACATCTTGGCTCCGACTCACAGCGCTCAAGCCAGAAGCGCAGTCACGCATCCTGAATCTTCCCTTCTCCGGATCATCTCTGTTCGGGGCTCACACAGATGAAGAAATGTCCCGGATGAAAACGGAACTAGACACACTCAAGGCCGTGGAAAAGAAGGAATTCCGCAAACGATTCAGGCCTTACAATCGACGATCCTCCCAACAGAGGGTTCAAACCCCTCATTGGCAGAAAAATCAGGATCAGCAAGGTCAACAAAGATCTCAATATCAGGGCAGGCGCTCTTCCAGAGGAAGAGGAAACCAGCGTCAGGCTAACACCTCCGCCAAGACGCAGGCCAAACAATGAGTGTCCACTTCCCCCGTCGCCGGTCACCACTCCAGTGGGGGGGGGGGGTGTGTGTATTTCAAATCCATAATCGTGTCCCCAGATGAAAATATTACAGAACGAAGTTGCCACCCTTCTCAGAAAGTCAGCCATCGAGAAGGTTCCAATATCTCAAAGAGGGAGAGGGGTCTACTCAAGATGCTTCTTGGTAAAGAAGAAGGGTCGAAAAGCCGAACACAGACCCATTCTGGATCTGCAAACACTCAACAAATCAATCAGAAAGGAGAAGTTTCGCATGTTGGCTCTCCATCAAATATATCCACATCTCAGGTAGGGAGATTGGATGTGTTCGCTGGATCTGCAAGATGCATACTTTCACGTACCTGTAAAGCAGCATCACAGACAATACCTGAGATTCCTGGTGGGATCTTTTCACTACCAGTTCAAAGTTCTACCCTTCGGGTTGAAGTCAGCTCCCAGAGTGTTCACGAAGTGCATGGCAGTAGTGGCAGCCGCACTACGCCGCAAAGGCATCTTCGTGTACCCGTACTTAGACGACTGGCTGTTGAAGGGTCCCTCACCACACAGCGTGAGGAGTCCTTTCCTGCAATGCATAGAGCATTGTCACCGGCTGGGCCTTCATGTGAACTTCGACAAATCGACTCCACAACCAACGCAGTAAATCCATTATCTAGGCGCTCTGGTAGACTCCGAGGTAGGAAAAGTGTTTCCTTCGGAGGAGAGACCGTTTTCCATCATACAGAAATGCAAGCTTGTTCTGGACAACAGAAGGCTGTCAGTGCGTCGGATTGCCTCCCTGTTGGGGTCGATGGCATCCTGCATCTTCCTGGTCCCCAATGCCAGACTACGAATGCGTCCTCTTCAGCAGAATCTGGAGGACAAGTGGGACCAGCAGACAGCTCGCTGGGATGACAAAATAAGTCTCTCAAACGCAGCAAGGGCTTCCATCCCATGGTGGATGAGGAAGGAGAATATGCAAGTCGGGATACCTTTTCATCAAGCACCTCCCTCTCAAACACTGATCACGGACGCTTCCCTCCAGGGCTGGGGAGCCCACATGGGATCCCTCCAGACACAAGGTCTATGGTCACCAAAAGAGCGATCCTATCACATCAACATGCTGGAGCTGAGAGCAGTTCACTTGGCCCTCAAGGCTTTCCTCCCTTCGATTCAGGCAAGTTCAATCTTAGTACAGACGGACAATACCACCACCATGTACTACCTGAACAAACAGGGGGGAACTCGTTCTCGCATACTGTCACTGGAAGCTCAAACTCTCTGGCATTGGCTCTTGGCACGGAACCTATCAATCACAGCAGTCCACCTGCCGGGAGAACAGAACGTGAGAGCGGATGCTCTCCGTCGTCACTTCGAAGACAGACCAGACTGGGTTCTCAACGACTAGGTTGTCGAAGACATATTCCAGGCTTGGGGTCGTCCCACCATCGACCTCTTCGCGGACGACAAATACAAAATGTGAGACTTCGCCTCAAGGTTCTACCGACCAGGGTCGAAAGGGAATGCCCTTTTGATAGACTGGTCAGAGGCATTTGTGTACGCCTTTCCACCTCTTCCTCTCATCCCGAAGGTGGTGACCAAGCTGTCTCATTCCCACACGAGGATGATACTAATTGCCCCGGAGTGGCCGAGACAATGGTGGTACCCGGACCTTCTGCACCTGTCGGAATGCCCTCACAGGAGGCTGCCGTGCAGACTGGACCTGCTGTCCAAGATGAACGGGAGGATTCATCACCCCAACCTTCCCTCACTGAACTTGGCAGCATGGCTCCTGAGGTCCTCCAGTATGGCCATTTAGGACTGCCACAGGACTGCATGTCCATCTTAAAAGAAGCAAGATGGCCGTCCACTAGACACTCATATGCGTGCAAGTGGAAGCGTTTTTATATGTGGTGTGTTCAAAACAATTGTAACCCACCCAAAGGACAGGAAGAGGTCATCCTTCCATACCTGCTTTATCTGGCGAAAGCAGGCTTGTAGTTTCCTTCCATTAAGGTGCACTTAGCAGCTATCACTGCATATAGGCGATCACCTTCTCAACCTTCTTTCAGTTGCAGGTTGTTAAAGACTTTTTACAGGGTCTAAAGACGGTCTACCCTCCAGTCCGGCCTCCTTCACCACCCTGGGAGCTAAACCTGGTGCTATCAAAATTGATGGGTCCGCCTTTCGAACCTATACACAAAGCAACCTTACAACACCTTTCTTGGAAGGCAGCTTTTTTGGTAGCGATCACGTCAGCTCGCAGAGTGAGCGAAATATAGACCCTCTGCTCTAAGGAACCTTATACCGTCTTCCATCTTAATAGGGTCGTATTGAGGACTCATCCCTCTTTCGTCCATAAGGTGGTGTCAGATTTTCATGTAAATCAGACCATCTCTCTGTCCACCTTTTTCCCTAATCCCTCCACTCCAGCTGAGAGGGCTTTACACTCCCTGGACCTGAAAAGAGTTTTAAAATTCTATCTGGATAGGTCCAAGTCCACGAGAAAATCTGATCAACTATTTGTTAACTATGGGCCGATCAGAACGGGTTTTCCAGCTTCAAAGCGGTCCATCTCCAGATGGATAGTTTCATGTATCAAGCTAGCTTATCAGTTAGCGCAGAGGCCCCTTGGGTTTACTCCCAAGGCGCATTCTACCAGAGGAAAAGCGGCTACGACTGCTTTTCTCCATAACGTGCCTATTTCTGAAATCTGTAAGGCGGCGACTTGGAGGTCCAGCCATACATTTACGAGGCACTATTGTCTAGATTCAGACACCAGAACAGACACCCAAGTAGGCCAGGCCTCCTTGAGGAATCTGTTCAACAGCTGATTACGGCTGTTAATGTATGTTGGGTCATTCTCTCTCTTTCTCATTTGCCTGCAGGGTGAGGATTGGGCTTGCTATTCTATTCAGTGCTTATGACTATTGATGAGGATCCCCTGGAAGAGAAGGATAAGTTACTTACCTGTAATACTAGTTCTCTTCCAGGGGTATCCTCATCAAAGTCATAAGCAACCCACCCTCCTCCCCAGGCAAATGAGATTTTCTTCACTGTTAAAGAGTATCTTTGGGCCCTGTTCTTCAGGGTTACGCAAAGAACAACTGACCTGTCACCCCTGAGGCATGATGGGAAGCTAGGGGTCATGGCTGCCTTAAAGGCACGGTGCCAGTTTTTGTAAGAAAATGCTTTCATTTTCTATGCTATTGGTTTACAATGCAGCCTGTAGGCTAACAATGTCTGCTTTATTTGCAGTGTTTTCTTCATGAGTTTTACTCATTAAAAACAGAGTTCAAGTGCTACTTGCCCTCTTGTGTTTTTATATATTTGCAAATGTAGCTTTATATGTGTTATTACATTGTTTAGCCTCCTAGATGGGAGCTGCATTGGTATGAGAAAAAATGATATATGTGTGTGTGTATATATATATATATATATATATATATATATATATATATATATATATATATATATATATATATATATATATATATTTTATTATTTCCGGGGTCCCCGCACATGGGCGGTAATATTCAGTGCTTATGACTTTGATGAGGATACCTCTGGAAGAGAACTAGGATTACAGGTAAGTAACTTATCCTTATTGCTATTTGAACTTGTGCTTATGGTTCATTAATGCAAAGCCTTTATTAGGGTGATCGCTCTAAGAGAATTTTTGTCAGTTAGGACTGCACTGCTGACAGTGGTCCCAGTATAAAAATGCATACATACTTTTGTAAAGTTTAACAATATGAGGCTACATATAATGCTCCCAGAATGCTCTCTGATTAGATGCAAATATTTGAAGAAGCTTGAAAGCAAGATTGAGTCTTTTGCTTTTAAATAAAACGTTCACAAAAAATGCAATTAGGAAAAACATTTTTTGCTAAGCTACTGTGAAATTTTAGGTACCATTTCTTTGAAGCTTCATCTACTAAAATATGTTGATGCATGCTAGTATTCCCAAAACATATTCATAATGGAAAATCAGTGCAGCCATTTGCAACGAGATTATAGGAAACATGAAAATAAACAATCGCTGGCAAAGCCAATAGGTCCCACATTGGTGGTCAGCCTTTTGGTTTTGTCAAAGCGTGTCTTGTTCTAACATGATTTTTGTAAAACGTTATAGTTGTAGGAGCTGCCAGCCCTGCATCATTATAACAACCATTGACAAAAGAGCAATAATATTTTTGGGTCTCAAAAAGCACGCATTGCCACAGTAGCCTCTGGCACTGAGCAAAACTACTTTGTGTGTCGATATATGCTCCTTGTGAAAGAACAGAATGCTGTCACTCCCAGTGAAGCCAGTCTATAGAGATGGACAGAATTTTAATTAAAACAAAAGGTCGTGGTTAACTCAAGACCTAATTTGGGGCCTTATAAGTGCACCCATTCATTAGTGCAGATTTACAGCTTTCATTAATTCACAGAAGTAGGGCAGGAAATCGTACTCCTAGAAGATCTTTGTGAAATGCATTTTAGCATGAGCAAATATGCATGTGTAGATTTCGCTCATGTGAAAATCTGTTGAGCGTTTACAAATTCACTTTCCCTCCAACCACTTTTCTCCCAACAGTGTAAGAAGTTTAATTTTTGCCCTTGTTGGGAGTAAAATTCCAGCCTTTCTCAGTAAGGGACAAGATTAGAGAAGAGCTGATGAAAACCCCTAAAACATACAAGTTGGTAGGTTTGCACAGACCTGGTTTCCACCCCTGGAACTTTAGCTTAATGCTACCTCCAGCCCCAGTATGTAGATCTGTGGAAAGATGGCAAAATGCAAGAATTGCTGGAATTCAAACCATACTTTAATATGAGTCTTGGCATAATCAGAGAGGCTATTATCAGTGCTCTTATATGAGATTGCTGCCATAATGCAGCGCTGCACCAAAGAGACAAGTGGATTATTTAACAGGACAAATAGATTTCTGAAGCAACATTTCCCATGGACAAGTAGCTATTTTATTAAATTCCACAACCCTACTGTTGGGGGTTGGAAGGATATAATGGTCCTATGACCATAAAACACCAACCTGTTTCAGCCCTATACTATTGGCCTAAATGGTCCTGGGCTTTTGTCAGGATGGAATCCTAATTTTATAACCCCCACAAACTTATTCACCATATTTTTGTTGTGTGCAGTATGCAATTGTATTCAAAGCATGCACAGTCATTGCTAATACTTGCCACTCTGGTTAGTTCCCAGAACGCTGGAGAATATTATCCCCACAGGGGTGAGAGTGGTTGGCCCTGTAGTCAAACCTCATCAAGGGTCCCAGCCTACTATGTAACCTACTCTGCTCTGCTCCCCTGCTTGTGGCCTCCTAATTTTCACAAAGTGGTATTGTCTTCCTTGTGGGGAAGTCCATCACACTCCCTGCTTTCTTCTCTTGGCCACATCCCTATAAAGAGAAGAGGCTTCACCTGTTGTACCCAAAGAGAACTTTTAATCTTTCTTATTGATCACACTAAGGAGTACAGAGTGGATGGCCAACTCCTTGTCTGGTTCTCGGATGCTAAGAAGTGAAAGGCAATCCAGAAGCAGTCCATAGCCAGGTGGATTGTTTTTTTGCCTAAAATTGTGCTGTGTCCAAGAATGAGTCTCTGAAAATCTTTGGGATTTTCCTACCGAACTTAAGTTTGCAACTATGACCTTCGCCTGGGGCGTTCCAGTTCTGGAAATCTGACAGGCATCCACATTTGTGCCCGTCAATACCTTCACCAGGTATTACTCTCTTGACTTTCCTGTCCTCAAGGAGCGTGTCTTTGTTCCCTCGATCCAGCATATTTCCTGGTCTGAAGTATACTCCATCCACCTTTTGGGAGCTACAGATTTGGTATCCATCCAGAAGGTAAGGAATCTGTGGTTGGAAGCATCTGTCAGAAGAACAAACTACTTTCTTTCGGCGGATACTGTATCTCAACGACAAGCCCTTTTCGACATTGTGTGGAGTGACCTGATAGGCGTTCTGTTACTGTCGGTCTGTGTCTAAGGGTGCAGAGTGCTTGGTTGTAAGCTGATGTCTGCTGCATGGGTGGCACCAATCTACAATTTCGCGCCATCCCTTCCAGGGGGCAGCAAAAGGTGTTGCATATTCTGATGGCACAACCTACTGACATGTGGGATTACTTGCTAGAAAAAGTTTTCAAGTTGTCTAGTGCCTTGGGAAATTTAAAAGTTGAGTTATCTGTGGTTAGCGTATCCATCAGAAAGAGTGTAACGAGTGTGAAGTAACTTGTTCTGTTCCATGCATGGATTCTCTTCCCACAGTTGATGGTATCCAATGCTGCTTTTTTGTGATCCACTCGAAAGAGATTTTGGGCAAGTAGCTAGGTGGTTGAGACTCCCATTGTGCAGTCTGTGTGGAGAAAGTGAAACCATCATGATTTACTTGATTTGTGTCCCTGCAGTGTACATTCATGCTAGAAGCCACTGCATCTTTATGGGATGCACCATCTGTAATAGCCAAATTTGGACATTGACCTTGCAATCGTTGACTTTGGAGCACCTTCACTGCTTTAGAGCATCTGCTGTTACAGCGATGTAATCATGCATTAGTGGTCGTAAATTCTCTTTATTTACTAAAACTTTATTTGCATTAGACTACTTAATAAATGACAACACCCAATGAATGTCTAATTAAAGTACTGGGGTTGGTAATAATGAAATCAACATACTATATTAGGAATATTTTCATACGTTCGAGTGTCAAATACGGAAAAATAAAAGGAGCCCCAAATTGATCTGCCGGTTTCCCCTTTTCCAGTTACTTTGGCTGTTTTAAAATGGGTAAAAGGGTGTTTACCAAAGGGGCAGAATTTACTGACTAAGCAGATGCTATACATTTCTGTTGCTCTAGCTTATGGAGGACAAACCTGTAGGCAGACTTTACAAAGGCATTATGAGCTTGTGTTCTTCTGTTTAATGTAGTAGGCTCTCCTAAGCCCGTTTTGCTCAAATCTGTTGAACTTTCAAAAATACCAACATTATCAGGGATGCGGAATTCCTATAGCCAGACGCCTAGGGCATATTGTTTGGGGTCAAGGGTAACAAGTTTTCATGTACATTTTGTCCTTGGGACAAGTAGGCCCAACCCCTTTGGCTGCCAGTTTATAATACCACATTATGGATCCGGGAAAGGCATTGCATGCAGTTAAGTTAATATTTGTGACCATGTGTTAACTTGTATTTATGGTTCATAAATGCAAAGCCTTTATCATTCGGGTGAGCGCTCGAAGTAAATGCTGTAAGCTCAGACTGCATCACTGACAGTGGTTCCAGCATACGTTTTCAATGTTTAGCAATATGAGGCTATGTATAATGCTCCCAGAATGCTCTCGGATTAGATGCAAATATTTGCAGAAGCTTGAAAGAAGGATTAATGATTCTTTGCTTTAAAAAAAAATGTTCACAAAAAGCATTTAGCTAAACTACTGTAAAACTTTAGGTACCATTTCTTTTCAGCGTCATTTAGTAAAATGTGTTGATGTATGCTAGTATTTCCCAAAAATATTCATAATGGAAATTCAGTGTAACCGGTTTTAATAAAATTATGGGAAACCTAACAATAAACAAGCATTAGTAAAGCCAGTAGGTCTGAAATTGTTGGGCAGCCTTTTGGTTTTGTCAATGCGTGACTTGTTTTGGCATGGTTTTTGTAAAACCTTATTGGTGTGGGAGCTGCTGGGCCCTAACCATTGTAACAAACATTGGCAAAAGCAAAAATTGTTTTTGGTCTCAGAAAGCACACATTGCCCCAGTAGTTCCTGGCACTGAACAAAACAACTGTGTGACGATATGCTCCCTGTGAAAGAACAGTATGCTGTCACTCACAGTGAAACTAGCCGATAGACTGAGAGATACAGACAGAATTTTAATAAACACAAATGGTCATGGTTAACGCCAGACCTAATTAGGGGCCCAATTATTAAATAAAGTCTCAAAAGTGCACCCATGTCCTTGCACTAAGTGCAGATATATGGCTTTCGTGAATTCACAAAACTTTACCGAAGTAGGCCAAGAAATATTACTTGAGAGTTTGCAAGTTCACTTTCCCCTCCAACAACTTTTTTCCCAACCCTGGAAGAAGTTTTATGTCTTCCATTGTCGGGAGTTAATTTCCTTTCTCAGTATGGGAACAGATTAGAGAAAAGTTGGTGGAAACTCTTAAAACATGCAAGTTAGTACGTTTGCACAGACTCAAAAAGGCATTCCAACCCTGGAACTATTGCTTCAGCCCCAGTATGCAGATCTGCAGAAAACGTGGCAACATAAGGGAATTGCTAGTATTCAAACCCTACTATGGAAGGACCCCTGGCATAATCAGATAGGCTATTTCAGAGCCATTATATAATGAGATTGCTGCCATAATTTGTCGCCTCATTACATGGCACCAAAGGGACAAGTGGATTTTGTTACAGGAGAAGTAGATTTATGAATCAACCTGCCTAATGAACAAGTAGATATTTTATTAAATTCCACACCCCTGTAATATTTCAGTGAAGGTCACCCTGTCAGGGATTGCTTTAACTTGATGAACCTACAGGTTTTAATCTAAAACTATTACATCACATGTCTTTGTGAAATGGTGGGAAATGAGGAATACAGAATACTGGATAGGGATAAGTTAAGTCCGCACCTTGAGTCTCAATGCACAAAACATTGCTTACCTTTCTTAATCTGAGTTTATGTATTATATAGACTTGCATGCCTGGGTGAATTTTTCCTGCTGTTTTGGTCTCAACCCGTCCTCCATCAGTAGTTGCCGCCATCTTCTGGATAGTCAGTTCAGGATGCGACTACCCTGCCTCCCTGCAAACGTGTTTTAGCATCTCACCTTTTTTTTATTTTGCTAATGTTTCTTGCTTATTACTCTGTACTAATACCCACATTCCTACCGAAAGGTGCCAAAGTCCATGCTTTGTTTACTCTTACTTTCTTATTTTATTACATTTTTCACCATGTTGTCATCTTTTGTCAATACTGTGAAATATTTTTGTCAGATCAACTCCTTCCAGACGCTGTTATTGATGCAGAAAGTTGACCAGCAAGGATAATGTCTGTCACGTTTTCTGAGATGACTGTACCCCAAGCATGCTTAATCCCTACAAATACTTTTTGCTCGAATACCATCAGACTGAGGGAAAATTATTAGGATGTACTGTCTAGCTACACGCCTCTGTTCCATTCATCAGAAGACAAATGTGAGTCTGAGATTTCCTTTCCAAGCAGTCTTTCTGACCATTGTTTCTAGATTGTTCATTTTTAAAGCTGCCCCACTCAAATTTCTCCTGATTAGGAACTGCTTTATCTGGTCAGCCCCTATCTACTCAGACCCTTGTTATTGGTGGTGCTCACAACTTTTTTGAGACTTACTAGGGACAGCCAGTGCTCTTGAACATGAAGGGCTCAGTGCTGCCTTCTGGTAAAATGACGTCCAAACCTCTTGTGGTGTCTAAGCCCAATGCGGTTTTTTTTTCACACCTAAAGACAGGTGGTCAAAGTATGTCTTGTGTACAGAAATAGTGAGTTTTACTCATTTGTTGTAAAGTGCCATTAATCTGCAAGATTATCTTTGCCTTTTGCTTTCATAATGCTTTTCACATATCAAACTTTGAGGAAGAGTGTACGATGGTTATAAATTACAGGGTACGTTTTCCCTCTAAACTGGAATGATATGAGGGTAGTTGAGAAAATGAACCTATGTTTTGTGTTATTCTTTGTGTGTGCCAGAAGCTCAGTTTTTCTCAACATTTCTACTTGCACTAGAATGGTGGTGGGAAGAGCAGTTGTACTTTGAATATCAAGCTAGATGCCTCTGACTAGGAACATTGGTTCATGCTGGGTGAAGATCTGACCATGCTTTTCTAAAAATAATGAATTCCCTGAGGTTGGTTAACATTTGGCAACTGATAAATTCTGCTTGTATTGGTCATACTGAACCACACTCACACTCACACTCACACTCACACTCACACTCACACTCACACTCTCCAATCCCAATTTTCATGGACTTATTTATTTCTTAGTTAGATGTAACTGGGATTCCTCTTGCTCTTCAAGTTCCCTTGAAGGTTGTCTCTGTCCAATCTTCTGTCTCAACATTTCCTGCAGTAGGCATCATCCCGGTAAAGTTCGACCTTTGAGAAACCCCTTATTCGAGGCATATGAGCTGTAGATCATATGCTTTTGCATAGATCGCCTTCTAGTGTTTGGTCCGGATGTTTGTACTTTGTTTGTCTTCGAAGAAGTCTTTCCAGTCACGAGGTAGATGACTCCTCCTTTCGGTGATAGTGCGCATGGGCATCGACTCCATTGTTAGATTGTTTTTTTCCGCCATCGGGTTCGGATGTGAATGGTTGCGCTCCGGTTCGGCACCGTGTCTTCGGGCCCCTTTCGACGCGCAATCCACGGCCCTTGACGGAATTGTTCATCGATCGCGTTTCCATTCTCCGCGTATCGTTTGATCTCAAAAACCTTCGATCGGAACACTTGTGGAAGGCCGTTGGGCCTACCCGCGCCGGGATCGGTAGCAGCTGATGGAACGGACTCTGTTCAAGTTATGCCCCGGGTGTCGCGCTAAGTTTCCGTGCACCGACTTGCACGAGGTGTGCAACCTTTGCCTATCCCCGGAACACGACGAGAAAGACTGCGAAGCGTGTAGGTCGTTCCGGTCGAAGAAAACCCTCCGTGATCGTCTGGTTCGACGTCACGAAATGTACCAACAAAGCGGCTCTGCACCGGACCTCCTCGGAGACGAGTCAGAACCAGAAGAAATGCAAGCGCAGGAAGCCGAAATGGAAGAGGAACACATCTCCGTGTCCAAAGCCGACTCCAATGCCGAAGGCCTCACACCGGGACAATGGATCGTGAGTATAGAGACTTCCTTCCCCTACCATCTCCTTCATAAAAAGGCTCCGGTCCCTCCTCTGCCTTCGGGCCAAGGTCTGCACCGAGAAAAGGTTTCGAGCGCCCCGCCTTCGAGCTCGGCGCCGAAACATAAACAGCCTTCCGGGTCGGGCTCTACCTGTCCCCATGCCGGTGCCGACCCGAAACCTGCACAAAAAGAACAATTGATGGCGTAGAAAACAAAACACCTTCTGGTTTCCGTGCCACTGTTGCATAAACCTAAATCTTCGGAGCCGAAACCTTCAGAGCCGAAACGTTCCACGCCAAAACCGGCATCAAAAGAAAGTACTGCAACTAAAGAGCCTCGGACCGATAATCCACCTTCAGATCCGAAACAGAAGGAGATCGTTATTAACCCAGAAACTGGACATATTCATGCCAAACTTCCAGAGAAAAGGAAAATGGGCCTACCAGAGGACTACCACAATCCTCTGAAAAATGTGGGCACCAACCCTTCTCCACCATATATCCCACCTTCTTCACCCCCTGATCCAAATTTACTAATTACACCTACACATTCCCCTACACCACTATCACCTGACCCACAAGATACAGGGGATGGGGATATGGATGACTATCAACCACAAGATGCACCACAGGATCCTGATCCATGGGATCATTATAATGTCCATCAACCAGATAATTACACTGACCTATATCCATCCAGGCCTTCGCCCCCAGATAACATTGGGTACATTGAGCTCCTTAATTGGGCCGCACAATATCATGGGGTAGAGATTCATAAAGAAAGTTTAGATGAAGATTTTTTGCTGGAAACACTGAGTTCATCTCAAAGGGCTACACAAACATTGCCAATGTTAAAAGCGATGCTCAAACACACTGAGGATATCTTTAAAGACCCTGTAAGAGCTAGGATCATCACTTCCAGGGTAGAGAAAAAATACAAAGCTGCACCTAATGACCCTGTGTATATCAGAGGCCAGTTACCTTTAGACTCTGGTAGTTTCCAATGCTCGAAAGAGAGCGAACTCTCAGACAACAGGGGACGCCCCTCCTCCTGATAAGGAGTCCAAATTATTAGATGCTTCCGGAAAAAGGATAGCCTCACAAGCGGCTAATAATTAGCGCATTGCTAATGCCCAAGCTCTGTTGGCAAGGTATGATAGAGCTCATTATGACAAACTCGAAAAACTCATTGAATTTTTACCGGATGAGCATAAGACTAAAGCCAGTGACCTTATTCAAGAAGGTAAATTAATAACTAATACCTCTATCAGGTGTGCATTAGATCAGACAGATGCAGCAGCTCGGGCTGTAAACACTAGTGTACTACTCCGTAGACATGCCTAGCTAAGGATTTCAGGGTTGAAGCCTGAAGTACAAGCCTTTATTCTTAATCAGCCTTTTGATAAAGAACATCTCTTTGGCCCAGCTGTTGATGTATCACTAGAAAAGATGAAAAAAGATACAGAAGTTGCCAAGTCCATGGGTGCCTTACAATCACCTTCTAATAGGGGTTCCTTTCGTCGCTCATTCTATAGGGGTGGCTCCAAAAATGTATCTACAGAGAATCCCTCCTCCTCTTACAAGGGCAACAATCAGTCGCCCTCCTCAAGAGGTTACTTTAGAGGAGGATATAGAGGAAACAATGGCAAGGGAAGAGACAGAGGTAATTCAACACGCACCTCCCCTGCAAACAACAAGCAGTGACTTATTTCTCATACCCCCGATCATTCCACTCCTGTCGGGGGACGTCTTTCACAATTTCTACCCATTTGGAATAAGATTACATCAGACAAATGGGTTTTTACAAAGTATCCAATCTGGTTATTGCATGGAACTTACAAGCACTCCACCGAATATTCCTCCAAGGTCACACCTCATGTCACAACAACATCTCGCCCTTTTAAAGCAAGAGATTCTTTCTTTGTTGCAAAAAGGTACAATAGAACCAGTCCCTTTACAATACCAAGGAACAGGAGTGTACCCCCCCCCCCTACTTCCTAAATCCCAAAAAGTTCGGCTCTCTGAGGCATATATTGGACCTCTGAGAACTAAATCGATACATCCAGTCGGACCATTTTCATATGGTAACACTCCAAGTGCTTCCTCTTCTTCAGAAAGGCGACTTTCTATCGACTCTGGAATTAAAGGACGCTTACTTTCATATTCCAATACACACTGCGCACCACAAATACCTCAGGTTTGTGGTAGCATGCCAACATTATCAATTCAAAGTCCTTCCCTTCGGAGTAACAACTGCTCCCAGGGTTTTCACAAAATGTCTGGCAGTAGTCTCAGCCCATCTGAGAAGACAACATGTTCACGTCTTCCCATACTTAGACGACTGGCTCATAAAGGCAAGCTCGTACAACCGCTGTCTACGCCACACACAAAAGACTGCAACTGCTTCACCAACTAGGATTCACAGTAAATCAGACCAAATCCCATCTCCATCCATCCATGTCTGAAGACTATCTAGGAGCTACTATAGACACACAACTCTAGCATACCCAACTCCAGCCAGAATCAGGAATATTCAAAACCTGATCTCAACACTCCTTACCAGCTCGACTGTTCATGCTGTTACTGGGAATGATGGCGTCTTGCATTTTCATAGTTCCCTACGCAAGACTTCAGATGCGCCCCCTACAGGAATGCTTAGCACGTCAGTGGAACCAGGCTCAAGGTCAATTATCAGATCTAGTGTTGGTAGACAGCTGCACCCATCGCTCTCTGCAGTGGTGGAACACAGAAAACCTTTTGAAAGGGCGGCCCTTCAGCGACCCGGTTCCGCAGATAGTACTGACAGCAGACGCATCACTGACAGGTTGGGGAGCGCATCTCCAAACCCACAAAATTCAAGGTATGTGGAGTTTGCAACAAAAACAGCTTCATATAAATCATCTAGAACTGTTAGCGATTTTTCTGGCTTAGAAAGCTTTTCAAGCTCCGCTAGTACGCAAGACTGTACCGATTCGTACAGACAACATGACAGCCATGTACTACGTTCAAAAACAGGGGGGGGGGGGCCACACTCCCTCCAACTGTCCCACCTAGCCCAGGACATCTGGAGGTGGGCCATTCATCACAGAATCTCTCTCTTAGCAGAACACCTCCCAGGAGTAGACCATCAGATGGCAGATCTGCGAAGTCATCAGACACAGCAAATCCACGAATGGGAACTACACCCTCAAGTTCTCCTCCCATTCTTTCAAATGTGGGGCTTCCCAGACCTAGACCTGTTCGCCACTCACCTAAACGCAAAATGCCCAAACTTCGCGTCCAGGTATCCACACCCATTGTCCAAAGGCAATGCACTATGGATCAACTGGTCAGGGATATTTGCTTACGCTTTTACGCCTCTCCCACTCATTCCATGAGTGGTTCGGAAACTCAAGCGCCCCTGACACTAATCCTAGTTGCTCCCACATGGGCACGTCAACCATGGTTCACAACCCTATTGGAACTCTCGGTAGTTCCTCATCAAAAATTACGTCTTACACCCAATCTCCTCACACAGAGCCATGGAGACATAAGACACCCAGACCCCAGTCAACTCAATCTGGCGATCTGGCACCTGAAGTCCTAGAGTTTGGCTATCTTAATCTACCGCCAGACTGTATGAATATTATCAAAGAGGCTAGACGTCCTACCACAAGAGCCTGCTATGCAGCAAAGTGGAAGCGGTTTGTGATTTACTGTAATAACAACCACATCAACCCTCTTGATGCTTCTGTCCAAAACATTATATGCTATTTGTTACATCTACAACGTTTTAATCTAGCATACACGTCCATACGTTTACATCTAGCTGCTATAGCTGCATACCTCCAAAATAGACAGCATCTATCTCTTTTTAGAGTACCTGTCATTAAAGCGTTTATGGAAGGACTCAAAAGAGTTATTCCCCCGAGACGTCCACCTGCTCCAGTGTGGAATCTCAACATTGTTCTCACCAGACTAATGGGTCCACCCTTTGAACCATTGCACAGATGTGAACTGCAATTTCTCACATGGAAAGTTGCTTTCCTAGTTGCTATCACATCACTCAGAAAAGTGGATGAACTTCAGGCATTGACTATAGAAGAACCTTTTTTTACAAATTCACCAAAATAAAGTGGTTCTTCGGACTAATCCTAAATTCCTTCCTAAAGTCATTTCTGCTTTTCACATCAATCAATCTGTTGAGTTACCCGTGTTCTTCCCTCAACCAGATTCAGTGGCAGAATGTGCACTACACACAGTAGATGTGAAAAGAGCATTGCTTTACTACATTGAAAGGACAAAACCTTTCCGTAATACAAATCGGCTTTTTGTCGCTTTTGCTCCGCCACACAAGGGCAATCCTATTTCAAAATCAGGTATTGCAAGGTGGATAGTCAAATGCATTCAAATATGCTATGCAAAGGCTAAACGGACATTAACAGTTCCCCCTAGAGCACACTACACGCAAACTGGGGGCTTCTATGGCATTCTCAGGAAATATACCCATAGAGGACATATGCAAAGCTGCAACATGGTCTACATCTCACACATTCACAAAACACTATTCTGTGGATGTGTTGGCACCACAGCAAGTTAGGGTAGGCCAAGCAGTTTTACGTACACTATTTCAGACCACTGCAACAGCTACAGGTTAGCCACCGCTTTGGGAGATAACTCCTATGTAGTCTTTGAAAAAGCATATGATCTACAGCTCATATGCCTCGAACGGAAAATGCTACTTACCCAGTATGCATCTGTTCTTGGCATATAGAGCTGTAGAATCGTATGCGCCCGCCTCCCCGGGTACCTATACCTGTTGCAGTAACATCTTTCTTAGATACATGCATTCATGGACATCTCCTTCTTACTAAATGCATTATCACCCTCTGCGGGAAAACAATCTAACAATGGAGTCGATAACCATGCGCTCTATCACCGAAAGGAGGAGTCGCCTACCTCGTGACTGGAAAGACTTCTTCGAAGAAAAACAAAGTGCAAACATCCGGACCCAACACTAGATGGCGATCTATGCAAAAGCATATGATTCTACAACTCTATATGCCAAGAGCAGATGCATACTGAGTAAGTAGCATTTTCCTTGTCCAATGCTGAATTGTTTTAATATCTAGGTGCTGACATTTTAGCATTTCTATTATTACAAGACCCTTCTAACACCGTATAGAAAACGTTACAAGCATACATTTGAGGATTCAAACTACTAATGGACCTCCACACCTGTCTATTGATTGGCTCAAATCAGACCAATTTCAGATTATATTAAATTCTGTTATGCAGCAATTGTGTAGTGCTTCATACCCCTGACATGTTAACTGAGTGCTCCGATTTTCAGTGGTTCACTTGTACCTTTTCGAAAGTGTGTGGCTGGAAGGGGGTTTGATGTAAAATGTCCTATTTGAGAGACCTGCTCCAAACTTGGTTGGTAGCATAGTGCTGCACTTAAGTTTGAGGTGTTGTGCAGAGTGTGAATATAGATGTATGCATGCTAGTAGATGTTAAGGCTCTTTAGGGAGGTGCATGGCATAAGATTAAAGGCACCATTAATAAGGTTCATTGTCTCAACCACCCCCTAGCCTCCCCTCACATTTCCCAAGTGAGAGGTTCAGCCCCTTGGGTTAATAAGCTAGAGAATAATGTCTGGAGTCCACCCATGAGCCCCACAAAACCAGTTCATTCATGCAGGGGTAAGCAACAAGAGAATGCTTTGTTGAGTTTACCAAGGAGTGACA
This sequence comes from Calotriton arnoldi, assembly GCA_963921515.1. NCBI lineage: Eukaryota > Metazoa > Chordata > Amphibia > Caudata > Salamandridae > Calotriton > Calotriton arnoldi. The sequence goes on from CAWUFW010000568.1 coordinate 2,066,497, forward strand.
CAAGCCATTCCCTTGGAGGCATGTTAATATGCCAGGGAATTGTTTTGTGTGGTTATTGTATTTATATAGCTCATCTTAACCCTGGGGAGGCACTTTTTGTGTAGAAGGGTAACATGATACTCCGTAGATGTGCCATAGGTGTACCAGTTGTATGCCCACTCTCCGAGTAGTGTAAATGTTGTGCATAAGGACACAGTTGTTCTCTTTTCTTATTTTGTTGCTGTCTATGCATGAACCTGAAGTGAAAGGAGTGAGATTTGAATCTTTAAGCATAAGAAACACGGTCATAGAATCTGTCACACAAACTTCCCCCTACCTTATGACATCAATGTCTGGGAATAGTGGTATGCCCCTGTTCAGCAAAGAACACGGGCAGTGCAAGCAATCTATAGGCAGAGCAATTGCATGTCACTTCTAGTGAGCTTAATAGAGTACTACATTGTTATACATTTCTCTTGTAATGAGGCAGAGTTGCACCTTGTCACCATCTCCATCTGTGTGGAACCCCTTTTAATTAAATCTGCTAGAACTGATAGCTCACCCTTATGTGAAACATATGAGTTAAACTTGTGGTTGATGATGTATCCTTATGTAGACCTGACACCATATTAGTCTTATTTGGGTTGTGCGAAATTGGCGATTCTTTTTGCAAAATTTAACTTATTACACAAAATAAATTTTTCTCTGTACTTCAGTTACCTTTTTTTTTCTCCAGTGAGGGTATATCTCGCACTAAAGTCGTGATCAGTATCGACTGGAGATTGGCTAGAGGAAAAAAACTCTTCTTTGTAGAGAAAATGTCACCCACAAGCAAAAATTATTCAACAGTTTGCATTATATGAAATGGCAGCAATTTCACACATTTGGTGAAATGCTGAATTTGGATAATACGTGAGATTTCAGCATGTACGAAACATTTCACACAGGTTTGAACACACCCATCTATTTAACAGCTTGTAGGAGAATGGATCACATTCAAGGTATAGGTTGAATGTATCCTTACCTAACTTCTCAGAGCCAAGGGTTTTCATTTTAATACTGTCCAGATTTTACCAACTGTAAAATATTTAGCGATTCCTCTCATTTTATACACAGACAGTGCAATTAGAATTGAGAAAAAATGTCAACATTTCTCATTGTCTTAAATTAGGTGAATCAACACTGTGAAAATGATCACATTTTGCCCATATTTATGCATCCCCTTTATTTTTGTTTGTTGATAAAAAAAAAAAAAAATATATATATATATATATTCCACTTTAAAAAGAGGATGTATGCGCCCAGCTTTCTGCATTTATTTTAGCCACAGTGGTTTATGCGATTACTGGACTAGCCTGGACATTTTGTATGACCCAGACAGATGTGGTATCCTCTTTGGGTTTGACAACCGCAAGTACTTCAAAGAAATTTTTATTAAAAACATAAATAATACCCTTTAATGTTATTTTCGAGATATTGCTGACTTTAGATATGCTTCAAAAGAACATCTGACTTGTTCCCCAAAACAAATGCTCCTTCCATTGCTTTGGTTGAAATAAGTGTGAGGCCCACAGGTTCCTTTTGCTACCATTAAATGGCGTTCTGCTCAACTCAAGTACTTTTGAGCGGACTGTTCCTGACATTGGCTTGATTTTTGTTTTTCTTTTTATGTGCCAGTGTTGAGGGCTTTGCTTGGGAGGTCTGAAGACTAGTGTCGGGCTTCATTGTAGTGTGGCTGCACAGCTGATCCTAGACCCTAGAGCTCTGGCTTTCGCTGTTGCAAGGTGACGTTTTCAGAGTAGCGGTTCTCAGATGTAGGAACGTTTACTCAATATAGGTATATCATCCTAGTGAGGCGGCAGGATATAATGAGGATATTTTGCAGAACGTATTTAAGCCAGTCGAACCTCGGGTTTTAAGTGCCATCAGCTATCTTCCTGACCTCGCCCCTATTCCATTATTGTTAAAGATGTGTTGGTTTTCACCAACAACTTGGCATTTTTAATTTCGAAAGCAGAGAACTACTTACTGATGGCTTACTCTGTAGAAATGAAGTAGCATCCGTTACTTGAAAGTGAATTAGGTTTTGTACAGAGAATAATTCTGCATGTGGGAATGTTTATTAAGATTTAAGCCTTAATGTAAAAGTAATGGCTTGCAATTAACAAAGTAATCCGCCTAGAAACTCAAGGTGTTTCGTTAGTGTATGGAATACCTTTTAAAGCCCAAAAACATTTTTCCTTTTCTTAACTATACTTTAAAGTGTACTTACCACCATGGTTCAGACCCATGCTGGTGTGTACACTGAGATTTAAATCACTAAATGTATTCATGCTGCTCCATTTTTAGGTTTTACATTGGCTCAGCATAATAATTCTTTTAATTTCTTAATTGAAAGTCACATGCACTGACCTAGGAGAATGGAACGAACAACTAGGACATAAAGTTAATGATATTAAGTAAACATGGAAGGCTCCAAGTCAAGGAGGGGGGGTTGACCAACCATAGTGTCACAGCTGAGCCAGTGCATCTTTCTGACCATCAACACTTAAAAAAATTGCAACAGCAGTTAAAAGGTGTAACAATGCAGGCTAAACTACTATGCTAACAAATGACACTGTGCAGAGTCTTGTGAGCAGAAATTACTTAAATTGAATTTCCTGAATTGCTTAAAATAACAACCTAGAACTTCCCAGTGGTTCCATCATGGAGGTAAAATATTGCAACAGTAGCCATAAAGGCCCATTTAGTTCTATTTTCCGTCTAGAATCTGCCTCTCTCAAGTACTTTCTCTTTGCACAATAGGATCTATGTATTCTTTTTGGGTGGATGTGGGTGGAAAAATTGAAGTATTTTTCAGTGTGCATCTTGGATGGAAACACACAACTTCAATATCTTAGTTTGGTTTTGGTTTTCAAAGTTGTCCGGAAATTGCTGTCTTCGGTGAAGAATATAAAATGATTTTACACTAAAATAGAAACTGAGCTGAAAAAAGCTGAAAAATGATTCTACTCTGGGCCGCTAAAATTGCATTAGCTGTGATTAACATATTGCAAATTTAACTAAGTGTATTCATTTGAAATATACCTTGTAATGATGGAGGAACTAATGCAACAGTATCCGTAACAGTGGAAGCCCTTTACTTCGTTTCAGAAAACGGTTATCCAAGTCGTAATATTTGTTTGAAAGACTTGATCAGTAATTCCATGGTGCATCTGTTATGTCTGAATCACTAGACAAAAGATTAATTGACGATATATGGGAATTTGTCCTGCTTTTTAAAAATTCTCTTACCTACTTGAGGAAAGATGCAGGCACAATCTTTTTTTTTTTTTTTTTATTATAAATAAATTCTGCCTCAAACCTCTTTGAATCTTACCTTTATTTTGTATGTGTTTATTGATCTTCTGTTTTTTGTTGGAATATTTAGAAAAACCTCAGTTAAACCATTCCACACTTATCTGACATATCCCATGCTTTCTGCATGTTAGAAAGCCAGCTGGCTCATAGAAGTGACTCTTGCAGTCCATCCGCGATACCCAGAGGTAATGGTCTAATTTCTAATATCCTCTAGAGGCATATATTGTGCTGTTCCCCTGGGATGTATTAAAGAACAAAATGCTGTTAACTACAGTCCCATAAGAAGTACGATATCAAAATCTATATAAATGTGTAGTGGTAAGTGTGTATTTGAGGCACAAATGTAGCGGCTTTTATAAAAAATATTACACCATACACAGGGTTACAGTGAGACCCACAGTCCTATCGATGCTACACATGCATGAATATTTAGAATACCCTTGTGGTTATGCAGATCTTTAAACATTTTAGTGAACTATTGTGCCAGATCATAATAGCTGTCCGATTAGAGTTAATGAAGAATGTATTGCGAGATCATCAGAGGCCTGCACAGGTGCCACTGTGTATTGTCAGCATTCATGTGATAGTGTATATCAAGGATGTACTCGGCCACAAGGCTTATTTCCATAAAGTCATCCAAACCCCTTATAACATTGAGAGAGTAAACTCTTCTCTTTTTTGAGTTCTTAGGTTCTGGTCAAAAGTTAGGATGGACAATGTCCTGGTTAAGGTAGAAGCTGGACGAAACATAAGTGAGAACTGAGCGAGCTGTACATTATACAGCTGTACCCATGTGATGCAGGTAAGATTCTCTATTTTACCTACTCCTGGCCTGAACATTAGCTGCCGGACATATTTTCTAACTTCACCAGGATGCCATTACACAAAAAGTGGTTAAACTGTCAACCCAGACATTACAGGGGGTGGATATTCCCTTTTACGTAAACATGCTTTCAGACCATGTTTACCAGCTTTATATTTCATTCAGCAATTGGCAGATCCTTAAGTATGCAATATTATCGTCTCCTTTCTCTGGGCAATTTTAATACGTCGTCGAGTTTTATAGTTGCTGTGACTGTGATTAGGGTAGTGTTTCTTTTTAACCTTTTATTATACCAAAATTTTAAAAAGGTTGGCTTATAATTGACAGTTTTTAGGGGAGATATGGGGGTGGGTATAAATGTAGGTCGTTCTGGTACTCCTAAATTATTTGCTGTGATGGATTCTATCGGTATTCTAGTAAATATAGTGGTGTAATTATGTCTGGGTTTAGAAACGCTCTAGGTCGTCAAACAGTTAAGTGTATTTATTGTACTTTTAGGCGTTTTAATTGATGCAAAATAGTTTAGTGACTGACTGATCTAGGTATTCTTTTGGGATTTGTACCCTACTGTGCATTTTAGGTAACTGATATCAAGAGGTGGTTACTAACAAAGCTCTTTGACTCTTCTCATTGCCGTTCTCTAAGGAATTGCCCTGTAGTCCTTCTTTCTTTTTTCTTTTTTTAAGTGATATGAAGTCTTCTGAAATGTCTCTTAGGGGTGCCAATGCGTCAAGAAAAATAATAATGCATGCCTTAGCGATGCAAAAATACATTGAAATAGCCAATATGAGCAAATGTTGAAATATTTTCAGTAGTACATTTGCTGTTTTACTGTTAAGATAAGACTAGCTATTCCTTCCCAAGTAAGTCTTTCCCGATTTCAAAGATCTTTGCTCTCCACTATGGAGGTTCTATAGTTTCTTTTTAGGTTGTTTTCATTGGAATTGTTTGAGAATCACTCTTAAGACGCTACTTCAGCAGTATTTTAGTTGTCCACTGGTTAATCACTGTAGAGCAGTGAAGTTTTTAGTTTCCTTGTGTATTCCTCCTTCACTAAAACCTAGAAATTTTGCAAGGTCAGGCTTTGTTTTAGTCGATCAAAAAGCAGTGTGTTGCAAAAGGTGTATTCTGAGATGTTTAATCAAATATATATATTTTGTAGTTTTATATAGCGTAAACTCAACCCGAAGGTATCGGAGCGCTTTACATGATTACCAGTTGCATTACAGACGGACACATTCATTTTTTATGCACGGGGAGATTCAGTGAATTACCCAGAATCACAGGATGTTTGAGCCTCCCGTCGGACTCTGTTCCCTAGCTTCAAAGTCGGCCGATGAGTCATATAATGTAGTCTTCCTGTTGTGTACCAGTTGACCTCCTCCTGCCTACCGATTAAATATATATATTTTTTTACTCCAGTTTTAATGCATTATTTTAGATCTATCCGGTGTCTCCAACAAGTCGATCGTGAACTACCAGTAGCTTGACGACACCTTCAGAGTAGCTCCCAGCCTTTAGTTCATTTTTAAATAAGCACATGATCACATTTTCCTTTTAAAATTAAGAGAAAGCTGTATTTTTTACATTATTATTGTCAGGCTACAGATAGCCGGGCCTGATAATAAGCAGTGCTAGATTCAGATTTATGACCTAGGACAAAGGTGAAGAACTGAAGCACCGAGGTATTTAAATTTTAAATAAAAATCCTTGTCAACTCAGTATTGAAGTTTGAGAACAAAATGAGGTTTCTAATGCTTTTAAATGGGAGAAAATGAAGACCTAACTTGATGATTAAGTTAACTCTTCATTTTAACTTTCTCCCATTTCAAAGTGTCACATTTACAAACAGCAGGCCTCTTGCTCCCAGTGTCCAGAGACACTGTCATATTTATAACTGAAAAATACAGCAATTTTTTTAAGTGGGAGACATGTAATGTGCAGATATTTTCTATAATACGAACATTTTTGCAGAACATTTTTCTGCACTTTACATTTCTCCTATCAAAAAAGGTTGTATGTTTATGGTATAAATGTAACTGTGCAAACAAAGAGGAACCGGGGTAGGTCCCTATACAAGATGCACAGCCCATTGTAGATGAATCAAATGAATCAAAATCTCATTTTTTATCCTCTGTTTATCTTTATTTAATCCGTTGCTTTTCAACTGTTTCATCAATACTTTCAATTCATTTTACACATTCAACTTCCTTTAAAAAGGTCTTTATAAGGCACAGAAGAGTAAAACGTTTCCACAAGTCACGATATTTTAAAATCCAATGCATTTCGGGAAATATTTCCCTTCGTCGGGGATATCTAAAATACAAACAATTTGAAAAATAATCAGTGTCATTGACAAACTCCTCACCCAATAGCCAAGCAAAAAACACTGCATACTTCATGTAAACACTGCCTCATATATTCCCCGTTCTATAACAGAGACCATCGTACACATATACCCACCCTTAATTCTGGTGTAAATATAATCTTTCCGCGCCAAACTCCTGCATATTACGGCATTCTGCAATATTATCCATCATAACCCCATGTATTTTCCTGCATCATTGCCACTGCGTTCAACTACGCCTTTCTCCCCATTTACCCTGAATACCTTACTGTTCTAACTATACTGTGTAAACCCTTCAATAGAAATGTGCTTACCGTGACTCAGTTTCTCATACTGCCTCGTACTTCATTAAATAAAACAAACTCCTTACAGCGCTTCATAGCATGCCTTCATTGCATCTCAACCTTGGCACGCAGCACCATCGGCAGTAGTAACTGACATTTTCCTGTTCTAAGCGCGCGCATTTTCTTTAACAGTGCACTTCCAACCTTCAACACGTGTGTGTATTTAAAGCAACACTCCTCTTTCTCCAGCTTAACCTTACTCTTTCCCCAACTACACTTCATTTCCCATGATGCATCAAAATATCCCCCATGTAAAAATGCCTAATCCCACAACCTCCCAAGTATCCAGCGAGCCACGCTTATTGCGTGAAAGAGACCAATATTATCAAATCAATTATGCTTTGCATAATCCCTGCTATGAAGTGAAATATAAATTCAACAGATATACCCAAATTCACGTGTCCACTAAAAGCATCAAAATGTTCAAGTCTCTTGTATTTCCAGACTGATTAACATAATTCGCAACCGTGAAAACCTACCCCGGTTCCTCTTTGTTTGCATGTACATTCAAGCGTACTGGGCGAAACGCTATCGAGTTTGCACTCCGTTATAGTGTTGAAGAAATTGAGTACCGAAGCAAAGAGGAAGTGATTTGAGTACAATGGTGTGCATTCCACCACCTATATTGTTGCATATTATAAATGTAACTGTGCCACAAATGACAAAAGGTATGTCCTGTGCCAAAAGTACATACGACACTGGTTCTCACTCAACCATACACATATATCCCCAAAAACCATGCTCTCACTGACTCTCATGGCAGCCTTGTCAAAGTGCCCTGAGTGAAAGTATTTTGTTCAAACCATAGTATCTGGCTCTATGGACATAAGGCTTAAAACAATTGAAGCTGGGCATGTGGATGTCTGGTGACACTGCACGAGTGACTTGCCATTCAGTAGCTCACAATGATTTCTACTCATCAGATGGAGCTCTCACTACAGAAAAGGTTAGAGACCCTTGTGGGTACCCCCAGGGTAACCTTTTAAACTGTTTGGGTTTGGTGATGCCTTGCAGTGCAGAGCGATGTATGATGCACAGAAGTATTGTGTGCAGTTTTTAGATTGTGGTGTGGTATTCGCACTCTGGCCGAGAATCCCTGCTTTCAGCTGTGGAAGTCACTTGGCTGCAGGAAAGCGATCTCTATAAAATTCCACTTGCATCACTGTTCACCATTCTTTCCTCAACCAGACCAGCCATTTTTCCCCTTTCCACAATGATGCCCCCTCTTTGTAGGGGACTGTCCTCTCACCTATGCTTCCTTTCCCCATTACAGCCCCTCCCAAGGTCAGCCCCACTTTTTTCTATCATTGGTCAATGTAGAACACCTATTAACTCTAGCCTTCCGAATGTGGCTCTGTAATAGATCAACCCTGACCATCCAACTCCTCCAACCACTGACTGACCAGCTGTGAGACTATAGGAAAGCAGATTGTGGCAGGGTGAAAGACAGTGCTATGAGGTTGTCCCATTTTGAAAATCGAAATGGGCCATTGTCAATGTGCACAGTTGTTAACTTGATATCATTAATCCACCTTGACTTAAAAGTTAATAAATAAAAAAATGACCAGTGCATTGATGAGCTGAAATATTTTGAAAACATTAAGTTATGAAGTTAACCCACAGTAGCAAATTTTCATCTGCAGCAGTTGGCACTCATTTAAGTAGATTTTGGTTCTTGCTACCTGTATTTGTTTGATACATGGATTTTGGTGTCCCTTGGGTGGATTGCCATGCTTTAGAAGGTCAAAATGTACTATATACATTCCTAGGTAATAGCTCAGGTCAGCATTGCATGAGTTTGCTTATACCTTTGTCCTTGCTTGCCAAACTATTAGGCTTCGCTTGTCTGCCATGCATCAGCTATTTCTTTTGTGACAGACTTTCTGACTTAGTCTTCCTAGGTTTGTTTTCAAGTTATCATTAAAAATTGACAGAATCCAACATCATGAATCCATAGGCTTTCCTTCTCTTGTGACCATCTGTGTGTTGATGACGCTTGGAACAAACAAAAGCAAAATACAGCTGCCTCAACAGTGATCAACTGAATGAGTTAGTTGCTTAGCTCATAGTCCAGTGTTGTGCTCTTCAATGCTTCAGAACCTGAATCTGTACTACTGAACAAACCCAGCAGCTGCTGCTGTCTGTAGTGTTGGATCAATCACAAATCTTTAGTCTTTTGTCATACTGCTAAACTACATGTATTTTCTATTAGTAATCAATAGCTTTTTTGTTTCATCCTATGTTCTAGTTTCGCATAATTAATACTTGACTTCATCACCATCAATAAAAAGAATGCACTCTTTAAGCTTGTATGGAAACTCTAATTACACTAATGTTGTCAATTCAAAGCTAAACCAAATACAGAAAATAATATTGGTATTGTATCGCTATGCTTAAAACCTGCAGGCATACCATGCCAAATCTACCTGTAAAATGTTATAAACTGGATGGCCTCTTTCTTCATTAAATGAAACCGTATGAAGACTGAATTTGTTGCCTTTCACTCCAAAGATTCTTTCCCTTCTGTTCAATGAATTGGAACACTCCCTCATTTTGAACTTTCTCCCACATCAATTACACAATCCAGATCACTTGGTTACATTGACAAAAAATCTAAATGTCATATCTCCAAAATCACCCAAACCAACTCCTTATTCTCAATAACCAGAAACATTGCATTCCTCCTGCTGAATTCATAATATTCGTTCTACAAGGGGTACTGTCCCATCTATATGGTGGTAATGGTAACTGGCCTGCTCGAATCGGCTGTAGCATTTCTCAAGTCAATACTTTATACAGCTTCTTGTCTCAGGCACTACAAATCAGACCATTACCCTTTGCAGATTGAATTAATTTCAAAATGACATGTATCCTACACAGACAAACATCTTGGTCTCCCCAACAACTTGAAGGATGAACTACACCTAACTCCAGGTCTGAGACACCAGAAGTAAATCACTCCTAATACTGTAAATTCCAGAAACGTCCGAGACATTGAACCAGTCCTTCTTGTGCCAAGCACAGTCTTGTAACCGTATACTCGTCATTGAAGACTCAACACCAATTTGCGATTCTTCTAAATAGATCTAAACGCATACCTGATAAAAAAAAGTCATTAGTCTGACCTTTTTAACCACCTTACAAATAGTCTAAACACTACACCATCATGCTTCCCTTCCCCGAGACTGAGATCCAACTGTTCAGAACGTACTTTTATGTTTAATCTGTTTGCCCTCTTCCTTCTCACCCTGTTCAAGCTTCTCACATTGTTTTGTTGGAGTTATAAGTGAATCGCTGCTTCCAGCAGTAATGGCTAGAAAAATACCTGAATTAAATTAAATGGTAATCGGAACAATGGAAGCAAGTCGAACAGAAATCCTTATTCTGCATTTTCCTGCTATAAAAAAAAATTAAACTTGAACCAAATAGCCACTGCATGGGCTTTAACCATATGAACTAACATGCAGGCACATTCAATGTTTTTTTAAATTGTGCAACAGAAATGTGATGGCACCACAGGTCACATGATTTTGACTGTCCTTCCTAGTTACAATTTGTAATTCAAATCATCATTTTCAGAGACGAGAACAAGTTTTATATCAGTTACATAGTATTGAAAACGTAAAATATTCGTATGGGGAAGGCTCACTGCGACGTGTGCGGCGGTCAACTGAGCAACCAATATGGTTTCTTAGTCCTCTTGTGCATGCTTAGCTTTATTTGACAAGTTTCTTTGGCATATTACGTTTTATGCCTTTGTTAAACAGTCATCCTTAAAGACACAGCGGGAGTTCCACAGAAGATTCCATTTTGCTTCATAGTAGACAGAATATCAGTCAATGAAAAATCCATATTTTGTACATTGAGTATATTTAATTCAATATAATTTGTTTACGGTGATATGCCTACTCTGTTTTCAGGGGAGCACGTCCCTTAACATCTGGTGAAAAAAAATTGGTTTGCGAAGTAAACCTGGTGAAATGAACACTGGATGATCTGCAGTTAGTGTGTCTTGCTTTCTAATTCACCTGTAATTTCAGAAAGTGATAAATGGTTTAAATTGATTAGGGGGTGGGGTGTTTATTTGGAGTAGTGTAGAGAGTTTGAATGCGTCTTCACCAAGTACCATGTTTCTCTTCTTTGCTTTGACCTCTGAAGGCATAATTATTTGAATTGCCGTGAAATTGTTCCAAACTCTACTCTATCTTCTATCATTGGTACTCTTTTCTCAGACACAGTTGTTACCTGTGCCTCATGACTGAAGTGATGGCAAAATTATACTCTGCCTTTACCCAACCTGTGCTTTCTTCCTGGGCGTGTTCACTTGTAAGGGTTTTCTACTGTTATCTACTAAGGTCATAGCCTCTACCATATTGTGCCAAATCTGTGGCCTATAAATAAAAGCCACAGTTGCAAGACTGATTTCATAAGTGTTAAAACAGGAAGATTATTTTACTCCAGTGAACTCTGCTTCTCTTCGCCTAAACTGTTGAATAGGAAGGTGATGGGTCTGTTTTTCATGTCAGTAGTTTGATCCATGAGTGCTTGTATTCATTTGATATGTATAAACTGTTTTTTGTTTTCTCTAAAGCTCATGTTCCATAAATATCCATACTCTAAATCAGTATGGAATTGCATGCCTTAAGTCAAGATGGGGGATGATGGGATTCTCTAGATATTCGGTGTAGCCATGTTCTAATTATTTGTGAAGCAAGCCGTTACTCTTTTAACTGTGTTCCAAGGAGGGAAAACGGGGGGCAGACTTTTCGAAGCATCTACAACTTACAACACGGCTATTGAAATGTACTGCCTTCATGTTTACAGAGGCACTCCTCTTGGCAATTCTGCTGCTCTTCAGTACATTCCTTTGACTGAGCACATTTATGAGGCCAATATGAATATTGAGTTCCACTTTTTGGAAAGGTCATGCTTGTCCTTTCTTATCCATAGTAGCCTAGAATAGCTGAGCTAGCAAAGGTGTGCATCTTGAGAAAGTTGGTACCGCTTAAAATCTGCTCCCAATTTATCAACTTATCATCAAGATTGTTCTTTCTATCTTGTTGTAGGTACATTAGAATATGGAGGGAAATTATATATTTCTAAAGGGTGCTTCTAGCTGCAAATTCCTCTCCTTTTGAATACCCTAAGGTGCCAGACTGGAGCAGGATATTTTCTCAACTTGCTCCTTCAGCGGCCTGTTACCACCTCCTGAAGTGATGTCATGAAGCTGCATATAGGCACTGCCCGTGCAGGCAGACATCTGTTCCTCTCTGTGCCTTTGATCTGGAGCTTTGGTTCAAGCATAGTCCCGTTTATCAACCCCTAAAACTCCAATTTGACAGTTTACCAGGGAAATGTCGAACTGAATCCGTATGCAGTCAGACTCCAAGCCCATCCCGAGTATGATCTTGGTACTCATCGCTAGACCCAAAGAGACCAGATCCTGTATCTGTTTGCAGATCCTGTATCTGTTTGCAGATCCTGTATCTGTTTGCAGATCCTGTATCTGTTTGCAGATCCTGTATCTGTTTGCAGATTTCTCACTGCTCTCCCTCCCCGCATTCTGTAGAGTGGAGTGTTATCAGTATGAAAAGATCCCAAATTATATGCAGCACGCTTTCACAGTTGATATGCCTCTTACGGCGTGGAAAAGTAAACTGACATCGGCATGGAGGGATGGTGCCTATATGTTGTGCCACACTGTTACTTCTGGAAGTAGTCACTGACTTGATGGCACCTCCTACTGGTGTTCTGGAATAGGTGCTTGGAAAAAGAGATCTGAATCAATTCTGGCTTCTGCAGGTATTCAGAAGGTGATGACTTTTCCGTTGGAGAAAGTATCCACCAAAAAGAGTTACCGAAGGTAGATACATTTTTCATCCTTTTCATATTTTACTGATCAGAAAGCAGTTTGTGTGTAAAAGAAGTATCTGCAAGTTTTGGCGGGTTGGGACAGGCTTCTGACACCAAATCTTACACATGACTTCTTTTAGATTTCAATGAGGTTGGCAACTTCTGCTCTCTCCTGAGCATACCTAGAAATTCCTCCTAGGATAACCCCAATTTTGTGATCAAAATGGAATGCATATTTTGATTGTGCTGCAAATTTAAATAGTAGTGAGCATAGCATCCTTGTTAAGCTTTGTTACATTATTTCTTGTTTAGAATGTTAAATGATTAACTGAGAAATCTCAAAAACCTTTTCAATGTTTGTGGGCTTTGTGATGGATCACAAATTGACTAGCCTTTCAGATTTAAGTATTGCTTAAGTAGTGATTATTTTGCTGTTGTCCATAGCATTGAACTTTAACATTTGTCTACACCATCCACATGCTTCTGTGTAATACACATTCTTAACGTTAATGCCCTACAAATGTTTCAATATATGCTAAAATGCACAGACTGTGTTTTCATGACGTGGCAGTTGTGTGCTCATAAATACTGCAAACTTACAGGGTAAAACTGAATGGTACTGAATGTTTTATTGAGCATCACAGGGCATCAACTGCCGTATTTAAAGTTCTTAATTTGTGTTAACATTGAAAAACATTTTTAATATTCATTGATAACTGTTATTGTACCTCACCTTTTGTGGTAGTTCACATGAAATGGGAGCTTTCCAACATGTTTACCTATCCATTTTTCAGGTGTAACAATGATGCAAATAGTCAGCTGCCCGTACGTAAAGACTGTTGCTACCACCAAGACCGGTAACTTCTAAAATCAAAAATTGTTTTTTTTCTGTAAGTCTGCATGCATGTGAATGTGCTTGTTTATATCAATGTGAGTAGACTATGCATTTCAGACTAAGTTATACATTTTTATACAGTTTGTTGGTTGTTTTGCTAGTATTCTTTACAGTTTCTTTGAAACAGTGATGTCTTGTTCTATACTGTGCACATGCCATTTAGTAATATGAAGGTAATTTTTATTAGAACTGTTTCATGTCTAGAAACTTGCATGTTGAAAGTTATCTTGATGCATGAGAATCAGGTGGAAGTTTTATACTTAATCTGTACTGGGTGAAGGAGCATTGATCTTGAGGTGACCCCATCTGAAATGATCTTTGTCCAGTTGTATGTGGCACATTCTTTTAATGGTTATCCTATTTGTTGGAACGTAGAGAACGTAATTGCTTCATAATTGTCATTTATTCATGTATAGAAGTTGGGTAGTGTTCACATTCTTTGGGGCTAATAGATAGCTTTTTTTTAAATGCATTTAATCCAAATCTATGGTGTAGGTGAAGTCTGGTCACTAAGTTGCTGTACCTCGAAACTAGAGTGCTGTGTTTTAATCTCTGCTTTTGCAGCAGGCCTAAAATTGTTTGATTCAGGCAGATCACTCCGCTTGTAAATGTTTGATTCTGTCTGTTAAAGGTCTACTGCAATATACAAATGCGGTTGAAATAAATGTATCACCTATGGTCTCAATGATGCGTCACCTCCTGCTTTTTAGGTCGAGCCTAGCGCAGCGCGCATGCGCTTCTCTATGGGAGGCTTCTTGTGAGTGCTCAAAACTTCTTCATGTGGGTCTAACTCCTCCCACACATTCTATTGGCCTTTGCGTGTGTCTTTCAATAATGAAAGCACGCAAATGGCCAAAGACGGGCGCATGTCCCACCTCTTCTTCAAATGTTTACTCCCACAGCGTTTTGCTCTCGGGAGCGAGCAGCGGCGCGCAGGGGTGCAGCTGCATTCCTCGTCGCATCGTGGATCAGGTTACTAATTAAACACAGCGCGGTCGCTTTCACTTTAGCGGCCGCGCTTGTTGTTTTGTGTGGGCTTGTTTCCTCACCATGACTTTTGAACTCTGGCATTATTGGCATGTTTGCTCAAGAGGATGGCATTATTTCATTGCCAGTGCTTTTTTCACAAAGCTTAAGTGAATTAGGAGTGATTGCCCGAGGTGACATGCTTACTTGTACTTGGGACAACATGTCCATTTAGACCTGCTGTGTGATATTGCTAGATACTTATGCAAGAACACTGTTACTTATGGTGCAAATACGCGTTGACACCGATGGGTGTACACGGTATCTTAATTGATGGAATTATGGGCTAAATTGCGTTGGGCTGGAGTTGCTGTGTACTATAGGTGGCTTAGTCCCTGAAATTGGCGTATGTTTTTATGGAACGCGGCGAATTTTTGTCATCACTGTTGGAATTGTGGGCTAAATCGCTTTGGGCTGCAGTTGCTGCATTACTCACAAACGATTTAGTCGTTGAGATCGGCGTATGCTTAAATTGCGGATCACCTTATGTAAGGGTTTATAACTTGTGGTCTAGATGTCGATTTTATTGAATGCTGTTTTCGGTTACGGAGCTTCTTGCAAACGGAAGTGAGTCAGGAGCATCCTCACTTCCGTTATGATTGCGGTGTAGCTGTTGTAGTGGCGGAATGCGGCTCTTTGAATTACAATACTTTTCGTAAACGGAAGTGAGTCAGGAGCATGCTCACTCCCGTTTTACATGGTTAGCATGCCAGTGTTTGCATGCATTTTGCTGTGCGTGCTTCAAGTTGGCGTCTGTATTTAAATAGCCGAACCCCTTGAACGGTGTAGGAGAGCCTTTCCGAACACGGTTTGGACACGTGAGTATTGCGAGCTTTGTCTGTGAATATGGACAGTTCTCTTGTACTTTTGGTACTATTGATATACTTGATATGGATATACTTGTAGGCTGATTTTGTGTTTTTTTTTTTTTTAATAAAAAAAAAAACCTAAGGGTCGTGATGTTTGATTATCTAGGTGCGCTGACTATGTGATTAGTGACTTCAATCCTAAATTGGGTGCATATACTTGGTTGTATTATACGCCTTGCAAACATGTGCCGATTGCATGCCTTTAAAAAGACTGTGTTCTGCTCTTACTCGCTTTTTTGGAGTCAATTTATTGTTAATTGCATTTTGTGATGCCGCAATGCTTGAGTAACTTGTCTATTGCACATCAAATAGACCGGTGCTGAGCTTATTAATTTAAAAATGAATAAGCTCCGGTCTCAGTTTCGCTTCCTCTAAAAAAAAAAAAAAAAACTCACTCACTCACTCTCTCACTCACTCACTCACTCTCTCACTCTCTCACTCACTCTCTCACTCTCTCACTCACTCTCTCACTCTCTCACTCTCTCACTCTCTCACTCTCTCACTCTCTCACTCTCTCACTCTCTCACTCTCTCTTTTCTCTCCCTCCTCCTCCTTTCTCTCTTTTTCTCTCCCTCCTCCTTTCTCTCTTTTTCTCTCCCTCCTCCTCCTTTCTCTCTTTTTCTCTCCCTCTCCCTCCTCCTCCTTTCTCTCTTTTTCTCTCCCTCTCCCTCCTCCTCCTTTCTCTCTTTTTCTCTCCCTCTCCCTCCTCCTCCTTTCTCTCTTTTTCTCTCCCTCCTCCTCCTTTCTCGCCCTCTCTCCTCCTTTCTCGCCCTCTCTCCTCCTTTCTCGCCCTCTCTCCTCCTTTCTCGCCCTCCTCCTTTCTCGCCCTCCTCCTTTCTCGCCCTCCTCCTCTCTCGCCCTCCTCCTCCTTTCTCTCTCCTCCTCCTCCTTTCTCTCTCCTCCTTCTCTCTCCCCTCCTCCTCCTTTCTCTCCCCTCCTCCTTTCTCTCCCCTCCTCCTCCTTTCTCTCTCTCTCTCCTCCTTTCTCTCTCTCCTCCTCCTTTCTCTCTCTCTCTCTCCTCCTCCTTTCTCTCTCTCTCTCCTCCTCCTTTCTCTCTCTCTCTCCTCCTCCTTTCTCTCTCTCTCTCCTCCTCCTTTCTCTCTCTCTCTCCTCCTCCTTTCTCTCTCTCCTCCTCCTTTCTCTCTCTCTCTCTCCTCCTCCTTTCTCTCTCTCTCTCTCCTCCTCCTTTCTCTCTCTCTCTCTCCTCCTCCTTTCTCTCTCTCCCTCCTCCTTTCTCTCTCTCTCTCTCCTCCTCCTTTCTCTCTCTCCTCCCTCCTTTCTCTCTCTCTCTCTCCCTCCTCCTTTCTCTCTCTCTCTCTCTCCTCCTCCCTCTCTCTCTCTCTCCTCCTCCTTTCTCTCTCTCTCTCTCCTCCTCCTTTCTCTCTCTCTCTCTCTCCTCCTTTCTCTCTCTCTCTCTCCTCCTCCTTTCTCTCTCTCTCCTCCTCCTCCTCCCTCTCTCTCTCCTCCTCCTTTCTCTCTCTCTTCCTCCTCCTTTCTCTCTCTCTCTCCTCCTCCTTTCTCTCTCTCTCTCCTCCTCCTTTCTCTCTCTCTCCTCCTCCTTTCTCTCTCTCTCTCTCCTCCTTCTTTCTCTCTCTCTCTCTCCTCCTCCTTTCTCTCTCTCTCTCCTCCTCCTCCCTCTCTCTCTCCTCCTCCTCCTTTCTCTCTCTCTCCTCCTCCTCCTTTCTCTCTCTCTCTCCTCCTCCTTTCTCTCTCTCTCCTCCTCTCTCTCTCCTCCTCCTTCCTCTCTCTCTCTCTCTCCTCCTTTCTCTCTCTCTCCTCCTCCTTCCTCTCTCTCTCCTCCTCCTTCCTCTCTCCTTCCTCTCTCCTCCTCCTTCCTCCTCCTCCTCCTCCTCCTCCTTCCTCTCTCCTCCTCCTTCCTCTCTCTCTCCTTCTCCTCCTCCTCCTCCCTCCTCCCTCTCTCCTCCTCTCTCCTCCTCTCTCCTCCTCCTCTCTCCTCCTCTCTCCTCCTCCTCCTCCTCCTCCTCCTCCTTCCTCTCTCTCTCCTTCTCCTCCTCCTCCTTCCTCTCTCCTCTCTCACTCCTCCTCCTCCTTCCTCTCCTCCTCCTCTCCTCCTCCCTCTCCTCCTCCCTCTCTCCTCTCTCTCTCCTCTCTCTCTCCTCCTCCCTCTCTCCTCTCCTCTCCTTCCTCTCTCCTCCTCCTTCCTCTCTCCTCCTTCCTCTCTCCTTCCTCTCTCCTCTCTCTCCTCCTCCTCCTCCTCCTCCTCCTCCTCCTCCTCCTCCTCCTTCTTCTCCTTCCTCTCTCCTCCTCCTTCCTCTCTCCTCCTCCTTCCTCTCTCCTCCTCCTTCCTCTCTCCTCCTTCCTCTCTCCTCTCTCCTCCTCCTCCTCTCTCCTCCTCCTCCTCCTCTCTCTCTCCTCCTCCTCCTCTCTCTCTCCTCCTCCTCTCTCTCTCCTCCTCCTTCCTCTCTCCTCCTCCTTCCTCTCTCCTCTCTCCTCCTTCCTCTCTCCTCTCTCTCCTCCTTCCTCTCTCCTCCTCCTCCTTCCTCTCTCCTCTCTCCTCTCTCCTCTCTCTCCTCCTTCCTCTCTCCTCCTCCTCCTTCCTCTCTCCTCTCTCTCCTCCTTCCTCTCTCCTCTCTCTCCTCCTTCCTCTCTCCTCCTCCTCCTTCCTCTCTCCTCCTCCCTCTCTCTCTCCTTCCTCTCTCCTCCTCCTCCTCTTCTCTCCTCCTCCTTTCCTCCTCCTCCTTCCTCTCTCCTCTCTCTCTCCTCCTCCTCCTCCTTCCTCTCCTCCTTCCTCTCCTCCTTCCTCTCCTCCTTCCTCTCCTCCTTCCTCTCCTCCTTCCTCTCCTCCTTCCTCTCCTCCTCCTTCCTCTCCTCCTTCCTCTCTCCTCCTCCTCCTTCCTCTCTCCTCCTCCTCCTTCCTCTCTCTCTCCTCCTCCTTCCTCTCTCTCTCCTTCTCCTCCTCTTCTCTCCTCCTCCTCCTTCCTCTCTCCTCTCTCTCCTCCTCCTCCTCCTTCCTCTCCTCCTCCTCCTCCTTCCTCTCCTCCTTCCTCTCTCCCCTCCTCCTTCCTCTCTCTCCTCCTCCTTCCTCTCTCTCCTCCTCCTTCCTCTCTCTCTCCTCCTCCTTCCTCTCTCTCTCCTCCTCCTTCCTCTCTCTCTTCTCCTCCTCCTTCCTCTCTCTCTCCTCCTCCTCCTTCCTCTCTCTCTCCTCCTCCTCCTTCCTCTCTCTCTCCTCCTCCTCCTTCCTCTCTCTCTCCTCCTCCTCCTTCCTCTCTCTCTCCTCCTCCTCCTTCCTCTCTCTCTCCTCCTCCTCCTTCCTCTCTCTTCCTCCTTCCTCCTTCCTCTCTCTTCCTCCTTCCTCCTCCTTCCTCCTTCCTCCTTCCTCTCCCCCCTATAAGGTCCCAAAGGCGAGACCTATTGGCTATGCCAATGCTTGTTGAATGTTTCAACCAACATACAGACTTGGTCACATGCAAATATACACACAGCGTCACGCATGCGCAGATATGTACGTACAGATATGGAAACCAGTAGAGAAACATACATGGGCAAAAGTATTCAGATTCAGGCATTCTTGAAGGCGGGTGGATATATGCAGACACAAGAAAGCAGACCTACGCAAACAGGTACACCCGCCTACTCACAACAGTCTCATACACACTTTCAGTGTACAGCACCTCATGTTCAAGATGTTCCTTCTACAATGAAAATACTAGTAAGCTATTGTGAGAAAGTGCCCTCTTTCTTACATGGTATGCCCCCACGTTTTGCTGAATTGCTGATGTTCTTTGACTGAGTGTGCCCTCGGCTCCTGCCAATCAGGTGCCCAGGGCCTATGTTCCTTCCCTAACACTGCATTGAAGCCTAAACCCAATTGGCATCTCTGGCCACGTCAGCCCCTGGTAAATGGTACCACAGGTACCCAGGGCACTGTGACCACAGAAGGCCTCTAAGGGCTGCAGCACTTATTGTGCCACCCTTAGAGGTCCTGTACCCTGACTCTCACACACTGCCTTTGCAGGCTGCGTGTCTTGGTGCAGAACAAAGTGAAGAGTCGACATGGCACTCATCCCTGTGTGCCATGCCCACAAACCACTGCCCTGGCATACATCAGTCACCCCTCTAGCTGGGTGCCCTATGCCAGTGGAGAGGGTACAGGTGCATGAGCCCTGTACACCTACAGTGCCCAAGTCCATTCCTGGGCACTGTAAGTGCAGTGCTGCCATTAAGAGTATATGGTGCTGGGAGTTTGTCATTACGAACTCCACAACCCCATAATGGCTACACTGAAGACTGGGAAGTTTGGTATCAAACTTCTCAGCACATTAAACCCACACTGATGCCAGTGTGGGATTTAATGTAAAATGCACGACAGAGGGCATCTTAGAGATGCCCCCTGAAACTCGACCAACTTCTGGTGACCTGATTGAGTGGCTGCTTAGGCTGCCACCAACAGACATGTTTCTGGACCCCTGGGTCGAGAGCCTGCTGCTCTCGGGGGGGGGGGGGGGGCCTGAAACAATGCACATCCTGGTACGAGGTGCCAAGCCTCCTCCCCCAGGATGGGCAGGGTTCACGAAGGAGAAGCTTCAAAGGCGTGCCGCCTTTGTGAGCCTCCCCAGACCATTTGCTGCTTTCAGCAACTGGTCCCCACTGGTTCTACCCCCCACTTTGGGCGGGAGAACCGGCGGGAAAAACAAGTGAGGGAGAGAGGTGTGCCCACCCTCTGCCAACTCCACCCCTCAGGTGGGGGAGGCGAGGTGAAGCACAACTGAGTCCCTGCCATCTTGAGGATGGGGGGGACCTAACCAACCAGGGACAGGCTCCTGCCCCCCTCCCACTGGAGGGTGGCACGATAGGGGGTGTACCCACCCCTGGGAAGGGACCCATTGGTCCCTGCCCGTACCTACATGGGCACCCTGAACCTTGCTTCCTCAGATCCAGCAACAACAAGAAAAGAAGAAAAGGACCGAAGAGCTGTGCAGAGCTAACAAGAGGACGACGCCCACTGACTTGGCCCTAGCCCTACAGGCCTGTCTCCCCTCGAACCTGCTCCTGCGAAATCCCGGTGGGTCTTGCAGCCAGCAACCTCACAAACCCCGGAGGACCTGCCTGCCTTCACTCCCAAAGACTGGTTCTCCCGTGAACACCGGATTTGTTCAACAGCAACCTCTGGCTCCGCCCGGAGACCGCGAATTCGCCCCACTCTGCACCCGGCGTCCACGGCCCGAGCTGGAGTGGGCAAACACCACGAGGAGGTCACCCCAGCGATCCTGACCCGAGATCCGGCGAGCCCTGACCTGCCTCAAGCCTCCAGTCGACTTCTGCAGTCTAAATCCGGAAGGCCCCCCCCCCAACCCCAACCAGGAGCTGGTAAGAAGATCCGACCCCACAAGGCACCCCTGCACCCGACGCCCCACGACCTTGTGTGCCCAAACCGGGCCTAGCCAACCTCTAACTTCCCAACTTACCTCTCCACGTGGTGGTCGCACCCAGAAGTCCTTCGTCTCCCTGCCTGCAGTGCTTTACCAAACCGGAGGCTCTCCATAGAAAACAACAGATCGCCCGACGTCAAAACAGCACTCTGCACCCGGCCGCCCTAGTGCCGCTGAGGGTGCACTTTTGGTGCCAACTTGTTTCCCCATTTGCCCTGACCTAAACCCTAGGAGCTTCGCTCCCAAAGCCGTGTGGCCTGCTAGCCAGCAGCCACCAACCGGAGACCCCCTATCCTCCATAGGATAACATTGGGCCTCAACACTCTGCACCCGGCCGCCCTAGTGCCGCTGAGGGTGAAACAAAAGTGCATCACTGACCCTGGGGGACCCCTGAGTCTAACCCCAGAACATTAACTCCCACAGTAGTTTACTTACCTGCAAACCGATAACCTGTTTTTCCTCCATAGGATAACATTGACAATTTTCTTCCAAAAAAACGACTGTGTGGAGTTTTGAAAACTAAAGATATTCTTTAAAAATCGCACAAATAACCAAAACGTGTTTACTTACCTGTTTGCAGGAAATGTCCCAGTGCTGAATCTAGGTATCCAGCACTGAGTTAGAAAAAGTAACGTAAAAAGTAACTTACCTGTAATTTACTGAAAAAGCCTATTCATTTCAATGTACTATATTTGCTAAGTGTTGCATACTACTGCTCCCCTGTAAATCAAACAAAGTACAATTTCTATTGTATTTTCAAACTGTTCTATATCCAGTAACTTATTACTGAAAAGTATTTAATGCTTACCTGTGCCAGGCTTGCTTGGTTCTAAAAATAAACAGTATATTTTTATACAAAAACAATTGGCCTAGAGTTCAGTTCTTGAGTGTGTGAATTTATTTGCTGACTGTGTACGTCAAATGCTTAACACTGTCCTCTGATACTGCCTTACTGCTCGACCAAGCTACCACAAGTAGAGAGTAAGGTTCTATCTAACTTTAACCTCTGCCTACCTTTGGAGTCACCTGGACCCTATACACACTATACCTCATTTTGGTGTAGTATATATAGAGCCAGTTTCTTACAGCTATCCTACTTCTTGTAGATATGATTGTGCTGTATCAGTCACATACAAGATAAAATTGTGCAGCAGGTAATCGAAAGAACTTTTATTTGAAGCAGTAAGCGAGCTCATATATTTTGCTAAAGCTTTATAATGATGGTATTATTTACTTATCATGCCATTCTCAGATTTTAGCCTTTGAGGTTTAGCCCTTCAGAATAGCATATTAATTTTCTCTAAAGTAATCTGAAGCATTCAGTTTTTTATCCTGCATGAATACATGCAGTTAAAAGGCCTATATAGTGTTGGGTTCCTGCTTAAATGTTTCCAAAGGTGATTCATTAATCAAAAGGGCCAGTTCTGCCATTTACATTGCAGGAGTATCTATTTTAGAGAATTACTAGTTGTTAGAAGCTTTCACTGAATGGAAGAGTTGCTTCGCTTCTTTTTAAAAACTGATAAGCTTGCATGTTTGTTCTTACCATTGTAGGTATGCTCCAAGGAATTGCTCCTCCTATGGTTCCCATGATCCACCCCCAAGTTGCTATTGCAGCATCTCCGGCTACACTAGCTGGAGCGACCATAGTTTCTGAATGGACTGAATATAAAACGGCAGAAGGGAAGACCTATTATTATAACAATAGGACGCTGGAATCAACCTGGGAAAAGCCCCAAGAACTCAAACAAAAAGGTAAAGGACTTTATCATAGTAAGATACAAGTGTATTTAACAAATCTTGGGATTTTTGATTTGAACATTACTCTGACAGTTGTTCCTTTTATGATGTGTTTTATTACAGTGATTCTATTGTTTCATTACTTTTGGACGTCTTAGGGTAAACTGCTTGTTTTTATCCAGAAACAACCATGTTTTTTCCCCCTGGTTGCGGTTTAACTAAAAATATTTTATGAAAGCAAAGTCAGGCAGCATGGATTGATTGTCCACCAAAGTCCACATTTAGGAGTTGGTGTAGTAGTCACTGAGCAAGCCTTTAAATATAAACATTGTTTATTCTTATAGCTTATTTATACAAGTTTTTTATCCAAAAGCATGTTAAGTTGTAGGGAAGAGTTATGTTCTCTCCTTTATTGTACTGTAAGTAGAAATGGGGTACAGAGTAAAACCACCTCTAGATAGGTTTCAAACATTTGACCTTTAATGCAATTTTTTCCTACCCATGTTCTCATTATGGCGGCCCAATAATAGATCTCACTATAGCATACAGAATGACCAAATGTGTTTGCGCTCATTAAATGTCATGGGCCACTGTCCCTTTCTTGAAATGGCTATAACTGGCAAAAATAAGTGTCCTGAAACTTGTATCGTTTTTTCCCCTTGGTCATGTATTGGGCTGTTGTAAACTAAGTAAGAGGACTACTGGACAGTTAAGAAATATAGCTTAAATTATGATCTGCAGTTTCACTGTCGTGCTTAACATGATGTCCAGCCAGAACATATCAAATTTGTAATGCATAATGTGCAAAGAATAATTTCATGGATGGCTATTATTATTGAAAAACGTTTTTTGTAGAAAAAGTAGAAGAAAAGTTTAAACCTGAACCAGTTGTGAAATCTGAGCCAGTTGTTGACGAGCAAAAGTCCATGGAGACTGACGAAGAGGATGGAAAAGAAGAACCTCCACAGGAGATAGAGGTAAAAGACTCCAACTAAATGACTCCTACTAAATTACTTGGTACTGTCCTTTTTAATAATCTTCTAGTGCTTGGCGTTTTTCTTTCAGATTTAAACCTACGTTTATCCAGGAATTGGCATAGTTTACATTTGGGAGCAATTACTGGATTGGTTGATTTAAAGGGTTGTTTTTACGGGGGGAGGTTATGAGGTGAGGGACATTGTAAAAAGGAAAAGCAGGTGTTCTCCTGGGTAGTCATTACACGGCATTCAAAGATGAGCAGATGTGCTCTCTGCATTCTGGAGCCTCAGCCTCTGTCTAGACATCTCAGACTTAAGGGAGATTATGGTAAGGCTGACATTGTCTGAGTAAATGGTTTCCTCTGCCTACATTAGTGCACACACAGATTCCTGCCACACAGGATGCAGCTGAAATACATTTATCGGTGTAGATTTTCATCGGGGGAGGGGGTTGATGAACACCCATATATTGTAGCTAAGCTGTTAACTCAACCATTAATTTTGACCCCTCTAAGCCTTGTTGATGGAATCCATGGTGCCCCTCTATCCCTATTTAAATTAGATGGCTCAACAAGTTTATTTTCCAATGCAATTTCATGATCCCTTTTATTCTTGCTGTGATTTGATCTGTTCTGATGGATGCTTCTAACCACAGATTCCTCACCTAGTGAATATTCCCTAGCTGTCAGACTGAAATTGGAAACTTTAAAAGTGGTTCTCCTCTGCTCTGGTACGTGGTGTCTTGTGTCTCCACGCCCACAATGTACTGCTCCGGAAGTGATGAGTGGAGTAACATATAAGCCCATGAACCCTAATGTTAGTTCCTTTATTTCCTTTCCTTTAGACGCGGATCCGGAGCTTCTCCTTAGTCTTTAGACCAGCTTATTTCAAAATGTTACCAGTGTGCAAGGGAAAATGTCACCCCCCAAACCAACAGAGTTTAAACCTTGTAGGGACGTCCAAACAGATGTCTTTGATGGACCCTCACAAAGGCTGTTTGTGGTGCCTGGGGATGGAGCATGGCGCCACTTGGTCCAAGCCTTGTTCAGGCCTACCAATTAACAGGCAAGTTGTTTGTCGCCATCACGCTGTGCCTGGCAACCCTGCCTTTTTTACACAGCATCCTATGCCAGAGAGTCTGGTGGTTTAGTTGTGGAGTCGAAATCAATAGAAATATTTGGTAAACAGATTGTTTTTCCTCAATAAGCTTTGTTCTGAGATTAGTAAATGCCAGCTGGCTTCTCACTTCTCACACTACTCTCATGCCCTTTGGAATACAGTGGCAACATGTTACTGGGTTTCCCCTAACCAGGCTATTTAGGATGTCTGCGATGTGGCAAACTTTTTAAACAGATCTGAACTGGACGCCACTGTTTGCTTGGAATGCGCTCTGGGATTGCTCCGGCATCCTTTATGGCTGGCTCATGCATGTTTGACAACAAAGTGGACTCTGCCTTGGAACGTTTCAAGAAGAGCAGAGCCGCAGCACATTCTTCAGACCTTTCTGCTGCCGTAAGGCAATTCCATCAGCAATTTCCCCCTCTCTGTGGCTACGGTAGATGCTTACAATTTCGCCAGCCCCAGACTCCCCTTCCGGCCATTCAGCCCTTTTGTGGCAGAGGCCACGGTTCTCAGACAACTAGGACAGTAGGGGCAACATGCAGCTCATACCCTGCACCTCCAGCATCCACAGCTGCAAAACTGCTTTAGTTTGTTTTTGCTGGCACACAGCCACGCAGAAGCAGGATCCGATATTTCCTTCAAGGGTGTAGGCCATCAGGACAGACCATTGGGTCCCCAAATTGTCCATCATGGCTATTCCCTTCCTTCCCTTCCTTTCCACCCCTCCACTGCCTTCAGGGCTGCTGACAGAGGACCATCCGTTAGTTTTACAGCATGAAGTGCAGGCCCTTTTGGCTGATCATAGAAAGGATTCTGGCCTCTGAAGTAGGAACTGGATGTTACTCCCTCTACTCCCTCTACTTCCTTGTGCCAAAGGAGGGCAGAAGCCTTTGTTCTATTTTAGATCTTCACCCACTTGACGCCTTCTTATGGAAGGAAAATTTCAAATTCCAGATGCTCATGCTTGCCCAGGTCCGGTCTGCCCTAGATTCTGGATGGTGGGGTTGGACCGGCATGACGTTTATTTCCATATCTGCGCCCTACACGCCCGGAGCATTTTCAGTTTGAGGTGCTCCCCTTTGGCTTCACCAGTACCCCTCTATGTTCATGAAAGTGATGACCGTGGTCGCAGCACACCTTTGGAGGTCTGTTGAACCAGTCTTTCCCTACCTAAGGCTGGCTGCTGATGGCTGGCTCGCCCCAGGCAGTTGTCAACACCTGCAGACAATGGCGAACCCTATAACATCATTCAATACCAACATGCAAAAGTCACACCTGGCTCCTTTGCAGAGGCCATTGTTCATTTTAGCCAATCTGGTTACGGTATGGTTTTGTGCCTTTCCTCTGGAGCAGAGAGGCAATGACATTCTGGCTATGATCCTGATGTATCGGCCTCAGTCTTGGATCTTAGTATGAATGACTGAGGCTCATGGGGTTGTTTGCTTCATTCATCCTACTAGCCAAACATTCCAGGTGGCACATGTTGCTCTCTGTTTGATTGTATCCAGATTTCAGTGAAGACTGTAAAGGCTCTGCATTGGTGGCTGCAGGACTGTGAGTGGGTCATTGGTAGGCCACTCTCCTTACCCTACCCAGAACCACGGATTCTTCACTGCTGGATTGGGGGAGACCATCTGAGAGAGGTGGAGATCAGAACCCTCTGGCAGAGACTCCGCTCCACATCAGTTTGTTGGAGTTTAGGGGGATTAGTTTGGTGAGTATGAAGGCTGGTGCAGGTACTCTGACTACACTACCACCATGTGGTACTGCAACAAGCAGGTTGGGGGAGAGGCCGTGGGTTCTGTCAGGAGGCACTACACCTCTGGAAGTGGCAGAACCCCCAAATAATTTCTCTGATGTGGAACCACCTCGTGGGATCTTCAAACCAGGGCAGATGAAATTCTCAGTTTCAGGGACCTAGCGGGTAATTAGCTGTAGGTTTTACAGGTCACCACTGAGTGTTTGGAACGTGCTCTGGGATTGCCTAGACATCTTTAATGGACCTGCCATTTGACGGCTCTTGCATGTTTGTCAACAAAGTGGACTTAACCTTGGAATGTTTTAAGAAGAGCACAGCACATTCTTCGGGCCTTTCTGCTTCCGAAAGACAATTCCATCAGCATTTTCACCCTCTGTTGCTATGGTAGATGCTTCCAGTTTCGCCAGCGCCAGACTCCCTGTAGGGAACTGGTCTTTTTTTTTTTCAGTTACCCCCCACCACCCCCCATTCCACATACACACACACTTGTGCCACCTTTTTAGCTACTTTTTAGTGTACTGAGACATCGTAACCTGACATCAGTTCCAATGCTCCTTCCCTAAAACAAGGTAAAGTCTAATTGTGCTTCAATTGGATAGGGACTTTAGCACCCTTGTAAGTCCCTAGTAAATGGTACTCCAGCTACCCAGGGCATGGGTACTAAATAGGGTCTCTAAGGGCTGCAGCATATCGTACGCCACCCTAAGGGACCCACATACAAATTCCACACAGACTGCCATTGCAGGCTGCGTGGCATGGTGCAAACCGTGAGTGAAAACACGACACACTCCTTTGTGTCATGCCAAAGTCACTGCATCTAATATATGTAAGTCACCTCTACAGCAGGCCTTTAGCCCTAAGGCAGGGTGCATTTGATTTTGTGAGGACATATCGACATGAACAGATATGTCCCTGTGATGTCTAATTCTATATCTAGATATTGCAAGTGAGCAGGGAAGCCGTCTTAAGGTATGTACTGGGTACTGGTCAAATAGAGTTCCCCAGCTACATAATGGCTTCACTGAAACATATGGTGTTTGATATCAGAGACCTCGTATTAATAAACACACTGATTCCAGTGATGGATTTATTAATACAGTCACCCAGATGGTACCTTAGAGGTACCCCCTGAAACCTACCAGCCCTCCATTGTGTTCCCTGACTGGTTCAGTCCAGCCTGCTTCCACAGATGAGTTTCTGACCCCGGGGGTGAGAGCCTTCGCCCTCAGGTGGTCAGGAATAATGCCTGCTCTGGGGAGAGATGTTATCACCTCCTCCCCCAGGAATGGCTGGCAAATTAGCATTCGAAGGCAGGGGGCTTCAAAGAGCCCACCGCCTTTGAAATGCCAATCTGGCTTCTCTCTCAGGAGAGGAAGCCGACCCCTTTGTTCAAAGCCCTTTGGCACGTGGACAGGTGGGAAAATAAGCTATGCAGTAGGCATGTTGCACTGCCAGGCGGGCACACCTCTAGGGTACTTTAGAACTTCCACCATATTGTGTGTGGTGGAATTAAGAATTCTGGGACAGGGTGATGCCCACCCCCCACAGGAAGTGGTCATCTAGGGGTTGTGACCCTAGGGGTTAGTAGCCTATTGGCTACTACCCCTCACTTCCCTTAACGCCCCTAAATTGAGTATTTAGGAGACCGCCTGATACCAAGGCTTCAGATTCAGACGGATCAAGAGAAGGAGTGGACAAAGAAGAGTCCTGTCACGAGAACCTAGGAGCATTGACTGACTTGGCACGAACCCTGCCAGCTGCCTCCAACAATCATGGAAGAAGCAGCCTCATCTGCTGTGCAGTCTTCAAGAAACCCAGAGGGCTGCAAGTGCTTTGCCAATTGCCTAAAGAAACTTCCTTGGAGTAGAGGGGCTACTCCCCTGCAACTGCATGCACCAAAGATGCAAGGTGCGGTCCTCTGAGTTTCCGCTACCCGGTCAGTCCGACGCAGCAGCTCCCCAGTAAGAGGACCCTGTGCTCCTGAAGGTCCGTTCTGTCTCCCCACTGAGTGGGAGGACACCAGGACCAGCTGGAGACAAACCGGACCAATACCCTTAAAAGAGAAAGTAGTTGTTTACCTGTATTTCTAGATCACTTTTGGAGGAACTGTAAGCAACCCTGCATTCAGGTCAGTATCTGAAGTCTCCACACAAACTATAACACTGTCACTGACAGAGCAAGTTGAGATACTGGAGGAGTATACTTTCTTAATGAATCAGTTGGTTTTCCAGCCTCTCAAGTTTGCAACCTATCTTGGTACTTCAACCCTTTTTATGAATGAGATTTCTTGGCAAATGTATTAATCTGGTGAGATTTTTAGAGAACTAAATTTGGCCAATATGGCCTTTAGATAGATTTCATTTTGTGTATTTTTTTTAATGCATTTTCAACAAATGCCCTCCATTTTATATATTTTGTTTAAATTTTTTTTTTTTTTTTTAAAGTGCTCTCGCATCCTTCTCATGGAATTGACAATTTAGGACTTATGATTCATTGGAAATCCCTTTGAACAAGAAGTAGCATTACTGTTAAGGGTGAACCACTAGAAGTGTGAAATACACTTGTTGCATCTGTGCTTCTGATTAAATGTAGATAGGTACCCTGTTTGTGAATCATTCTCATAGTTTATAGCATAAATATGGGATCACTTGGGCATCAGGCTACAAGTCCATACTTTTGTTGTTTGCTAACATGCACCAAGGGGTATATATGCTTCCTAGGCAGTGTAATGAATATTGTCTCCAACCGCAAGTAAAGTGACTCGCCTTTTTGGATCAGACAAAAGTATCACACCATGGCTGACCATCAGTTTTGGTCACTTAAAGTGACTGAATTGTGGTATAGATTCCATCTTGTGAGTTGCAGCCTACCTGTGCCCAGATTGCAGTGAGCAGAGTCCAGGAAGTGGTAAGGAGGCAGACTAGTGCTGTCTCTTTCCCAAAAAAGTTCAAAAAAACGATTTTCCCCACCTGTGATTGCATCATCTTATTTTTTTCTTTTGAAATTTCTTTACCTGTCTTTGCCTGTGGTTGTTAGTTTAAAATTGTAGTTTTAACCTGCCAGTGATTGCATAATTTATCCCATGTTTTTGTGTTTAAACTTGTGGTTTTTCCTGCCCGTGACTGCTTCCATTTAACCTGTTGAATTGTGGGATTTGCAGTCCAAACTCTGTAGTTTTTCCCCCTCATTCCCCGTGACTTTCAGTTTTTCCCTCCAAATGTCTCCTATGCTCTGTGCTAAGACCTGTATGTTAAGCAGTGCACTCCCAGCGACCATTTTGTGTTAACAAGTCAGTGAAACCAGCCCCCCCTTCCCCCTGAGACAGCAGTAATCTGCTGTAAGCTGTTTAAACTGTGTTTAATAGGGACTGTGCACTTCGTTTTTTGGCCAGGAGAGGGAGTAAAGCTTTATACAAATAGTGGTGTTAGAGGTCTCTGAATAGAGCAGCTCCCCAGTCCCAGCCCCACCCCCAGGCCAGCAGACCTAGGAATGCTATTGGTTTTCCCCAGCTCCAAGCAAATCTTAGCCCTCCTCTCACACCTGCCCAGGCCCCTGAAGGCTTTGCTGGGTGCACCCCAAATCATTCTCCTCCATCTTGTGAGTTCCAGCCTACCTGTGCCCAGATTGCAGTGAGCAGAGTCCAGGAAGTGGTAAGGAGGCACACTAGTGCTGTCTCTTTCCCAAAAAAGTTTAAAAAACGATTTTCCCCACCTGTGATTGCATCATCTTATTTTTTTCTTTTTAAATTTCTTTACCCGTCTTTGCCTGTGGTTGTTAGTTTAAAATTGTAGTTTTAACCTGCCAGTGATTGCATAATTTATCCCATGTTTTTGTGTTTAAACTTGTAGTTTTTCCTGCCCGTGACTGCTTCCATTTAACCTGTTGAATTGTGGGATTTGCAGTCCAAACTCTGTAGTTTTTCCCTCTCATTCCCCGTGACTTTCAGTTTTTCCCTCCAAATGTCTCCTTTGCTCTGTGCTAAGACCTGTATGTTAAGCAGTGCACCCCAGCGACCATTTTGTGTTAAGTCAGTGAAACCAGCCCCCCCTGAGACAGCAGTAATCTGCTGTAAGCTGTTTAAACTGTGTTTAATAGGGACTGTGCACTTCGTTTTTTGGCCAGGAGAGGGAGTAAAGCTTTATACAAATAGTGGTGTTAGAGGATAAGTTTGTTAGGGCCTTACCTGCAGAAGTCCAAAGTGTGGATTGAGCCTGTCTGTCTCCTAGGAGATTTCTGAATAGAGGAGCAGCTTCCAACTCCCTGGCCAGCAAACCTTGTCTGAGGTAGCTGGGACCTTATATAGTATGATATTGTTTGGTACATGTGTACACTGATTGGTGGTTGTATCTGATGTTTCTATTGGATTAGGGTTAGTGTCCTCATTGGTTGGGTATTTGAGGGTTCTGATTGGTTTCTGGGTCTGTGATTCAATCAATGTAGGGTTGGGACTAGGGCTAGGGTTAGGATTTCTATTGGAAGTAGGGACTAGGGCTTCCTGTGTTATTGGTTGTTGGGACTAGGGTGGGACTAGGGCTAGGATTTCTATTGGAAGTAGGGACTAGGGCTTGCTGTGTTATTGGTTGTAGGGACTAGGGCTAGGGTTAGGATTTCTATTGGAATTAGGGACTAGGGCTTCCTGTATTGGTTGTTGGGACTAGGGTGGGACTAGGGCTAGGCCTTTAATTGGAAGTAGCGATTAGGGCTTCTGGTGTTATTGGTTGCTGGACTAGGTGTGGGACTAAGAGTAGGGTTAGGCTTTCAATTGGAAGTAGGGACTAGGGCTTCCTGTGCCATTGGTTGCTTGGACTAGGGTTGGGACTACTGGTAGGGCTAGGGTCTTTAATTGGAAGTAGAGATCAGGGTTTTTGAAACTGATTGGGTGCTTGGACTAGGGCTAAGATTGGCTGTAAGGTCCTGGTCTTCTATTGGTTCTAGATTTTAGGGCTAGTGTTGTGTTTGGATAGTGTTAGGGCTAGGGTTCCCATTGGCTGAAGGGGTCACCTGACTACTAGGGCTATAAACTGCCAAGGCTTAGGGCGTCTCAGCCCGGGCCTCGAGGCTAAGGGTGGAGAGGACAAGGGTGAATGCCTGTTCGAGACTGGTCGGGACCTGTGCCAGAAATGCTGCCCATTTTCCCATTCATTAATACCCACCCTATGTATGTGTCCCTCTATATATAAGCATTTATTTTCACTATAGATATGTACCTATCTTTGTGTATCGCTTTGTATAAACATGTAGAATAATTGTTCTAAAAAAAAATTTAAAAAATCATCTTTGGTCTACATGTACTTGCTTCCATTGTGCATCTATGTACCTCCATGTACTTGGATCTGTGTCTCTGTTACTTTTCTCCTGAAAAAGCATATCCAATGCACTACCCTATTTCTCATCCTGTACCTCTATCAATATTTTTAATCTGCGTTTACTTACCTCCTTTCTGCATCTATATACTTTCAATGTACTTATGGATCTATATATTTATCACTTTCTTCTAATTTAGCATTTCCAATGCACTACCCTATTTCTCAGCCTATACTTCTCTCGATATATCTTCTAGCCCAACTTTCTGACTCATCTCAAACTTTTCTACTACTCTTTCCAATGCACTACCCTATCTCTCACCCTATACATCTATCATTATATCCTCTACACCCACTCTCATTTAT
Source organism: Calotriton arnoldi (assembly GCA_963921515.1). NCBI lineage: Eukaryota > Metazoa > Chordata > Amphibia > Caudata > Salamandridae > Calotriton > Calotriton arnoldi. The sequence continues at coordinate 2,098,650 of CAWUFW010000568.1, forward strand.
CCCAAACCCCATACCACTACTATGTTCCCCAAAATAACCCTTTCTTGACTCTCTCCTACTCTACCCCTCCTTGCATCATCTGACACCTCTTTTACTATACCGATCCCCCATAACAAACCTTTCTAAACTCTTCCCTCTGACTCTTCCCCTCCAAAAACCCTTTTTTACTCATCCAAAAGCCTCCTCCTGCTATGACCTAAAAAAAGAAATCCTTCACTCTTCTATCCCTCCACTATCCCTTTCAATCAAAATAACAGACTAACATGTTCACTTCTCTAATTCCATATTCCACTATACTAATTCACCACTAATCCTTTATGGGTTCCAGAGTAGCGTGCTACTCGCCAACAAAGCGTTTCAACACCTCATCAAGGTTACAAACGCTATATAAATGCAAACCTTTTTCCCTTTTTTACCCCTCCCCAACCCTTCTCAATCCAAATAACTGACTAACATTTCCACCACTCAAATTACTTCATATTTCACTATACTAATTTTCTACACTAATCCTTTATGGGTTCCGGAGTAGCCTGCTACTCGCCAGAAAAGCGCTTCAACACCCCATCAGGGGTAACAGGCGCTATATGAATGCAAACCTTTCTTTCTCTTCTATCCCTCCGCTATCCTTCTCACTCCAAATAACTGACTAATATCCACCACTCAAATTACTTTCATATTTCACCATACTAATTCACCACTAATCCTTTATGGGTTTCCGGAGTAGCGTGCTACTCACCCAAAAAGCGCTTCAAACCCCATCAGGGGTAAGAAGCGCTATATAAATACTAAACCTTTTTCCTCTTCTATCCTTCTGCTATCCTTCCGAATCCAAATAACTGACTAACATATCCACCACTTAAAATTTACTTGCATGTTTCACTATACTAATTCAACACTAATCCTCCATGGGTCCCGGAGTAGCGTGCTACTCGCCGAAAAGCGCTTTGATGCCTCGTCAGGGGTACTAAGCGCTATACAAATGCAATTACAATACAATATGTATAATTTTTAGATTACTGATCAGTGAATTCAGATATGTTTAATAGCAGCTTTCATTTATCTCCAGGAACCAAAAGAGGAGGAAATGACAGAGGAAGAAAAGGCTGCTCAAAAAGCAAAGCCAGTGGCTACCACAGCAATTCCTGGCACGCCATGGTATTTATCATCACTAGCGCATGTTTTCATGTACACTGTAATTTCCGTTGCCTCCAGTAAGTGTGTTGTTCAACATCTATTCTAAACATTACAAAATGATACGCATTGACATTTACAGACACAGGATTTTCTGCTCTGTTGCAGTTGGATGAAATGCATAGTATTTATTCCTATACATGGCTCAAGATATGGGGAACATCTGTCTCTTATGCTGCCTAAAATGAGGCACTGCTTCCTGAATTAAAGAGGAACTATTATGTACATTGTTGTTGATTTAGTGGATACCACTAACCAAAGATTCTTCACCTTTAGAATAGATCCTAGGGTGCCAGACTGGATCCACAGAATTTTTCAGCAAGCCCCACCCCCCCATGTGCTGGTAAGTGGCGTTGCGCAGATCCACGCTGACTCCATACCACCCCAAACATGACTGAGCAGAGCTGCATATTACCTTCCCCTGCCGCTTACATCAGTTGTTTTCTCTAGACCTCTTCTGATTTGATTTAGAGTTCCACTTTCAACTTTGTGGATTCAGAGCTCCACTTCCAACTTTGTCATGTACCAGATTTAAGTTCACTTTACATATGCAAAAAAAAAAAAAAAAGAAATCTCATGCATCCTCAAAGTCAGCCTGCTCCTCAAAAGGACCCCCACAGAGGGACAACCAGAGAAAGGAGCTCTGGAAAGGAAAGACACTGACTACTTGTTCTCGACGTTGTTTGTAACTGTCTGTGTCAAGAGCATCTGCCCTGCTCTTTGTCGAAGGCGGGCTCTGCATCTACCACTCATCGATGTCATGGAGAGCACACCAAAAACCCAAAACATCCACCACTTAAGTAGTAGACATCAGCATAATTACTATTGTTATCTACGTCTAAGCCTGCATCTCACTTGACATTGGTAGGACTCTCTTAACCCCTAACGTTGAAGCTAGAACACCACTTGTCTATTCATTGACGTCAAGGAGGAAATGCCAGAGGAGACTGTCAAGGTCGCCTGGACTGTAGACTTTAAAAAAACAAGCAAGACTGTAATCATCATGTACGATGTCAATACTAATGACTGCTACTCTGTCGCTTTTGATAGTATCACATGCTTCAACATTGCCACTACATTCGCCAAGGCTGTCATCACCTCATCAACTTGGCATGTCTCCTGATACCAGGTTTTGCTCTAACAGGTGCGGGGACAACACCACTGTTCTCTATTGTGCCTCTGAAATCGCCCGACTTCAGAGCCGAACCCTCAACTTGTGCCGTCACAACCCGAATTTCTGGGCCCGAACGCCATGCTGCTACAGGTGAAGATTTCTACACATCCATACTCTGGCTCTTTGGGTCCCTACAAATGGACAGAATTACGACCAAGCCACCACAACAACCACCAGTCTCCACATTCCCTCCCAAAGAAAAGGAAGCTTACTTTCGAGGAAGAACTAAAGTCTAACATTCCTTGACATCCAGAACACAAAAATATCTAGTAGCAGATATCCTCACCGCAGCCTGTACCTGTGCCGACAACGCCAAAGCAAGCGCCAGCAGCTGCATCTTTGCCACTTCCTTTACCACAAACTCACAAACTGCCTCTTCCACTAGTGAGGCCAGTCTCACCACTGCCTTTTTTGCCTCTACAACAATCTCCAGAAGTATCTATCCAGTCCTCCTTGGAGCCAGACAGCCTATATGCCCGCCCCGACAATACAACGGCATTCTGTGCTGCAATTCAGAGTGTCGTATGACATCACAATATTACAATGCATGTTGTAGAAGAGGAAGACTATTTCCTTTTTGAGACCGTCTAGTCGGCCTCTGAGAACTTTAAAAATCCATTCAGGGCCACAGTAGTTGCATCCCGTATAGAAAAAAATATATACAAATCTCCCCCCCCAGAAGAGCCTATTTACAGCAGGGCACCGGTAGCACCAGACTCCTTGGTAGTAAATACAGGCATGAAGAGGGTGTCTGCACAAATGACCAGGCAGGAATACAACACCCACAAATAGAGTGTAAGTGTACAGACACAGCAGACAGACCGGTAGCTGTAGGTCCATCAATCCACCCGCACATCACCAATTTCATGGCGTTGCTGTCAAGATATGACCGATGTTGGAAATGGGGGTCTCTAGTTGGCAATGGCTGGCGCCACTGTCCAAATAGGGACCCTTCTCCCAAAGTCAGGGCAAGTGGGCTACCCCCTTTGATAACCCCTGCTCCACCCTGTGGTAACGTAGCACGAGCATCTAGGCCTATCTCAGAGGCAGTGTGTGAAGCATTTATGACCATGCACAATAAGGCAGTAACGACACCACAAAAGGACACAACTCAAGTAGGTATAGAAAAAATAGTATCTTTATCTAAGGTTTGGTACGAGACTCTCAGAAGCGTTTTAACCAGTCATCAGGCAGGTAAATCATTAGGGACTTAAAAAAAAGGCAATACGTGTTCACCAGGACGTGGCACTGACTGAGTTCAAGGCCTGGGTCTACGCGACCCGTTGCGCACCAGATACCTGCCGTTGGACGGGGACCCAGCACGTAGCTTCTCGAAGAAGCGGCGACGGTGACAGGCGGACTCCCAGCGACCACAATTCTCGATGGCAGTGGTCCGCAAAGTGCACTCGCAGCGATTCGGGCACTCCGGGACAGGTGGGCACTCAGCGGCAGCAGCACGCGGCGGCCCGGGTTGGTGGTGGCGATGACTCTCGTCGTGCAGCTCCGTGGTGGGCTCGCGGCGGCAGCAGCGCTCTCCTAGCTGCGGCGGCCCACAGGACGATTCACGATGGTGCAAGGTTGACAAAGACGTGGGCACTCAGCGGCAGCAGCTCTCTTGGCTGCGGCGGCCCACAGGACAAATCCCAATGATGCAAAGTTAGCAAGGGTGCGAGCACGCCACGGCGGCAGCTCTCCCTTAGCTGCGGCGGCTCACAGGCCAAATCACGATGATGCACAGTTAGCAAGGGTGCGAGCACTCTGCGGCGGCAGCTCTCTTAGCTGCGGCAGCTTTTAGCTGCGGCAGCTCTCTTAGCTGCGGCGGCTCACAGGTCAAATCACGATGATGCACAGTTAGCAAGGGTGCGAGCACTCCGCGGCAGCAACTCTCTCTCAGCTGCGGTGGCTCACAGGATAATTCACGAGGATGCACAGTTAGCAGGGGTGCGAGCACTCAGCAGCGGCAGCTCTCTTAGCTGCGGCTCACAGGTCAAATTACGATGATGCACAGTTAGCAAGGGTGCGAGCACTCCGCGGCAGCAACTCTCTCTTAGCTGCGGCGGCTCACAGGATAATCCACGATGTGGCACCATTAACACGAGTGCGGGCATCCAGCGGCGGCAGCTCTTAGCTGCGGCGGCCCACACAGTCTCAGCGCAGGTTCAAATTTAAGGCGGTCACTCAGCGGCGGCAGCTCTCTCTTAGCTGCGGCGGCCCACAGTTTCAGCGCAGGTTCTGCAGATTCAAATTAAGGCGGGCACTCAGCGGCGGCACCTCTCTTAGCTGCGGCGGCCCACACAGTTTCAGCGCAGGTTCTGCAGATTCAAATTAAGGCGGGCACTCGGCGGCGGCAGCTCTCTTAGCTGCGGCGGCCCACACACAGAGTTTACAAAGGTTACCAGTAGAACTAGAGGTTCCGGATTACTCGACAGAGGCCTCACCTGCAAGTAGAATTCCTAGCGAAGGAATTCGGGCGGCTGATGGGGTGAAGTCTAATGTCCCTGAGACTTCAGCAGGAGGCGCTCTCAATTCAGGCCCTTGGGTAGTTTCTTCAGCAAGCTTGGTGAAAGTTTCAAAGTCCTTTCCTCTGTCCGCTCGGACAGAGTTTCGTCTCGACATCCAGAAGGAACACACCGAAACAGGATTCAGCGCAGCGCTTTATACCTAGAAAGTCTTTGTTCTCTGCAGTCACAAATCACTGCATCCAGTCAGAACCAGTTCGGTGGGGTCGGGGAGCACTTGGTTTACGAGGCGACATCCTGCCCTTTGGGAATCTGGGGGTCTGCTATCAGACGCCCAGTGGGAGATGGAGCCATCATTCACCTTGCCAGGCACGGCCCTGCTCGGATCAAAGAGTCACCCCTCCCCATACTCTAAATGCCGATCTCTCTCTCTCCGGCCAGGTCTGACCCAGCTGGCCCTGCTGCTCCAAAACCAGACGGCCAATACACACGCTAGCAAAAGCCTACAGGAAAGCTTCAGACCAGAAAATACCTTGTTTCTAGTAGAGGCATTTTCGAACACTGGCTACGCTAATAATCCTTACTAAAAGATGCATCTCCATGTTCTGAGCTTACACATATCAAATTTGACGTTCCTATCAGGTTCCTGGGGGCAGGGAGGATTAAGGCATGCAATACTCAGCCTGCACATTCTGGCCTATGAGACCGGGCGGCCTCGCAATAGTGAACAGTGAAATGGAGGGTAACTCTCTATTAGAACATGCTACACAGACATACTTTCAAAGCTGCTTCGGTGGGTAGCGCAAATCAGCGCTGCCGGCCCACCAGCAGTATTTGGTCTATCAGCCCTGGGCACACGCAGTGCACTGATACTAGGGACTGAGAGGTAAACCGAACGAGCCAATTATGATTATTCCAATTCCTACAGTTATCTTTACACAGGGAGCATTCGCGCCGTCACTGATTGGCAGTGGCACAGCGCCCAGAGCATCTAAATCCAGCCAACATAAAAGGTCAGAAGAGAAAAGAGGAAGGGAGACCCGCGCCAATGATGCCAGGTCTAACACACGTCCCCTCCAGCTGAAATGTGGGGAGAACTAACCATTCCCTTGGGAGTTCTCATCACTAAGGCGTAAGAACCTGGACAGACCGTCAGCATTGGAGTGCTCTGTACCAGGGCGGTGTTCCACCGTGAAATCCATACCCTGTAGGGAAATGGACCACCTCAACAACTTGGGATTCTCACCCCTTATATGCATCAACCATCTAAGGGGCCTGTGGTCTGTCTGAACCCGGAAGTGAGTCCCAAACAAATATGGCCTCAGCTTCTTCAGCGCCCAGACCACAGCAAATGCCTCACGCTCAACTGCACTCCACCTCTGTTCCCGGGGAAGTAACCTCCTGCTTAGGAAGGCTACCGGTTGGTCTAGTCCCTCCTCATTGATCTGTGACAGAACAGCCCCTATACCATGCTCTGAGGCGTCTGTCTGGACAACGAATTCCTTTGAAAAGTCGGGCGCCTGAAGCACGGGTGCAGTGCACATGGCAGTCTTCAGGGCGTCAAAAGCGTTCTGACAGGTGTCAGTCCAGTTTACCTTCTTTGGCTGCTTTTTAGAAGTCAGCTCAGTCAAGGGTGCAACAATGTTACCATATCCTTTGACATCCTCCTGTAGTACCCCGTGAGTCCTAAGAAGGCTCTCACCTGCGTCTGAGTCTTGGGGGGGGGGGGGGGGGGGGGGTTCCCATACCAGGATAGTTTCAATCTTGGGCTGAAGGGGCGCCACCTGGCCGCTCCCTACCTGGTGCCCCAAATACACTACAGAACCCTGCCCAATCTGGCACTTACTGGCTTTGATTGTGAGGCCTGCCTTCCGCAGTGCCATCAATACCTCCCAGAGGTGGCGCAGGTGGTCCTCCCAAGAGGAGCTAAACACCGCAGTGTCATCCAGGTAGGCGGCACTGAAGTCTTCCAGCCCGACCAACACCCTGTTGACCAGCCTCTGAAAGGTGGCAGGGGCATTCTTCATTCCAAAGGGCATCACCCGGAACTGGTAGTGCCCATCAGGTGTGGAGAAGGCTGACCTCTCCTTTGCCCCCTCGGTCAAGGCGATCTGCCAATACCCAGACGTCAAATCAAATGTGCTGAGGTATTTGGCAGCCCCTAACCGATCTATGAGCTCATCAGCTCTGGGGATGGGGTGCGCGTCAGTCTTCGTGACTGAATTGAGGCCCCGATAATCCACGCAGAACCGAAGTTCGGGGGTGGTACCAGGCGCTGCAGCTTTTGGTACCAGGACCACTGGGCTGGACCAAGGACTGCTAGAGGACTCAATCACCCCAAGGGCAAACATTTTGGTAACCTCATCCTTAATGTAGGCCCTTACCCGGTCAGTCACTCGGTAAGCCTTGTGCTTAATGGGAGGACTGTCCCCGGTGTCCACGTCATGGACACACCAATCAGTGACACGAGGTACCAGGGAGAACAGATCACTGAATTGCCCCACCAGGTGGGGACCATCACCCTGCTGCTCGGGGGTCAGTGTGGTGGAGAGGACCACACCCTCCACTGACCCATCTCGCTCCCCTGCACACAGGAGGTCAGGAAGGGGCTCGCTCTCCTCCTCCATCCCAGCATCTGTGGCCAGAAGCATGCCCACTTCAGACCTCTCAAAGTGGGGCTTCAGGCAGTTAACATGCAGGACCCGCAAGGGGTTCCTGGGAGACTGCAAGTCCACCACGTAGGTAACAGGACTCTTGCGCTCCACCACCTCAAAGGGGCCAGTCCACTTATCCTGGAGCGCACAGGGCTCCACAGGGGCCATGACCCAAACCTTCTGTCCAGGCTGAAACTCGATCAGAGTGGCATTCTGATCGTGCCAGCGTTTCATCTCTTCCTGGCTGGTTTCCAGGTTTGCCTCAGCAAGTTTCCTGAAACGCCGAGTCTGGTTCCTGAAGGCCAGCATGTAACTAAACACATCCTGGGGAGGTTTCCTGGAAGATTGCTCCCAGCCTTCCTTGACCAGGCTCAGAGGCCCTCTTACCGGGTGACCATAGAGCAGCTCAAAGGGACTGAACCCTAAGGACTTCTGTGGCACCTCACGGTAAGCAAACAACAGGCATGGTAAGAGGACATCCCACTTACGCCTCATGGGCTCGCCTAGGCCCATAATCATGCCCTTAAGGGTCCGGTTGAATCTCTCAACCAGCCCATTACCCTGGGGGTGGTAAGGAGTGGTGAACTTATACGTTACCCCACACTCCTCCCACAGAGACTCCATGTACTTGGAGATGAAGTTAGTTCCCCTATCGGAAACCACCTCTCTGGGGAATCCCACACGGGAGAAGATCCCCATCAGTGCCCGTCCCACCACGGGGGCCGTCACTGTCCTGAGCGGGATGGCCTCAGGGTACCGGGTGGCATGGTCCACCAAGACCAGGATGAACCTGTTGCCCATGGCTGTCTTGGGATCCAGAGGCCCCACAATATCAATGCCCACTCTTTCGAATGGGGTGCTCACCACGGGAAAGGGCTGTAGTGGGGCCTTAATCTTCCCCCCACTCTTCCCACTTGCCTGGCAAGTCTCACACGTTCTGCAGTGCGCATCGGAGCTCCTGCGCATCTGGGGCCAATAGAAGTGGGTGACCAGCCTCTCAAAGGTCTTGGTCTGCTCCAAATGTCCGGCCAGTGGCACATCATGAGCCAACCCCAGTAGGAAGGTCCTGAAGCGCTGGGGTACCACCAGCACACGGGCTGACCCAGGCTCAGCAACCTTAGGCTTGCTGTAAAGGAGGTCGTTCTCCCAATAGAGCCAATGTGACCCTGTCTTGTCACCTACTGCCTGGGCGGCGGCCTGTCGCCGCACCCCCTCAAGAGAAGGGCAGGTTCTCTGCTGCTCGCAAAATTCCTCCCTGGAGGGTCCCCCTTCCTGCTGCCAATGGGTCAGCTCCGGTAGGTCCCCCAGTTCGGCCATTTGTTCCCCTGTAGGTCCCAGGGCATCCCCCTCAAGGTCTGCTCCCTCCGGGACCGTGGGAACCGTGGGGGCCGGTTTCCCGCGCCCCCTACCCCTTCTCTGTGAGTCAGGGGCCTGGGCCATACTTTCAGGCTCCAGACCCTCCTGAACATCCTTCTGAGCTGTCATGGACCGAGTGGTCACACACGCCCACTGAGGCAACCCCAACATTTCCAAATGAGACTTTCTCTCCACCTTAGCCCACAGGGAGTTCTCCAGGTCGTTGCCCAACAGACAGTCTACAGGCATGGCGGCCCTCACAGCCACTTGAAGGGTTCCTGTGACCCCCCCCCCCTTCCTCCCTCGAAGGGAACCTGAGCCACTTCACACTGGCTCTCGGAGTTGTCTGCTGACACTACGGGGCAGAATGCATGGGGGACAACTTGCTCTTTGGACACCAACCGGGAGCTGACAGCAGTCACACTAGCTCCGGTGTCCCTGAGAGCCTCCACCCTATGGCCGTTGATGGTCACCCACTGCCGGTACTTCTGAGTGTTGGTCGGCAGTGTGGGGTTAGGGACCTTCTCGAAGTCCCCTAGTGAGACAAGGGTTAACTCTACGGGATCCCATCCACCTTGGACCTCCATTTCCTCCCCCCCCCGGGCTACACTGGCAATCTGGCGGGATGGTGCATGGGGTGGTGCACGAGGGGATGCATTGGGGTCCCTCTGGGGACACTGGGGATCATAATGCCGGTGGCCCACTTGACCACACTTGAAACAAGTCAGGGGCCACCTATGAACAGGCCTACCTGTCGGGGACACTGGCTTCTTCTCAGTGGGAGGCTGGGACACCACTGCTTGGTTCCCTTGGGAATTACTTTGGGGCCCTCTGTGGAACTCCCTCTGTTTACCCTTGTCCCCCCCCACTTTTCTGTTGGGGACCCTGCCCACCGCGGGCGAAGTCTCCCACAAAACCTTTGCGGACCCGGGTGCTCACCCAGCGGTCCGCCTCCTCAGCAAGCTTCCTAGGGTTAGTCAGCTTGCTATCAATCAGGTGCTGGCGTAGCTCTGGAAAACAGTTACTGGACAAATGCTCCCACGCAAACAAATCCCACAATTGCTCGAAAGTTTCCACTTTGCTACCTTTTACCCAGCGATCCATTGCTCTGCAGAAAAAAGACACATATTCAACCCACGTGGTACCCTCTAACTTCTTACAGGTCCTAAACCTCTGCCTGTACATTTCTGGGGTCAAACCATAACGGGTCATCAAAGCTTCTTTCATATGGGCATACACCATCCTGCTCCCCTCAGGCAGGTCTAACAGGGTATCAAATGCAAAAACAACAATTGATGGACAGAATGCAGAACAATGTCATACATTCACCCCAGTACAGAGATCTGGGCCTAAATCCATCGTTTTTTGCTCCCCATGCCATTCCAGTTTGGACCCAGCCATATGCAAATCAGTCTTGACCCTGCGCCCAATGGGAACAGTCCAGCCCGAACTGCCAGGCCAGGTCCTCCCTGGACTGGAAACAAGCATCCTAGGACCGGTTTCGGGCTTTCAGCCCTCATCAGCCAGGATAGCTTGACTCCAGTGGCATGAAGAGCACGGGACCCACGTCTGGGCATACCCGTCCCACTCGGGGTGACAAATGCAAAAACAACAATAGATGGACAGAATGCAGAACAATGTCATACATTCACCCCAGTACAGAGATCTGGACCTAAATCTATCGTTTTTTTGCTCCCCATGCCATTCCAGTTTGGACCCAGCCATATGCAAATCAGTCTTGACCCTGCGCCCCAGTCTTGACCCAGTCTAACAGGGTATCCCTACCATCACCCACAAAGCGCCCCCACAATCCCGCTCCCCAATGCTGCTCAGGAACCCGGTGGGACACCATTGCTATCTCCTATGCGGCAAACCATTGCCCAATATCCTCACTCTTGTGAAAATCCTTAATGACATCCTTAGGAATATAAACTCTATTCTCAGGAGTTAGTAACGGTATGCTGCCCCCAGAGGGGGAGACCGGGACACTCCTCGCCCTGATCTCTATCTCCCTCAACATTCTCATGTTCCATTCTCATTTTCTCAAGTTCAAATGACAATCGATTTTTCTCAATGTCTAACTTCTTACTCTCAAGGTCCTTCTGACCTTCCAATTTAGCCATCTCCAAACTATGCCTCCTATCTCTCTCCCTGTCCTCCAGCTCTTCTGGGGTCAGGCTCCTTTGGGATACACTAGTACCTGGATTGGAGGGTGTTCTATCTCCCCCCCCTCTACTGCGTCATCCGGCTGCCCTCCAGCATTCTCTTCCTCATCCACAGCGGACTCTCTCGCTTCCCACCAGGCCTTCAGCGCCTTGTGGTACTCCTCCTTCCTAGAGAGACCTATCACGGGGACTTCGAAGTGCTTACAAAATGACTTCAGCTGTTTGGCAGTATAGGTATCTAATCTTCCCTCCTCAAAGGCGAGATCCTCCAAAGCATTGGAGGTTGGCTTTCCCATGTTAGCAGTACTCCTGGCTGCGATCAACAATTCAATACTAAACAACCAACTAAAAAAAAATTCAGAGAGAAAAAAAATCCGCGCGTGTCTGCGCTTTGGTCTGTACTCACTAGTGGTGTCTACCAGTTGTTGTACGTGGATCATAAATGCAAGTTCTGATCCTCACCGCTGACCGCCAATGTTGGAAATGGGGGTCTCTAGTTGGCAATGGCTGGCGCCACTGTCCAAATAGGGACCCTTCTCCCCAAGTCAGGGCAAGTGGGCTACCCCCTTTGATAACCCCTGCTCCACCCTGTGGTAACGTAGCACGAGCAGCTAGGCCTATCTCAGAGGCAGTGTGTGAAGCATTTATGACCATGCACAATAAGGCAGTAACGACACCACAAAAGGACACAACTCAAGTAGGTATAGAAAAAAATAGAATCTTTATCTAAGGTTTGGTACGAGACTCTCAGAAGTTTTTTAACCAGTCATCAGGCATGTAAATCATTAGGGACTTAAGAACAGGGCAATACGTGTTCACCAGGACGTGGCACTGACTGAGTTCAAGGCCTGGGTCTACGCGACCCGTTGCGCACCAGATACCTGCCGTTGGACGGGGACCCAGCACGTAGCTTCTCGAAGAAGCGGCGACAGTGACAGGCGGACTCCCAGCGACCACAGTTCTCGATGGCAGTGGTCCGCAAAGTGCACTCGCAGCGATTCGGGCACTCCGGGACAGGCGGGCCCTCAGCGGCAGCCGCACGTGGCGGCCCGGGCTGGTGGTGGCGATGACTCTCGTCGTGCAGCTCCGTGGTGGGCTCGCGGCGGCAGCAGCGCTCTCCTAGCTGCGGCGGCCCACGGGACGATTCACGATGGTGCAAGGTTGACAAAGACGTGGGCACTCAGCGGCAGCAGCTCTTAGCTGCGGCGGCCCACAGGACAAATCCCAATGATGCAAAGTTAGCAAGGATGCGAGCACGCCGCGGCGGCAGCTCTTTTAGCTGCGGCGGCTCACAGGACAAATTGCGAGGATGCAAAGTTAACCAGGGTGCGAGCACTCAGCGGCGGCAGCTCTCCCTCAGCTGCGGCGGCTCACAGGCCAAATCACGATGATGCACAGTTGGCAAGGGTGCGAGCGCTCAGCGGCAGCAACTCTCTCTCAGCTGCGGCGGCTCACAGGATAATTCACGAGGATGCACAGTTAGCAGGGGTGCGAGCACTCAGCGGCGGCAACTCTCTTAGCTGCGGCGGCTCACAGGATAATCCACGATGTGACACCATTAACACGAGTGCGGCATCCAGCGGCGGCAGCTCTTAGCTGCGGCGGCCCACACAGTTTCAGCGCAGGTTCTGCAGATTCAAATTAAGGCAGGCACTCAGCGGCGGCAGCTCTTAGCTGCGGCGGCCCACACAGTTTCAGCGCAGGTTCTGCAGATTCAAATTAAGGCGGGCACTCAGCTGCGGCAGCTCTCTTAGCTGCGGCAGCCCACACACAGAGTTCACAAAGGTTACCAGTCCGCGTTCCTCACAGTAGAACTAGAGGTTCCAGATTACTCAACGGAGGCCTCACCTGCAAGTAGAATTCCTAGCGAAGGAATTCGGGCGGCTGATGGGGTGAAGTCTAATGTCCCTGAGACTTCAGCAGGAGGCGCTCTCAATTCAGGCCCTTGGGTAGTTTCTTCAGCAAGCTTGGTGAAAGTTCCAAAGTCCTTTCCTCTGTCCGCTCGGACAGAGTTTCGTCTTGACATCCAGAAGGAACACACCGAAACAGGATTCAGCGCAGCGCTTTATACCTAGAAAGTCTTTGTTCTCTGCAGTCACAAATCACTGCATCCAGTCAGAACCAGTTCGGTGGGGTCGGGGAACACTTGGTTTACGAGGCGACATCCTGCCCTTTGGGAATCTGGGGGTCTGCTATCAGACGCCCAGTGGGAGATGGAGCCATCATTCACCTTGCCAGGCACGGCCCTGCTCGGATCGAAGAGTCACCCCTCCCCATACTCTAAATGCCGATCTCTCTCCGGCCAGGTCTGACCCAGCTGGCCCTGCTGCTCCAAAACCAGACGGCCAATACACACGCTAGCAAAAGCCTACAGGAAAGCTTCAGACCAGAAAATACCTCGTTTCTAGTAGAGGCATTTTCGAACACGGGCTATGCTAATAATCCTTACTAAAAGATGCATCTCCATGTTCTGAGCTTACACATATCAAATTCGATGTTCCTATCAGGTTCCTGGGGGCAGGGAGGATTAAGGCATGCAATACTCAGCCTGCACATTCTGGCCTATGAGACCGGGCGGCCTCGCAATAGTGAACAGTGAAATGGAGGGTAACTCTCTATTAGAACATGCTACACAGACATACTTTCAAAGCTGCTTCGGTGGGTAGCGCAAATCAGCGCTGCCGGAACACCAGCAGTATTTGGTCTATTAGCCCTGGGCACACGCAGTGCACTGATACTAGGGACTGACAGGTAAACCGAACGAGCCAATTATGATTATTCCAATTCCTACAGTTATCTTTACACAGGGAGCATTCGCGCTGTCACTGATTGGCAGTGGCACAGCGCCCAGAGCATCTAAATCCAGCCAACATAAAAGGTCAGAAGAGAAAAGAGGAAGGGAGACCCGCGCCAATGATGCCAGGTCTAACACACGATATCATGGGAAGAAATGGAGTTGGTCATACAGCTTCTTACGGAGTCATAATGAAGCGTGGGAAAACACTTGTGGCGGAATGGGAAGTAATCTTTAATGCCAATATCCGTTGTACACTAGATGGTGCAGACACTGCCTCACAGGGTATCAATCAATCAATCAATCACTGCATTTATAGAGCGCGCTACTCACCCGGGAGGGTCTCAAGGCGCTGGGGGAGGGGGTAAGTTACTGCTCGAACAGCCAGGTCTTGAGCTGCTTCCTGAAGGAGAGATGGTCCTGGGTTCGCCGAAGGTGAGTGGGGAGGGAGTTCCAGGTCTTGGCTGCCAGGTAGGAGAAGGATCTTCCTCCGGCGGTGGTTCTGCGGATTCGTGGTACGGTGGCGAGGGCGTGGCTGGTTGATCGTAGCTGGCGTGTGGGCGTGTAGAAGGTCACGCGGTCGTTGAGGTACTTTGGGCCCAGGTCGTGGAGGGCCTTGTGTGCGTGGGTGAGGAGTCTGAACGTGATTCTCTTGCTGACGGGGAGCCAGTGCAGGTCTTTCAGGTGTCCGGTGATGTGGCTGTGTCGGGGATGTCCAGGATGAGTCGTGCGGAGGCGTTCTGGATGCGCTGGAGTCTTTTTGAAGTTTGGCTGTGGTTCCGGCGTAGAGGGTGTTCCCATAGTCCAGTCGGCTGGTGACGAGTGCCTGGGTGACGGTCTTCCTGGTTTCAGTGGGGATCCATCTGAAGATCTTGCGGAGCATGCGCAGGGTGTTGAAGCATGAAGATGAGACGGCGTTGACTTGTCTGGTCATCGACAGGGAGGAGTCCAGGATGAAGCCCAGGTTGCGTGCGTGGTCCGTTGGCTTGGGCGCGGTGCCCAGGGCCGGGGGCCACCAGGAGTCGTCCCAGGCGGAGGGTGATGAGCCCAGGATGAGGACTTCCGTCTTGTCTGAGTTCAGTTTAAGGCAGCTGTTCCTCATCCAGTCGGCGACGTCTCTCATCCCGTCGTGTAGGTTGGCTCTGGCGGTGGTTGGGTCGTTGGTGAGGGAGAGGATCAGTTGGGTGTCGTCGGCGTAGGAGATGATGTTGAGGTTGTGTTGGCGTGCGATGGCTGCGAGGGGGCTCATGTAGACGTTGAAGAGGGTTGGGCTGAGTGAAGATCCTTGTGGAACGCCGCAGATGACTTCGGTGGCTTCGGATCTGAACGGGGGAGGCGGACTCTCTGGGTTCTTCCGGCGAGGAACGAGATGATCCATTCCAGTGCTTTCTCTCGGATTCCGATGTTGCTGAGGCGCTTCACTAGGGTGCGGTGGCAGACAGTGTCGAACGCCGCGGAGAGGTCCAAGAGGATGAGGGCAGCTGTTTCCCCGTTGTCGGTTAGGGTTCTGATGTCGTCGGTGGCTGCGATAAGGGCGGTCTCGGTACTGTGGTTGGCCCGGAACCCGGACTGCGAGGGGTCGAGGGATCCATTCGTCTCGAGGAAGGCGGCAAGCTGTCTGTTGACGGTCTTCTCGATGACTTTGGCCGGAAACGGAAGGAGCGAGATGGGACGGTAGTTCTTGAGGTCGGTGGGGTCCGCCGTTGGTTTCTTCAGGAGGGCGGTAAGCTCGGCGTGCTTCCAGCTCTCCGGGAAGGTGGCGGTGTGGAAGGAGGAGTTGATGATGTCCCGGAGATGGGGTGCGATGGTGGTGTCGGCTTTGTTGAAGACGTGGTGTGGGCAGGGGTCGGTTGGTGATCCGGAGTGGATGGAGTTCATCGTGCGGGTGGTGTCTTCGGTGCTGATCGGGGTCCAGTTGCAGAGGGTGGTGGTGGCGGGCGTTGGTTCGGCGGTAGGGTGCGTGGTTTGTGCGTCGAAGCTGTTATGTATGTCGGTGATCTTGCGGTGGAAGAACGCGGAGAGTGAGTTGCAGAGGTCTTGCGAGGGGGTGATGTCGTTGGTATAAGCACAAAGATATTTCTCCTTACACATGCCTGAATCCAGGAGTCAGGCTTCAAACCAGAGGTGTAGCAAAACCTTCTTAACATTCTGTTTGGAGGGCATTTTTTGTTCCACAAAAGCCCATCTGCAGTTGCTTGCAGAAAATGATGGCACCATGGCAGGGAAAGAAACCCCTACTGAGGAAGGGGAAGAGGATCCTGAAGAGGATGATTCTAGCAGTAATCTTGAAAATAGTACAACTGGGAGCACTGACAGGGTCCCAGAGATAAAGACTGAAGATGCAGATCTTTGGAAACTAGCCAAAAGGTTAGAATTGGAGGCTAAACTCTTGGCTGTATGTGAGAAAATGGGGTTCTGATGCAGTACCCCCCACTTTTTGCCTTGCTTTTGATGCAACTTTGACTGTAGAGTACTGGGTCCCTGCTGTCCAGGCTCCCAGTACCTACCAGTGTTCTTTCCCTAAAACTGTACCACTATTGGCCCTTCAGGCCCCCTGTAAGTCCCTAGTAAAATGTACATAGGGCATTGGGACTGAAGAGGGTTACATAGGGACCCCATCACCTAGGCCATGCAGACCGCCACTGCAGCATGCATGGCCTGGTGCAGACAAAACGACAGTCGACATGGCACACTGCCTGTGTGCAATGCCAACTAGCACTGCCTAAGGTATAGGTAAGTCACCCTTCTAGCAGGCCTTCCAGACCTAAGGTAGGGTGCTCTATACCACAGGTGTGGGCTTATCTGCAGATATGCCCCTACAATATTTTAGTCCGTTCTTAGATATTGTATGTGCCAGGGAAGCAATAGAGCGTTCATGGGCTGGAAACTCGACAACTCCAAATTCCGCAGCACCAGGATGGCTTCTCTGAACCCTAGAGTGTTTGGTACCAAACTACTCCTTTCAATAATCCCACATTGATGCCAGTTTGGGATTTATTGATACATGTACCCGGAGGGCACCTCAAAGGGGCCCCCTGAAAACCTGCCAACCCTGATGTGGTCTCAGACTGGTTGAAGGCAGACTGCCACCACCAGACATGTTTCTCGACCCCTGGGTCGAGAGCCTGTGCTCTCTGGGACCAGAAACAATGCACATCCTGGGCGGTGGTGTCACACCTCCTCCCCCAGGATGGGTAGAGTGCTCGAGAGGGAAGCTGCAAAGGCCTGCCGTCATTGTAATGCGACCCCCAGCCTCTGCTGCTAGCAGCAGATGGCAACCCCCGGTTTACACCCCCACTTTGGGCGGGAAAACCGGCGGGAACACTTAAAATAGGAGGCGTGTCCACCTCTGCCAACTCCACCCCTAAGGTGGGGGAGGCAAGGTGAAGCACATCTTTCAGGCCTCACCATCTTGAAGATGGGTAGACAGCCCCAATCAGGGCTAGGTCTATGACCCCTCCCACAGGAGGGTGGCATAATTGAGGGTGTAGTCACCCTAGGTAAGGTGCCCATTGGCCCTAACTGCTACTCCCCCTAAAGCATCCCTAAACTTAGTATTTAGGTGGCTCCCCCAGGCCTGGAATCTAGTTCCTGTGACCTAAGGAGGACGAAGACAATGCCGTGCAGCGAACCCTGAAGACGACTACTGACTTGACCCCAGCCCTACTGGCCTGTCTCCAGCTTCCAAGACACTGCATAAGAAGACGACGCCTGTCCTGGAGGCAGCGACTTCCAGAACCTGAGGAAGACTGCCTGCCCCATTGACAAAGAACCAGAACTCCCGAAGACAGCGGATCTGTCCCCAAGAAACCTATGCAAAGGACTCCGGTGCCCTCCGGATCCGCAAGTCCTGCACATTCTGCACCTGACTCTGGCCCGTGTCCAGCTGGACCACCGACCCAGAACAGGTTCCCCAGTGATCCTGACCTCAGGCCCAGTGTTTGCTGACCCCTCCTGGACTCCACACAGACGCCTGCAGACTGAATCCAGAGGCTCCCTCTGACCGCGACCGGCTCTGGTAAGAAGAATCCGACGTCTAAGGACACCTCTGCACCCGAAGCCCCTGGGACTTGGTGAGCTGAACCGACGGTGCCCCTACGACCCTCTACATCCCAACTTAACTCTGCGGTCGCTGGTCTCCCTCCTGCAGCCTCCGGTGCGGCACCTGCAGCCTGTTTGCCCGAAGCAAGTTCTCTACTGAAAAGCATTTGGTGTTTGCTGAATTTGCACCCTGCACCGCTGGTGGTGTATGCTTTGTGCTCTTTTGTGGCCCCCGTGCCTGCTCTAAGCCCCAAAGCTTGGCCTCTGCAACCGATTTACCTACCTGCAACAAGTGTGGCTTCAAGCACCCCCATTCTACATTGAAAAGCATTGGGTCAAACTCCGATTTTGACCTCTGCAACTGGCCCCCCGTGTGCCACTGGTGGTGCAGTTTTGGTACTCACCTGGCCCTTGCACCTTGCTGACCTTTGGTCCTGAAGACTGGAACTGTAAGTCGTGTACTTACCTGTATAACCGCATTATTGTTTTCCTCCATACGATAACATTGAACTCTTTGAAAATTGCACTAAGTGTCGTATTTTTCCTGCTAAACGTACTTATCTTATTGCGAAGATCTTGGTCTTAAAATAAAACTCAAGCAAAGCTTATTTTTATAAAATTGGTGTGGATCTCCTTTTTGAATTGTGTGTCCCTTATTGGTCAATGTTGCGCAATAAGTGTCTTACACTCCTCTGTTTTAGGCCTAAGGCTGCTCGCCCACACTATCACTAATAGAGCACCTCACAAAACCAGTGGATACCAGGGTAAGAACTGGGATCCCAAGAAGGCTTTGTGCCTTAACTGTAAACAGACAGGGCACCTAGCCAAAGACCTTTCCTGACCTAAAAAGAAACCCACTAGTGTACCCCCAGGGGTTGCCAGTGTTGCCTGGGAGGATGATTCCTCAAATGAGGAGGTCCTCCTAACTTTCAACTGGAACCAGGGACCAAAAGGTGAGTCTCCAACTTGGATAGCCCTTACTCTTCTAATCTCACCTGAGATATACTGGTTTGAGAGTACCAGTCTGACATGAACAATAGTGTGACTGGCACGGGTATCTCTCACTTCCACCTCCTACTGGTGAATGGAGTCCCAGCCACTGTCCTTAGAGAGACACGTGCCAGTCACACTATTGTTCATGAGACACTGGTACACTCAAACCAGGATATCCCAGATGAGATTAGAAAAGTAAGGGCTATCCCAGGGGAGGTTACAGTTAGGCCTGTGGTGTTACTACCCCTAGAAATAGCTGGGTCCCTTAGTTGGAGAAGGGTGATAGTCAGTACAGACCACCCCCGATAGTCTCCTGGGAAATGACCTCACAGAGGTTGATCTGATCCCAAAAGAGATACTGGTGTAGTGGCAGTCCCCTCCCAAGGATTCTGGAGGTGCTGAACCTGCAACTAGTCCAGGTAGGCCCCAGAAACAAAAATAGAAGAAAGTGTAGGAAAGGTGGGCAATGTTTAGCCAAAGTTCCAGTGAGCCAAGGAGATCCTACTCCAGCTGGGTGAGGACTCCCTAAGTGGCACTGGTGCAGCACCACCTGACCCTAAAAGTTCTGACTAGTCTGCCAACTGTTAAGCATGAAATGGTGGATCCTCAGCCAACAGAAAAGAGTGGAAGAAGGGTGTTTGCTACAGGATGTAGTACCCCCTCACTCTAAAACAGACTGGCAACCTGAACCCAAATAAACCTGTAAGTTAGCCTGTAAGCCTGTCCGTGAAGAGCTAAAGGTGTGGTTCTGGGCACTGACAGTATGTCAAGTAGCAAGCTAGGCCCCATGACCCTGCTGGTGATGAGGGGGTTACTCAAGTTGTGGGTAATCTCTTTGGGTAAGCTGGGGGTTACCCTGGCTAAGACAGGGTTAGTAGACGTGGACACCTCTGATCCCATAACAAAAGGAATGGGCAAGAAAACTAAAGAAGCAGACAGAGGGCATTTTTAATTGGGTCCTAACACTGCTGAGGTAGGTTAGGTCTGCAGGGGGAATGACCTAGACAGGAGGATGTAAGGCAGAATAGGCCCAGCAACAATCCAGCCTGTTTCCTTACTCTTCCTCGCCTGACAGACCAGTAAGACTCTCCCAGGTTATGGCGGAGTCTCCTGGCCTGTTGGCTGGGTGGGCTTGTGAAGGAAACTGTGTTTTTGTTGCAGTAGCCTCCCCCCCCCCAACACACACTTATTGCTTGGCATTTGATGCAACTTTGACTGAAGTGCACTGCTAGCTATGTCCTCAGTGCCAGTGTTCTTTTCCCAAAACTGTGCAATTGTTCCCCCAATTGGCAATACATTTAGCACTCTCTATAAGCCCCTAGTAGATGGTACCCCTGGTCCCAGGATACTGAATAGGGTCCCCAAAGGCAGCAACACAAATTGTTTCACGCTAAGGGACCCCTCACCAAACTCATGCAGGGGTGCCATTACAGGCTGCATGTTTTGGTGCAGACAAAAGTGAAAACACGACATGACACACATCGCTGTGTCATGTCCCCTAACACTGCATGTAATATTTGTAAGTACTGGTGAAAATGAGTTTCTCAGCTACATGATGGCTTCACTGAAAATAGGGATGCTTGATATCAAACATCTCATGTTTACAAACCTACCCTGATTCCAGTGGTGAATTTGTGAATACATGCACACAGAGGGCACCTTGGAGGTGCCCCCTGAAAACCTACCAGCCTCTGGTGTGTTGGCTGGCTCGTCTCTGCCAGCCTGCCACCTGAAACAGGTTTCTGACCTTCCAGGGTGAGGGCCTTTGCTCCCTGGAAGCCAGGAACAACATCTGCACAGGAAGATGTTGTTCACTCCCCCTCCCTCAGGATGACCTGCTGATTAACATTCCAAGGCAGGGGAGCTTCAAAATAGCCACTGCCTTTGAAATCCGAATCTGGCTCCGCTCACAGAGAGGAAGCTGACCCCCTTTGTCCAAAGCCCTTTTGCACCTGGACAGGTGGGAAATTAGCCAGTCAGGTAGGCGTGCTACCCGCAGGCTAGTACCACCCCTAAGGTGGGCTAACAGAAGGGGACTCGTCTTTTCAGAGTTGACCATCTTTGTGATGGCAAACTTGGGAATTCTGGGACAGGGTTATGCCCGACAGGAAGTGGTCATCTAGGGGGAGTAGTGACCCCAAGGATCAGCAGCCCATTGGCTACTGCACTACACTCCCCCAGCGCCCCTAAATTCAGTGTTTAGGAGAGCTCCTGGCACCAGAGTCTGATCCGGTCATCCGAAAAATCGCAAAAAGCAAGAACTGAAGCCCCAGCAATGTTATTGGCGCCAACCCTGCCCGCCTGCTGACTTAGACAATTGCACCTAAAGACAACTTGTCCTGCAGCTGCTGTATCTCCAAAGCCTAGGAGACCTGCCAGCACTACACCCAGGAACCAAGAGCTCCCATGGAGCAGCGGAGCTGCTTCCCTGCATCCTTACCTGAGAGGACTCCAAGATCGCAAGAACCTGACTCCTAAGGACACCACTGCACCCGTCACTCCAAGCCTGAGTTGAAGTTGACTAATGGTGCCAGTGTTGTCCTCAAGAGACAGTCCACTGTGGTTTCGCCTCTCGTGGACTTCCTGATGTCGCCTGCAGCCTCTGTTTGCAGGCCCCCTCTACTGCAACTGCTCCCGGTAAGGAAAACCCAACTCCTAAAGACACCTCTGCACCGGTCGCCCCTGGACCGTGGAGAAGAGGACCAAAGGTGTCCCTACGTTCCTGAGCATAGTGTGGCTTGAGCCCCCCTGTTGGTTCACCCGACTGACCTTTCCAGTCAGAGCCTGCAGCCTCTCTACGCGAAGACCGATCTCCATTGTCTTACATTGGACACCTGATGCTGTTTTGCACCCAACCGCCCTAGTGCTGCTGATGGTGTCTTGCTGGTGCTGCTTTGGACCTTACCCACCACTCACCTTAACTCCTGGAAAATTGGTCCCGTAAGTCACTGTACTCTTCCTGAATGCCGTACTTGTTCTTCCTCCCATAGCATAACATTGCAGCTTCTAAAAATTGCACTTAGTGTCGACTTTTTAAATACAAACTTATTTCTTTTTTAAAACAAACATTTCTTTTTTAAAACATACTTACCTGAACTAATTGCTACTGGTGCCTTATAGAGAGATAAGTGTTATTTTTATAAATTGGTGTGGCTCATTTATTGACTATTGTGTGTATTTGTGAATGTCTAACACTCCCCTCTGATAAGCCTAAGGCTGGTTGACCCCGCTACACCCTAAAAGAGCACCTTGAGATTTCTAGAGCAAGCCCCTGTCCACTCATAAGGGAACCCCTGGACACTTTGCACGATATATCTCATTCTGATATATCATATGAAGAGCCAGCTTCCTACAAGAAGGAACAAGATGGCCCTAATAAAGACAGACAGCATGACTGCAGTGTATTGCCTTCAAAAGCCTGGGGCACACACATTTTGTCACTGTCGAACGTAGCTTAAAACATTTGGAAATGGGCTGTTTATCACAACATACTTCTAGCAGAGCACATTTCAGGGGTGGATAACAAACTGGATGTATCAACTAGTACATGAGTGGGAACTGCATCCTCAAGCCCTACAAACTTAGTTTCACTAATGGAGGAAGTCCAACAATCTCCCATTTCACCATTCACTAAAACAACAAATGCCCAAACTTCGTCTCCAACTATCCACACCCACAATCCATAGGCAATGCACTATAGTAGTGCTGGTAAGGGGTATTTGCTTATGCTTTTCTGTCACTCCTACTCATCCCACATGTAGTCAGGAATATACGCAATGTCCAGTGGTGCTCATTCTAGTGGCCTGAACCTAGGCTAGGCAACCTTGGTACTTAGCCCTAGGCTAGGCAACCTTGGTACTTAGCCCTACTAGAAATGTCCATCCTACCTCACAATAGACTTTCACTCAGAGTTGACCTTCTCATGCAACCCAAAGTACTAATCAGACATCCCAAACCCAAGAAGCTATATTTTGCAATTTGACCCCTGAGACCTTAGTTTGGTTAATTAATACTTCCTGAAGAGTTCATGGCTAAGTTCCTGAAGAGTTCATGGCGATCTTTCGCGAAGCACGTAGGCCTACCACATGTGCATGCTGTGCTGCTAAGTGGAAGCGCTTCAGCTACTTCTGTCTTGCAAATCACCTAAATTGTCTATAGGTAACGGTCAAGATATAATTTCCTATCTTCTATGTTCACAAAACGCAGGATTGACGTACACATTCATACAACGCCATCTTGTAGCAGCAGCAGAATATATGCAAAATGGAGCATGGCCTTCACTATTTTCAGATCCAGTACTAAAGGCTTTTATGGAGGGTCTTGAAAGGATTATGCCACCTAGAACACCCCAGCACCGGTGTGGAACTTAAATATAAAACTCATGGTGAGTGGTACCAGTGTTTGAACCTTTGCATTCAGTGCATTTCCAATTCTTAGATAGCAGCCTTCCTAGTGGACATTCCTTCTTTGTGACGCATTAATGAGCTACATACACTCGCTATTCAAGATCCCTTTTGTAGGAAACTGGGCTTTTGTTGCAGTTATCCCCCTACTTTTTGCCCCCTTTGTAGCTACTAGATGCTGATTTTCGACTCTTACAGTGCACTGAGGCCTGCTAACCAGACCTCTGTGCCAGTGCGCCTTCCCTAAAACAAGGTAAAGTCTAATTGTGCTACAATTGGCTAAGGACTTGGGCACCCCTGTAAGTCCCTAGTAAATGGTACCCCAGGTATCTAGGGAATGAGTACCAAAGAGGGTCCCAAAGGCCTGCAGCATATCTTATGCCACCCTAGAGGACCCACAAAACTTCCACACAGACTGCCATTGCAGGCTGCGTGACATGGTGCAAGCCATGAGTGAAAACATGACATGGCACTCCTGTGTGCCATGCCAAAGTCACTGCATCTGATATCTGCAAGTCTCCCCGACAGGCCTTTGAGCCCTAAGGCATTATATTTTATGTGAGGTCATATCTGCATTAGCAGATATGCCCCTCTGATGTCTAGTTCCAATACTAGACATTACAAGTGAGCAGGGACGTCATCTTTAGGTATGTACTAGGCATTGGTCAGAACGAGTTCCCAAGTGGGACATAATAGCTTCATTGAAACCTATGGATGTTTGGTATCAAACACCTCTTATTAATAAACCCACACTGATTCCAGTGGTGGATTTATTAATACATGCACCAATAGGGTACCTTGGAGGTATCCCCTAAAACCTACTAGCCCGCTAGTGTGCTGTCTGGCTGGTCCAGTCCAGCCTGCCACCACAGACTAGTTTCTGACCCCAAGGGTGAGAGTCCACGCTCTCAGGAGATCAGGAACAATGCCTGCTGTGGAGGGAGGTGTTTTACACCTCCTCCAGCAAGGCTGGTAAGTTAGCATTCCAAGGCAGTGTGCTTCCAAGAGCCCACCACCTTTCATATGCAAATCTGGCTTCCTTTAGAGATTAGGGACGCCAACCCCCCTTACCAGGGCCCATTTGGCACCAGGACAGGCAGGAAAACTAGTAGTCAGAGAGGCGTGTCCACCCCCAGGCTAGTTCCACACCTAAGGTGTGCTACCTGATGTGGATACGAAATTAAAAAGTTTGCCATCTTGGAGATGGCAAAATTAGGAGCTCTGGGACAGGGTTATGCCCACTTACCATAGGGAGTGGTCATATAGGGGGCGTAGTGACCCCAGGGCGAAGTAGCCCATTCGCTACTACCCTCCCTTTTTTTTAACATTTTATTTTATTGATTTTCATAATATACAACTGCGAGAATCAGCATTTTAAAAACAAAAAGGCAGTACAACTCATGATGCAATGATTACACAGGCAGCAGAGACCATGAGGCAAGCATTGTCAACAGTGAATTACATTTATACGCCTCAGGCATGCATCCCCCAGTCCTCCTGTCTCCATAGCGTGTTCTGTGAATGGTCTTTAGGTATGATGTGATTGACCTGTAATTGCATTTAAGCGTCTCCTCCCTGCACATCTGATGATTCTCCAGCAACACGTGTGGAGGTGACTCGGTAGGTGTTATATAATTCCCAGAAATTCTTGGGTCGATTGCGCGGGGGCAGTAGTTCGCTGTATAGTTCCGTCTGTGTGCTACAGTATGTCATGTCGGTTCTCCATTGCTTAAGTGTAGGAAGTGGACCTCGGAACCAATTGATCGCCACCCTGCGTTTGGCCATCAAGAGTCCCATGTCCACAAGTCTGCAGACACTCTTGGGTATAGTTAGGGAGTACCCAAGTAAAGCTAGCATGGGATTAGGATCCAGGACTATTTCGGTGATGCGACTCAATTCCTCAAAAACCAAGGTCCAAAAAGCTAAAATACCCGGACAGGACCAAGCTAGGTGGAGAAAGTCAGCCAACTGAGCACTACAGCGGTCGCACTCCGCATCCTCCCGCAACCCATATCTGCATAGCCTCTCCGGTGTGTAATATACCCGATTGAGAAACTTAAAGTGCACCAACCTATGCCTACCGTTGAGTGAAATGCGTTTGGTGCTAGTGCAACAATAGTTCCATATGGTGTGTGTGATGTCCGAACCCAGGTCCCTTTGCCATGCCAATCGCGCTGTGGTATATTGGTTTGCTGTGTACTCCATAGATGTGTGGTATATTATTGCTACCATACGCTTTGGGGATTTGGCCCTAATTAACTGCGTGAAGGCCTTGATTTCCGGGGGTTCCAGGTAGTCATCCCCCAGGACTCCCCTCAGTGCATGACGTGTTCTATGATACTGGAATCGCATCAGTGTAGTAGGTGTTGGTTCAACGGTTGAAAAAGTGTCCCAGGGTTTGGCCACCCCCTCCTCGAACAGTTCACCCACTGTCTGTACGCCCAAGGCATTAAGCGCCTGTTGGACCCCTCGTTCTCTACATGGGGGCAGCCACGTACACCAATCAAGGGGGGCGAACGGCAAGTAAAGAATCGTGCAAGCTTGTTGCTGCGACAAATTGTGCCAGGCGTGGACCGTGGTATTAACAGTCTAGAATACCCGTCCGCCTATCTGCTGTCTGGCTAAGCATAGCAGGGAGTGGCAGCGGGGACGCCACCACTTGTTCTATGCGAAGATGTGGTATATCCTGCGAACCATGCACCCAGTAATGTGCGCGCCCTGCGCTGCCCTGTAATATAAGTCAAAGTCTGGTGCACCTAGACCCCCCATATGATACGGTAGGACCAGTATACGCCACTTAACGCAGGGCTGCTTTCCCGCCCATGCCAAGCGGATCATTAATGTAGTGAGGCGACTGAAAAAAATTCGAGGGATGACCATGGGAATATTGGTGAATAAGAAAAGCAGGCGGGGGAGCACCACCATCTTCATGATGGAAATCCTTCCCAGGAGGGACAGCGGGAGTTTAATCCAACGCTCCACATCTTCCTCCAATTTACCGAAGGCTACTCCATAGTTTTCTCGGAACACCGTCTCCGAGTCTGTGTGAATATTGATTCCCAAATACCGCACTGCGTCTGTAGACCATTTCAAAGGATAGTCCGACTCGATGTGAGGTGTGGTATGTGTAAGTGGAAATAGTATAGATTTCAGCCAATTGACATGTAGGCCAGACAGGACACCAAAGCGCACCACTTCCCGGAGTACTGCTGAGAGGTTGGCTTCTGGATGTCGGACATACAGCAATGTGTCGTCTGCATAAGTAGATACAATAATTTTATATCCCGGGAAACTTATGCCTCTGTGCTGGTGGTATTCCCGAAGTACCCTACACTCCCTTGGCACTAGGAAATAAGATTCCTGCCGACCTAAGGACACAGAAGAGCCACGAGAAGCAAGGACTGTGGAAAAGCAACTAACTTGGCGCCAACCCTGCTGGCCTGTCTGCTGTTGCCTCCAGATTGCGCTAAAGTAGTCTCGTCCAGCTGCTGTGCTTCCGAAAGCTTGGGAGGACTGCCTGCCTTCAACAAAGACCCAGAAACTCCAGTGGAGAAGCGGATCTGCTTCCCTGCACACTGCAGGCACTCCAAAGAATTGTGAGGACTCCGGATAGCCGCAAACCAGACACCGGAAAAGCACCACTGCACGCTTTCCTCCTAGCCTGAGTTGAAGTGGGCCAACTGTGCCAGTGTGGTCTCCCAACCCTCCAGAGACAAAGCCCACCTTGGGTTTGCCCACAGTAGACTCCCTGACGCCATGTGCAACCTCTACGTGCAGGCCCCCTGTAGGAAGCTGGCTCTGTATATGGTATACCACTAAGTGGTTATACCGTGCACAGAGTCCAGAGATTCCCCCAGAAGTGTACAGGGCTCAATACAACCCAAAGTGCTCTATTTGTGGTAGTGTGGGCGAGCAGCCATCGGCCTAACAGAGGAGTGTAAGGCATTTGTTGTGCACATAATGACCAATAAATGACACACTACTCAAAAAGGAGATCCACACCAATTTTATAAAAATAAGCTTTGCTCAAGATTTATTTCAAGACCAAGATTTTCGCAAAAAGGTAAGTACGTTTTTAAATAGAAATACTTTTCCGACTCAACACAGCACACCTTCACTAAACATAATGTGGATGTACTAGCCTGACAACAGAGTATGATTGGCCAAATAGTACTGAACACTTTTTCAAACATCTGCCTCTACTCCACAATGACCACTGCTGAGAACATGCTGCTTTCTTATCTATGCAAAGCATGTCTGTCGGCAACATAATTTCTAAGAATGGATTGTTACTTGCCCTTTAAGCATATGTTCGTGGTTTGTAATGCTGTAGATTCGCATGAACATGGCCTCCTCCCCATAAATGGGCAGTGCCAGCATGCGTTTTCTTTATAATTTACTAAACGTAGTGCATAGGCCATGTATTTAAATGTACATGGATGGAAAGCTAAGGGTGAAGCCCTTATGGACTAAGATAGGAGTCACTCTACACCTCATGTCCAGACACAACAATGGATGGCAGGTGTATGCACATCATGTAAATTTACACACTATGAATAAATAGATGCTTACAGGTTAAGAGACATAATCCTTGATTAAGGGGCGATAAGTTCCTGAATTCTTGGTTTAACTGCTCTGGGACTTAAATGCTTGTGAATCATACTTTTTTTTTTTTTAGGTTTTCCAAGAGTGTAGAAATGTATATTTATAGAATATCTATTTTTCCAAGGGTTGGTTGGTTTCAGAAATCTAGTTTTCACCTTTTGATGGTATGTTGTGAGGTGACATATTATGACATATTATGGGAGCGTTTGTTATTTCAGATCACTGATAATGGAATCTCTGCTAATTCCAAGGGCCACGGTATATTGGGGTGTGGATTTTAGCAAGGCTCTGATTTTGCCACCTTTCTTTATATCTACTGGGCTGGAAGAAGTCTTAGCTTCAGGATTAGAACACCATGTGAGCCTGTACATACCCACAAACTTACATGTGTAAAGTTATTCACCAACTACTCTACACTCTCTTCCCGCCACAAGAAGAGGTTGGAACTTTTCTTCTCCCAAGGGTAGGATTTAAACATTTCCCAGTGTGTGGGGAAAAAAAGGGTGTAGAGAAATTGAAATTGCAATCATTCAGCAAATTTTCACATCCGCAAATAGATGTGCATATATTTGCTCATGTGAAATAGAATTTGCAAATATTGCTAGTAGTTTAGTTTCTGATGGATCCCTCTAACTGCACATTCCTCACCTTGTGAATATTCCTGTATCATCAGAGTGGGTCTGGAAACTTCAAAGCAGTACCCCTGAGCACCAGTAGTTTCTGTGGCTTCACACCTCCGTTGTTTTGCCCTGGAAGTGATGAAGCCGCATATAAGCGCCACCCCTTGCACACGGACCTTAATTGCTTTCTTTCTGTTCCTTCAGGCGCTGATCCAGAGCTACTCTCTTTTGACAAGTTTTTCCTTAATTTAGTTTTTTCCAAATTTTGTGTGCAAGGAATGTCCCCTCCCAAAAAATGACAGGATTTTAGCCTTTTAGGGACTGTCACCAAGCAATGTCTGTGACAGATACCGCACAAGGTAAGCCTGAGGTGCCTGGGATCAGAACATGACTCCAGGACCTGCCGCAACTGCATCTAGATCAACCTGAAGGCATACGGGATCATACAAAACATTGTTGCCAGACGCTGAAAAACTTCATGGCGTCACCGGTCAAATTCGTTCCCGTGGTGGATCTTCGTCAGTGTCTCAGTCTAAAGGTTGTTTCCCGGCCGGCACAGTCTGCATCTCCATACTTGGCATTTGAGCAGCAGCAGCTGACCTCCTTTTACCTTCCTCCTGAGGTCAATGATGTCACCTTGTCTGCGAGGTGTCCCTATACAAAATAGATGTATACCAGTCATTGGGACAAATTTGTAGTTTGATACTGGTACCCGTTAAATCCATCTACTGCAGACCAAGTTGTCAAACATTTTGTTGTTTATTTTGTCCCTGGCCCAGCAAGGACTTGCTATGGGCACTGTTAAAGGTTAACTGTCGACTGTGTGCTTCTTTGCGGTTGCAGATCAGCCTTCATTTTTATTAAATTACCGGTTGTGATGAGATTTGTGAAAAATTTGCAACATTGTTTCCACTGAAGCCTTTTGCGATTTCAGAGTGGGATTTAAATTTGGTTCTTGTTTGTTTAATGTGTGCTTCTTTTGAGCAGATGCACAGTTGCCATTACGTCTCCTGACCCTCAAAGCGGTTGTCCTCATTGATATGTCAGCTTGGCATGTGAACAAGCTTCAGTCTTTCTGTTCAACCGCTTTACAATTCTTAGCAGATAAGCTGATTCTCAGGACTCCAGCTACTTTTCTATCAAAAGTGGTAACACCGTTCCAAAGTGGCCAGACTATCATTGTACCAGTATTCTTTGATCTGCCTCATCCCTTAATAGAGGAAGAGAGACGAGAGCACTCCTTTTACATTGACCGCACCAAATAACATCAAATGGATGGCCCGCTTTTTGTGGGGTTTACTGGTGCAAAGCAGGGCAAGGTGTTTCATAAGCAGGCCCTCTCTGTATGGATTGTGCATTGCATCAAGATTTGCTACACATTAGCCAAGATGCAGCCTTCGGAAGGCTTACGGACTCATTACACCAGAGCTAAACACACAGAACGGTTGTTCTGGAATTTTGTCAGGTGGCTCCTTAGACGTCTTTACACATGTTCACGAAGCACTACTGCCGTAACAGCCCGGTCCGTCAATACGGGCATTTTCTCTGCTTGGTCCTGCTAGAGTTTTTGGTATGAAGCACTTCACAAATCCACCACCTGTGGTGGAGGTGCTGTGGTATCTGTTCACAGGGTGAGGAATCTGGTATTAGAAGTATCCATCAGAAGAAAAGTTACTTACCTTTGGTAACACTCTTTTTGGTGAATACTCTGTGATTAGATAGATTCCTCACAGCAGCCCCCATCCCCCAGCTACACCCACTTACACCTTCCTGTTCTGTGAACTGGAATCCTTTCCATCTAAAAAGGTTCCAATCTAGCGATCTGCACACTGGACTTGACAATTTGCAGATGGGCTTTGCGTCAGAGGGAGCGGACAGCCTTAGAAAGCAGCTGACGTCGGCGCTCATGGTTGGTGCTTTATATGTGGCTCTGCTTGTCACTTCCGGAGTGGAATGACATTAGTATGGAGCCGCACAACACCACCTGCTAGTGCACCGGAGCACTGCTTTGAATTTTCTGGATCCAATCAGACGTTTGAGCAATATTCACAAAGTGAGTAATCTGCAGTTAGAGTATCCTGAAAGATATGATGCGACCCTTTCATGTTTGCACCCAGTATGCTGAATAGGCGCAGGTATCTATTTTAGGCATCGCTTTATGTAAATCACTCCTCCACAAATATTTATGTGCAATTCATGCTTCTTCTCTCTCGGACGATGTTGTTGATGGCACTTGTGGCTATTTTCGTGTTATTGCAAAAACACAATGTAAACCCCCCAATAAAGGATGTTTAAAAAAAAAAAAGAGTATCCAGAAAGAGCATTACTAAAGGTAAGTAACTTTTTCTTTCATCAGTACTTCTGTAATCTCTTGTGGATGACTGAAAGTTATGAGTGTACACAAATTTAAGGGCATCTATATCTGCAAGTGCACTTCTGTGACTTTTTTAAAGATCTGAACTTATTTATTTTCGTGTTGCCTATGATGGTTTTTCTGGCTGTTTTTACGTTGATTCTCCATTAATATCTTTTTTTGTAATATTGGAAAGCATTAAACACCTTTTACTATAGAATGCTCTGGAAAATGTTTCTGAATTGTAGGATCTTTTCTGTAGATTATGAATGTTACAATAACACCCTGCTAGTGTGTGGACTCAGTAGCAATTCATCTTAAATATTTGAATATAGAATTACGTGCATATGGTGCTATTGTACGTATGATTAGCAGCACCCTTTAGGAACTTATGTAAGGCAAGATTTGTTTTCGAAATGTAGATTTAGAATTCTATGAAAGACTATTTCAGCATATGATGTACATAATACCTTGTCTACCATTGAGGGAAAAGTGCAGCTTGATAGGCTTAGATTGAAAAGGTTTGCGACTAAATAAAACTGTCCCTTCCATGCTCCAGGAGCTTTCCTAGCCCATGATACCTTGTACTGGCTTGACACGTTGTACTTGTTTTCCACAGTCTGTTCTTTTGTTCTTGCATGTGAGAAGTAGGATCACAGAACACTTGAGGGTGTTCACACCGCTGTTTTTTCAGTGAATTTTCACTTTGGATTTAGCTTTTGCAAAAGAGCCAGCAACTGGAAAAGGCTCCCACAGAGGGACGTCTAAGGACAGAAGCTCGTGTAGAAAAGAATGATAGTAACTCACTCCATCTACATCGAAGAGACATAGACCAACAGTCACTTTCACTGTTTATTTCAAATTGCACCATGGTGGCAACACCTTCATCGGTACAAATCAATTCTCTCAGCTTTGCATCTATGTTCTAAAAGTCTTGAGTCATTATAACCATGCCTGTTGATGTCGTCGAGATGCAGAGGTTCTATTCCTAACACCCCCTTCCCCAGTTTCTCCAACACCATTAATGAGAATTACGCTCATGCCTGATGAACTAAGGCTACCTCCTTTGTGTCCTCCAAATCCTACTATTTCTTTTGCCAACGCACTCTAGGTGCATTGCGCCCTCTAGATTTGCCTCCGCTGCCATGGATCGTTTCAAGGCCTACTTCCATGTCTCCTCTGAGGAGTAGGTCGATGCCTAACGGTTAACAGATGGCTGTTACATGCAGAGGTGACACAAGGTATCTTTCGTAAATGGGTAGAACTGTGGCTCTTTCTATTCTTGCCTGCCTGTAATGCGCAGTGTTTGCACATTTGTGTGCTTGAGTTTCCCAGACGTGTCTCGGAAATGCTTTCAGCCTAGAGTATAGCTTGGGATTCCTGTACGGCTTTCCGCTGCTACCTTTCCTGCCCCTTCTCTGAAGATGAGGAAAGGACCTGGCCCAAGTCATCACTGTGGCACCGGGTTGGACCTGGAGAATGTTATACGGAATTCCTGGGCATAAACATCTGTCCTCTTATCAGGCTGTCCCTTTGAGCGGATTTTCTGTTGCAACAGCAGGGCAGGGTCATGCACCAGGGCGTGCGTAAACTTCACCTCCATGCCTTAAGAGGCAGCAGTTCACTGTATTCGACCTCCCTCCTGAGGTTATGGTTGTCACCTTGACAGCAAGGCGCCCCTCCACTTAATAGGTATATGCCTGCCGTTGGGACAAATTTGTGGTTTGGTAATCAACAGCTCGACCTACTTCAGGTCAAACTTTACGAAGTGTTTCTTTTTGTGTTGTCACTAGGCCAGCAAGGCACAGTGAAAGGTTGCTTGTCCGATATTTCTGCTTTTTTCTCTGTTTAAATCACCTGTTGTGATGTGTTTGAAAGGTTTGCAGCATAATTGTCCTCTTACTCCCTGTTATGCTTCAGTGCGACCTGAATTTGACGGTCCTCTCCCTTATGTGTACGCCCTTTGAAACTTTACACAACATTCCATTGCTAGTTCTTACGCTCACGACTGTTTCCCTTATCGCCATAACATCAGCGCTACGTGTGCGCAAGCTCCAAGCCCCTTCTGTCAATCTACCATACACAAATTTCTTCCCAGACAAGTTGGTCTTAAGGACCTGGGCCTCCTTTCATCTGAAAGTTGTGACTCTTTTACATACAGGCAAAGCATCACCATTCTGGTTTTCTTTGCTCGGTTTTATCCCTCTGAGGAGAAAAGGCTCCATCGCTTAGATCCTAAAAAAGTTATCCTTTTTTTACATCGATTGTACCGAACCCCATCAGGTGGACGATCAGCTCTTTATTGGATTCACTGGAGGGAAAAAGGGCAAGGCAGTGCAGAAGAGAACCATCTCTCATTAGATCGTCCTCTGTATCGAGGTTTGCTACTCCTGGCCAGTAAGCTACTCCCAGAAAGCTTACGTGTTCATTCCACCAGAGCCAAGACTGCTGCCACTGCGTCTGCAAGGGGAATGCCTGTTGTGGATATTTTCCAGGCTGCCATGTGGGTGTCTTTTCATACTTTCGCAAAGCACTGCTGCCTGTGCATACAGGTCTGTCGAGAAGGGAACTTTTGCCTGCTCAGTATTCCAGAACTCCTTTGTTGGAACGAGTTCACAGACCCACCACCGGGAGGGCACTGTTTTGGAATCTATTCAAAGGTTGAGGAATCTGCAGTTAGAAGTATCCATTAGAAGATCAAGTTACCTTGAGTAATTCTGTGTTCAAGGCATGTGTGCTGTAGATACACGTTTTGCATGTCCGCTGTGAGAAAGTGCCTCTTCTACATGGTTAGCCCCCCACTTTTTGCCTGGTTTTGATGTGATTTCAAATGTAGTGCCCAGGGTCCCTGCCAACCAGCTGCCCTGGGCCAGCGCTCCTTCCCTAAAACAAACTCACAATTGGTACTTCGGCCCCCTGTAAGTCTCTAGTAACTGGTACCCTGGGTACCTACCCCCCGCTTCACTGGAACCATGCCAGTGCCCTTGTAGCCTGCATGCCCCTGTGAGGGAGAAAAACGACAGTCGACATTGCGCCCTGTCTGGGTGCCATTCCAGCTAGCACTGCCTGGTAGCATAGGTAAGTCACCCCTCTAGCAGTCCTCACAGCCCTAAGGCAAGGTGCACTATACTACAGGTGAGGGCATATCTGCATGAGCAGATATGCCCCTACAATATTGGGCACCATTTCCCAGTACTGTAAGTGCTACTGAAGCCATAGAGAGTACAGGGGCTTGGAATTCCACAACTCAAGTTCCACCTCACCATGATGGCTTTACTGAATATAGGAGTGTTGGGTACCAAACTGCTCCTCTCAATAAATCCACACTGATCCCAGTGTGGGATTTATTGCATCATGCACTCAGAGGGCACCTCAGAGGCGCGCCCCCTAAATACCTACCAACCCTGGTGTGGTCTCCGACATGTTTCTGGTCCTCTTGGTAGAGAGCCCCTGCTCTCTGGTACCAGAAACAATGCCCATCCTGGGCAGAGGTGTCATGCCTCCTCCCCCAGGATGGGCCACTGCTTGAAGAGGGGAAGCTTCAAAGACTTGCCGCCTTTGTAATGCGACCCCAAATCTCTGCTGCTAGCAGCAGATGGCAGACCCTGGTTTGCACCCCCACCTTGGGCGGGAAAACCGCAGGAAATTTAAAGATAGGTGTGCCCCCTTCTGCCAACCCCACCCCTAAGGTGGGGGAAGCGATGTAAAGCACACTGTTCAGTCCCCACTATATTGAAGATAATGGGACCCCTACAATCAGTGCTAGGCCTATGCCCCCTCCCACAGGACGGTGGCGTAATAGACTGTGTAATCACCCCAGGTAAGGTGCCCATTGGCCCTCACTGCTACTCCCCCAAAACGAGAGACTCCAATCTCTGAGGACAGCAGACCTGTCCAGAAGAAACCGAGTCCAAAGACTCCAGATCCCGGTGGAGCCCCGACCCCAGCCTGCACCTGACGCCCATGACCTGAGTGAGTGGCTCAGCTGTGCAGTGAAGTCTCCCCGGCGATCCTGACCTTGTGTTCAGCGTTGGCTGACCTCCTGCCTTCCACAACGGTGCCTGCAGTGTGAGGCTCCCCCCGACCACGACCTGCTCCAGTAAGAAGATTCCGACGTTCAAAGGCACTCCTGCACCTGAAGCCCGTAGGCCCTGTTGAGCTGGACCGACGGTGCCCTTACGACCCACTACATCCCAACTTACCTCTGCTGTCCTTGGTCTTCCTCCTGCTACCTCCGGTACCACTCCTGCAGCCTCTTTGCCGTCAGGAAAATCCTCATTGAAAAGCATTGGGCGCCCAATGTCAAATTTGCACCCTGCCGCCCCGGTGCCGCTGGTGGTGTATGTTTGGTGCTGCTTTGTGGTCCTCCTGTGCTTAACGTACCCCGCAAAGCTTGGCCTGTGCAACCGATTTACTTGCCTGCAAGCAGTGTAGCTCCAGGCTCCCAGTCTCCATTGGAAAGCATTGAGTCGAACTCCGATTTTGACCTCTGCACCTGGCCGCCCCTGTGCCGCTGGTGGTGCAGTTTTGAAACCTACCTGACTCCTGGCCCTTGCTCACTTTTGTCTCCGAAGACTGAAATTGTAAGTTCGATACTCACCTGGTTAACCGCAACATTGTTTTCCCTATAGGATATCATTGAACAGTGTGAAAAAGTTTCTAAGTGTCGATTTTTGAAAGTGAAAAGTATTTTTAATTAAAAAAGTACTTAACTTATTACGAAGACCTGGGTCTTGAAATAAAGTGTAATTTTATAAAATCGGTCTGGATCTCCTTTTTGAGTCGTGTCTTTTATTGATCATGTGTGTTCAATAAATGTCTTACACTCTTTTTAAAAAAAAAAAAAATGTTATGCCTAAATCTGCTAGTCCATACTACCACTAATAGAGCACTTTGGGTTTTGCATTGAGCCCTGTACACCTTTAGGATCCCCTGGTCTCTGTGCATGGCATTACCACCTAGTGGCAATATCATATACAGAGCCAGCTTCCTACATCCGCCATCTAGTGTTTGGTTCAGATGATTGCAAGTTATTTTTGTTTTAAGAAGTTTCTTCGAGTCACAAGGTTGTGACTCCTGTTGGTGATACTGCGCTTAGGCATCTACTCTATTAGATTGTTTTTTTCCGCCGACTGGTTCGGATGTAATCTCTTGCGCTCCGGTTCTAGATCCTTTCAGGTTACCTTTGGTTCGCAAGTAGATTCACCAAATCAACGATATTGTCTTGATCGCGTAGTTACTCTTGCGTTCCGAGCAAATAACAATTTGCGCATCGGATTCTTCGACTCGCCTCCACGACCTATGGGCCATGCTTGGCTGGGTGTCTTAAACTACAGCAGATTTTATCAGAGAATGAGCTGCTAATGGAATGCACTCCATTCCATTTCTGTCCGAAGTGCCATTCCAAAAACCCTCACACTGACCAACATTCTGTGTGCAACCTAGGCCTCTTGCCTCATCATCTAGAGGATACCTGTGAGGCCTGCAGATCATTTTGATCCAATAATAGACTTCGGGATCGACGTGCCCGTCCCCAAAAAATGCATTGCAGACAACTCACCAAACATCTTTGGTCGACAGGATGAGTAAGAAGAGAAAGCATCGGCCACCCAAGAGGAATCCTTATCCATCCACAATTCAGATTCTGGCTCAGACATTGAACAAGATTCAGCCATCCTGGAGTCTGCCCAAAAACATCGGACCGTGAGTACAACCGCCCTCGATTCAAAACCCAGAAAATCGTCTCAGTACGAAAAATCTGTCCACGGTCCGCCACTGCAAAAAGCTATGGCACGCACCAACATACAGACTTGGAAGCCCCACCCTCGGGGTCAGCACTGAAAATTTGGCCTACAGCAGGGCCTCAAAGTCTGATTTGGCACCAACTCACCAACCATTCACATTAGTTCTGAAAGACAAGGGCCACAGTGCTTCAGTTCCAAAGCACACCGGCACTGAAATGTTACACCTTTTGGACTGAAAACTCCACCCAATCCTCGATCTTATGCAGGAACAACTCGATCTAAGGCAGAAAACTTTACAAATTCAGCCTGGAACTAAAAAGATAATTCTTCAGTCGGCCAAGCCTCAATCCTCAAAGACAGCTGGCTTTCGAAGAGGCTATAGCCATTCCTATACAGTCTCTCAAAAAGAAGAGAAAGGACTTTGCTACTAGCCCTTTACACATTCCCATACCTACCTCACCAAACCCACCAACACCACCCCCAGCATCCGCTCCACTACCTGATTCACCACAAGAATCTGAAGCAGGCAACATCATGTCCCCTCACTCACCCATCATAGATGAGGATGATATACCAGGAGAGACACATCCTGAAGATTCTTGGGATGCTTATGATATAGAGCCACAGGGGGGATACAGACCCGGACCTTTATCCCACACGCCCATCACCACCAGATGACGCTTCTGCCTATCAAGACCTAATAGCCAGAGCTGCAGCATTTCATCAAGTACCCTTACATAAAGACCCTGTAGAGGACATCCTCCTTTTTGAAATACACTACTGCTCAAAGGGGGGGTCGCAATATTTATCACTCCTTAAAGGAATGTTACGTCATGCAGACTACATTTTTTAAGCACCAATAATACCATGGATTGACACAAATATAAGGCTGTACCATCTGATCCTATATATATATATATATATATATATATATATATATATATATATATATACATATACATATACATATACATATACATATACATATACATATACATATACATATACATACAATTGACCCCAGACTCCCTGGTAGTGGCTAATGCACGAAAAAGGACAAACTCCCAAACAACTGGGGATGCACCTCCTTTGCTAATCATTGGTGTATTACCAACAGCCAAGCTTTTTATCTCACTATGATGGGGCTCACTGGGATGAAATAGAGGGGCTCCTCCAACATCTCCCAGAAGAAAACAGAAAAAGGGGTTATGGGAACTTAATCACCAATAACTCCGTTAAATGCGCACTAGACTCCGCTGACACTGGCTAGAGGCATAAACACCAGCCTTCTTTTACGTAGACCTGCTTGGCTCTGTGACTCCGGTTTTAAGCCTGAAGTGCAGCAGGCAATTCTTTATCTTCACTTTGACAAAGAGCACCTCTTTTGCCCTCAGGTAGGCACAGCTGAATGAAAAACACACTAATGTCGCAAATTCAGTGGGGGCCCTATAAACGCGAGTCTTTCCATCGCCCAATTTCAAACACTTTGCTAGGTCTGCCTCCACAGACACCACTGGGTCCTCCTATAAAAATCAAGGACAATCGGCCACTGCTAAATCCTTTTACAGGGGCACTTACAGAGGAAATAATTTCAAAGGCTGCTGTCGTGGAAATAATACCCAGACCGGAAATACAAACGCCAAACAATGACTTCCTCACCATTCCCCCCCAACCATTTAACACCTGTCAGGGGTCGTCTTCAAAAGATTTACGGGCATGGAAATCCATCACAACAGACCAATGGGTGTTGGACATTATCCAACATGTTTACTGTCTAGAGCTCATCAAAATACCTCCAAATATTCCACCTCGCAAACACAAACTATCCATACAACCAAACTCTCCTCAAACCAGAGATATCAGCTCTGTTGCTCCAAGGAGCTATAGAACTAGTCTAATTTCAATATCAGGGAATGGGGGTATATTTATTATACTTCCTCATTCCCAAAAAAGACTGGTCACTTCAACCCATTCTCAATCTCACTCACTCGATGGTCACTCTTC
Source organism: Calotriton arnoldi (assembly GCA_963921515.1). NCBI lineage: Eukaryota > Metazoa > Chordata > Amphibia > Caudata > Salamandridae > Calotriton > Calotriton arnoldi. The sequence goes on from CAWUFW010000568.1 coordinate 2,137,206, forward strand.
AGGAAGTGATATCACTACTACAAAAGGCAACTTCATGGCCCCTTCAGACCTAAAGGATGCCTCCTTCCATATACCCATCCATCCAACCCACGGTTGGTCTTCCAAGGAAAACACTATGTTAAAAATGGGGGTCTCTAGTTGGCAGGTTGTTACCCTGTCCAAGTAAGGACCCTTCTTCCTAGTCAGGATAAGGGAGCTACACTCCTAAAATAGCCCCTGCTCACTCCCTTATTAGCTTGGCACAAGCAGACAGGCTTATCTCAGAGGCAGTGTGTAAAGCATTTTCACATAACCAACAGTAATACAGTGAAAACACTACAAAAGGACACCACACAGGTTTTAGAAAAATAGCCAATATTTATCTGTGCAAGACCAAAACGATAAAAATCCATCATAGTTATTTAAAATACTCATAAAGCAAGAATTGACTTTAAAAGCAGTTCCTTGAAGTCGATAGCTCAATCCGGTACCATCACTGCGTCGTGAATCAACAAATCCAACAGTTCTGGCTGATCATGGCGTTGCGGCCCAGCTACTGTGTCAGGAAGAACCGCAAACAGTACCTTTAGAGATGCAGGGCGATGAGCACCGAAGAGCTGGTGTAGGCAGGTGTCTGTTCCGGAGGTCGGTGCAGGAGTTGTCGGGCCTTTGAGGTCCACGCGTTGCAGATCGAATTCTGTGCGGTTGAAGTCGGGAGCGCTGGCGGGGTTCGGGGCTGCGGTGTGAAGTGCAGCAGTGCGACGTGCAGTGCTCTCCGGTCACGGTGCAGGCAGCTTCTTGGCGACTGCGACCAGCGCAGTCGGTGAGACCAGAGCTGCGGTGCGAAGTGGGGTGGTGCTCGTTGCAGTGCTATCATGTCACGGTGCAGGCAGCGGCGTCCTCGTTGCGAAGCACTGTTATCGGCTGACGAACTGGAGTCGATGGCGCCAATGTCAGTGGGCCAAGGCTGGGGTGTGGGACGGGATGGGGCGGTGAGTCGTAACTTACAAGGGGTGCCCCCAAACCACGGTGCCCGCAGTGGCATTAGTTAGACCATGGCTGTGGTGCGAAGCAGGACGGTGCTCCGTGTTCTCCATGAGTGGTGCAGGCAGTGGCGTCTGTGACGGCATCATCGGGGATACCAGGGTGGCTGTGTAAATCGAGGCGGTGCAGAGTGTGGTGCCCACAGCTCACGGTGCAAGCAGCGGTGAGACCAGGGTTGCGGTGCGAAGTGCGGCAGTGCCCTCTGCGATGCCTTCGGGTCACGGAGCTGGCAGTGGCATCGTTGACGGCATCTGGTTGCGTTTTCTTTTTTGCAGCACAAAACACACAGTTCCCAGTGCTGGTAGCAGATGAACTCGAAGTATTTGTTGTTCCTGAGAATTCTTGAACAGGGGGCAATCTCTACCTCAAGCCCATGGAAAAAATCAGGAAAAACAGATACATAAAGTCCAGTCCTTTGACGGCCCAAGACAGAAGCAGCCACTGCAGGCCAACACAGCAAAGTGGTAGTCTCTTCTCACAGCTTCTCCAGCTCTTCTTCTGGTCAGGTTTCTTGATCCCAAAAGATTTTTAAAATTCTGTGGTCAGGGCCCAAATATTAATACCACATTTCCCTTTGAAGTTGGTACAGACAAAGTTCCACTGGTATACATAAGCCAGCTCCACCTGGCCCAGGCCGGGGTCACTCCAGGAGGTGGAGACAGCTTTGTGAGAGGCAGCCACAGTCCATTCAGGTGCCAGCAACAACTCTTCCCACTGCCTCGTCGGGGGTCGTAAGCGCTATATAAATGCAATTACAATACAATACTCTAAATGCAGCCAGGTCTATTCAGCCTGGCTATGAGTCACCCAGGAAAGGTCTAGTGTGAATGCTCATCTCCTGCTCCCGTCACTGTAAACAAGGAACACACAAAAAGCAGAGGTTCACAGGATGGTTAAGCAAGAAAAAGCCCACTTTCTAAAAGTGGCATTTTCAAACACACAACATACACTTCATCTTCACTGAAAGATGTATTTTTTTAATTCTGAGTTCAGGCATACTAAACTACATTCTTCTATCTTATCCCGATGGGGAGTTATGTTTGTAAAATGTTACAAGGCAACTCCCATGTTAAGCCTATGGGGCAAGACAGCCTTTCAATAGTGAAAAACGAAATGCACAGAATTTCACTATCAGGACATGACACGCACCCTTTCATGTATGTCCTACCTTTTACATACACTGCACCCTGCTCATGGGGGTATCTTGGGCCTACCTTAGGGCGTGCCTTACATGTAAGAAAAGGGAAGGTTTGAGCCTGGCAAGTGGGTGAACTTGCCAGGTCGACATGGCAGTGGAAATTGAGCGCAGACACTGCAGTGGCAGGTCTGAGACCCCTTTGAAAGGCTGCTGGTGTGGGTGACACAATTAGTGCTGCAGGCCCACTAGCAGCATTTGATTTACAGGCCCTGAGCGCGCACAGTGCACTGTACTAGGGACTTAGTAGTAAGTCAAATAAGCCAATCATGGAAAACCAATCCTAACATACTTTATAGTAGGAGCAGTTGAACTTTAACACTGAACAGCAGTAAGAGTGCACAGAGAGACTAAACCAGCAAAAACCAGGTCAAAAACAGAATGCCAAATAGCAAAAAGTCTGAGGGTAAACCTGCTGAAAAAGCCAAGTCTAACACACTATCAATTCAAAGTTCTTCCGTTCAGCGTCACCATGGGTTTTGGGGTGCTAAGGATAATTTTAGGGTTCAGGGTGGGTTTGGGTTTTAGGGTGCCCAGGGTAATTTTAAGGTTCCGGGTGGATTTGGGTTATGGGGTGCTAAGGGTAATTTTAGGGTTCAGGGTTTTAGGGTGCCAGGGTAATTTTAGGACTCGGGTGGGTTTTGGGGTATAGGGGTAATTTTAGGGTTCAGGGTGGGTTTGGGTTGTGGGGTGCCAGGGTAAATTTAGGGTTCATGGTGGGTTTGGGTATTGGGGTGCTAAGGATAATTTTGGGGTTCAGGGAGTTTGGGTTTTGCGGTGCCAAGGGTAATTCTAAGGTTTAGTGCGTGTGGGTATGGGTATTGGGGTGGTAAGGGTAATCTTAGAATTTTAGGGGGATATGGTTATTGGGGTACAAAGTGTAATTTTTGGGTTTTAGGGGGTATTTAATCTCTCTCTCCCCCTCTAACCAAGTATATGCCTTTACCACGCATGCCTTTGCGTTGTAATGTTATGCATGGTAAAGGCAGATGCGATGTAAAAGTGTGCATTGTAACAGCACTTGCGTTGTTGCAACCGCATTAAGGCATGCGATTTAACGTCATATATTCGCTTGCAACTGGTCCAGTACCTCGGGTATTGGTGCAGAACCGCTCCTGGGTGTCCTGGCATCTCCAAACTTGGCAAGGGGACAGATCTGACCTCTTGAAGCACAAACACCTCTTGCTTTTGGGTGCTGCTCCCTCGATGGGCCCGGGGGTCGACTGAACGGTGTACTGGGCCGCTGCAGTCGGTGCCTGATGGTGTAGGGGAATGGCTCCTCCACTCCAAGGGAGATATTGCTGGATCGAGGAAGTGCTGGGCAGACCTCCAAGGGATTGGGGAGGCTGTTCCGCTTCTGGGTGAGCCTGTCAGTGATTGCCGGGAGAGCAGCAATCGGGCAGTGTTTTGCGCCAAAGTTGCTGCTGGTCCACAGTTCTCACGTCTTCCGCTCTTCTTTGTCCTTCTGCTTTCAGGCAGACAAATCTGAGTTCCTGCTGTCAGGGGGATACCTAAATACTAAATTTAGGGGCGTTAAGTCGAGTGAAGGGTAGTAGCCAATGGGCTACTTATCCCTGGGGTCACCACACCCTATATGACCACTTCCTGTGGGGAATGGGCATAACCCTGTCCCTGAGTTCCTAATTCCACCAAAAACAAGATGGACCCAACCACTAGATGGCGGATAATGCACAGCATGTGAATCCAGGAAAGATTCACGCTGCAAAACACGGCATGGCACACACTGTGTGCTGTGCCAAAGTCACTGCATGTAATATATGTAAGTCAGCCCCACAGCAGGCCTTGTAGCTCTAAGGCAGGGTGCATTATATTATATGCGAGGGCATATCATCATGAGCAACTATGCCCCAGTGTTGTCTAGTTCAATTACTAGTGGTACAAGTGAATAGGGAAGCTATCTTAAGTATATGTACCGGGCACTGGTTATTACGAGTTCCCCAGCTACATGATGGCTTTACTAAAAACCTATGGTGTTTGATATCATACATCTTGTCTTAATAAATCTGTACTATTGCCTGTACAAGCTTTATTATGACATGCACCCAGAGGGCACTTTTAGCGGTGCCCCCTGAAAAACATACAAGTATCTAGTGTGCTGGCTGACTGGTATCGTCAAGCCTACCACCACAGACATGTTTCTGACCCCCTGCAGGTGAGGGCCCACGCACTTTGAGGCCAAACACAATGTCTGCTGCGGAGGAAGGTGGTCACACCTCCAGCAGGATGGCTAGTGATTTAGCATACAAAGGCCAGGGGCTTAAAAGCCTCTGTCGCCTTTGATATGCGTCCCCTGCTTCCTTCATACCTGGGAGATGCCACTCCCTGCCCTGAGGCCCATTTGGCACCAGGACAGGCGGGAAATTAGCTATGCAGGTAGGCGTCTTGCACCACCAGGCTAGTCACACCCCTATAGTGTTCTACCTGATGTCTACATGAAAGAAGGGTTCCACCAACTTTCTAGAACTAAAGACAGTATTCCTAGCCTTAAAAGCCTTTCAAAAGGAGCTCTGGGGAAAATCAATATTGATTCAAACAGACAACACAATCCGCATGCTGTATATAAACAAACAAGGAGGGACTTAGTCGCTACCACTGTCAAGACTAGCACAAGAAATGTGGATCTGGGCCAACCACAGAGAAATACAAATTATGGCAATTCACCTACCAGAGAAGGACAACACAGAAGCCGACAGACTGAGCAGACAAGCTTCATGGTTCCACAAGTGGGAACTGTACCAAACAGTACTAAAGATTTTTCAAAAATGGGGAACACCAGAAATAGATCTCTTTGCAACTCCCCAGACGCAAATTGCCCACACTTTTCCTCCAGACAACAGTGTCACCAATCAGTGGGGAATGCACTGGTTTTTGTTGGTCAGGGAAATTTGCATACTCTCGTGGTCCCCCCCCCCCGGATACCACTACTTTACAAGGTGGTCAGCAAATGCAGGATCAGCAGCTTGACACCGTTACTAATTTCACCACAGTGGGCAAGACAAACTTGGTTCTCAGAACTGATATACCTGTCACAGGTGATGGTTCACAAACTACCTATCAGCCAAGACCTGTTGTCAATGCAGGAAGGGAAAGTGTTTCATCCAGAACTAGTCTCTTTAAGTCTGGCAGCATGGCTTCTGAAGACTTGGAATTCGGACACTTAAAACTACCAGATAAGATAATGGCAGTCTTAACAGAAGCAATAAAACCAACAACTAGAAAGTTTTATATAGCGAAATGGGAAAGATACTCACTATTGTGTAAAGAAGGATCCTTGAAAATAATAGGGTAAAGACAGTGCTAAAATACCTAACACACCTTTTAGAGTGTAATCTAACCTATTCATCCCTAAGGGTACACTTGGCAGCAATAGTGTAATACACAAGGGGTCACATTGGAAGATGTTTTTTCACGTTACCAGTCATCAAACGGTTCTTAGAAGAAGCAAAAAGAATTGCACCCCCAAACAGGATGCCACCTCCCACACGGAATTGTGCTCTCACAATTAATGAAAGCACCCGTTGAACCATTACATAAGGCAACTTTACAAATGCTCACACTAAAGATTGCCTTTTTAGTGGCCATAACATCACTATGCAGAGTTGGAGAGTTACAAGCACTCACATTACAGGAACTTTACTTTCAAGTACACAGACAGGATTGTCATGAGAACGAACCCACAATTTGTGCCAAAGGTTATCTTGAAATTGCACATTAGTCAAAATATTCAGATACCAAGTTTCTTTCAGAAACCTAAGACGCACACAAAGAACATTACACACACTTTATGCAAGGAGAGCGGTAATGTATTACATTAAAAGGACAAAGACTAACAGAAAACAAAGCAACTCTTTGTGTCATTTGCAAACAGTTTCCTGGGAAGGCCAGTTACAAAGAACTCAATTGCAAGATAGATTGCAAAAACAATTCAGTTATGCCACAAGAATAAGGGTGTGACACTACAGAGCAATCTCGGTGCACACAACAAAGAAGGGGGCTACCATCGCTTTCTTAGTGAATGCTCCACTTCAAGAAATGTTTATGGCAGCAACATGGTCATCGGTGCACACGTTCACAAAACACTACTGTGTGGACATTCAGATGAACAAAGAAGCTCAACTAGGACAAAAGTTCTTACAACATCTGTTTTCAAATCAATGCTCCTCTTCACCCCAGCCACCACTGTAGTACAAAACTGCTACAAAATCTATGCACAGCATGTGAATCCAGAAAGGATTCACGCTGCAAAACGTATAGTTTCTTACCTGTCGGTATAGTTTCGCAGCTTGAAGAATTTTCTGGATTCACAAGTGAACTCTCCCTCCTCTGCCAAGAGAGGGGAGGGGAAAAAAAAAAAAAGAACCTGAAGATGGCGACCAAAGGTAGGAGCTTCCGGAGGAAGCACGACAACGTCACAAGGACCACCAAATGGAGGTACGTCGACGCCCACCAACAACAAACACAAAAAAAGTAGTACAAACGTTTTTGGGAGAAAATTCCGGACCAAACCACGAGACGGTGTAAATTATGCACGTTCTGTGAATCCAGAAAATTCTTCAAGCTCCAAAACTACACAGATAGATAAACTATACTTTTTCACCAATGCTTTGCACCATGACACGCAGTCTGCAGTGGTGGGCTGCATACAATTTGTGTGGGGGGGGGTCCCTTAGGGTGGCATAATACATGCTGCAACACTTAGGGGACCCTCTTTAGTACCCATACTCTAGGTACCAGGGGTACCAATTACTAGGGACTTACAGGGGTGCTAAAGTGTGTGCCAATTGTACCACAATTAGACCGGTTTACCTTGTTTTAGGGAAAGAGCACTGGCGCCTGTTTGGCAGGCTTCAGTGCACTGTCTGATTTGAATACCAGCACCTAATAGTTCTAATGGGGGCAAAAAGTGGGGGGGCAACTGCAACAAAATTCCAGTTTCCTACAGTCTTCTCTTTCAAGATTTTTGTAATCAAAGATATTTTGCAACCCCCAAAGAAAGTGTTCCTTCAGAACATCTCAATGAGAACTGCACTTGGTTCTATCTAAATTAACAGGCACTCCATATGAGCCTGGTCACAAGGCTACATTGCAACATCTGTCTTGGATAACAGCATTTTGGATTGCAATAACATCTGCCCAAAGGGTGAGAAAGATACAATCCCTTTATGCTTTAGAACCATACTGAGCCTTTCATAGACATGGGATAGTTATAAGAGTGCACCTGTCCTTTCTTCCTAAGGGGGTGTCAGAGTTTCACATTAATCAAACTACCTACCTTTTTCACAATCCATCAACTCCAGCAGAACTCTCACTGTATTTGTTTGAAGCAAAAAGGATTCTGCATTTCTTCTTAGATAATTTGAAGTTACTGAGAAAATCTAAAGTTATTAATTAATTTTGGTCATATTCGACATGGTCTTGCCGCATCCAAACAATTTATCATTTGGTGGATTGTGTCATGCATTTTGGTATGCTCCCAGCTAACAAATAATAAACCTGCCCCACCAAGGCCAAAAGCTCATTCAGTCAGTGGTAAACCATCCACTACAGCTTGGCTCAAATCTTCTGGTAGCTGATATTGGTACGCATGTTCACAAAGCAAAGTTGCCTAAATTCACACATGCAGGTCGACGCCAAAGTCAGTCAAGCCACTTTCTGAAACCTCTACAAGTAGGCACATGTTTTTATTAGTGTTGTTGAATACCTTATTTAACTTGTGTGTCTTCTGCCCAAGAGCCTCAGTACGAAATGTCTTCCTAGATTATTATATTCTAACATATATAACTGTTAGTGAAGATCCTCAATACGGAAGCAATGGTTACTTGTAGTCCTAGTTGCACCGTAGTAATCTTTATTGAAGTATAAAATGACCCACCCGCCTCCCCGGCTGGGTTATCTTCTGCTTTCAAAACAGCAGCTATCACATCTTCACAGAACAGACTCTGTAAGGCAACTGGCAGTAAAATGCGTCATTGGTAGGGGAAGCCTCTGGATTTTTAAAGGAGTAGTTGTCTATTTACACAGCTATTTTCACATCTGCTTTCCATGTTAGCCTATCAGGCTGTTTTTTACCCCTACAAAGTAGACTTATTCTTTAGTATTTGACATATCAGATAGTGGTATGCAGTCTTGAAATAGTTTCTTTTGGAATTCTAACAGTTTACATTTTGAAAAATCTTGCCTTCAACAGGCCTTTGAAGGGTCTTCCTTGTCATATAAAAATATTGATTATAGTACCTCTATGCATAAATATTTGTATATACAATTAAGATGTAGCGCTCAGCGGTCCATGCACCCAGTGGAGAATTATTCTAAAATATGTGACTTCAGTGAAGTTTCCTGTGATGCAGAACTAGGACTAAAGTTGCAAAATAGTTTACTGATAAAACCCCCCCATTTCCAACCCCAGACAAATTGTAAAAATTTTTGTGTACAGTTTATCTGCTAGACACTTCTAGCCGCAGGTTCCTTACTTTTGAATTATCCCCAGGCATCAGACAGGATCAGGAAATTTTTCTTGAGCAGTACCCCTGCATGCCGGTAGGTGGCATGGTTGGGCTCGGTGTGGCAGCATCCGCGCCAGAAGTGACATGCGTGGCCCCTATCAGTCAGCGCAGATTCGGGAAGAGCTACCCCTTAGTCAATTTTTGGCTAACTTTTTTTGCCGTTTTGTCGAAGTGCTTTCAGGTTTTTTCCTCATGGTGTGGCAGGAATGTCCTCTAAAAGGCCGGCTTCAAGCCCTGCAGCGCATGTAACTGCTCCATGTCGGTGACAGATCCGCACATTGTGTATCTTTGGTGCCTCGATGGCAACCACGACCTGAAAGCCTGCTCAGATTGCTGCGTCATGCCCCTGATCCCTCAAGCTCCTGGCAGCTCGACGTGAGATGCCTTGATGAACCAGATCCCAGTCAAGAGGAAGGTTCCGTGAGCGGTCGTAGAGTCCGAGAAGCTCATCTCATTCGAAGTTGTCGGGCCATTTGGGTAAGTCCCGCCACAAGAAAGAAGTCGAAGCGTGCTTTGACTTCACCTCGGCTGACGAGACGAGGGAGCGTTACTCGAGGCCTGGCTTCGCGGTTGAGCCAGCATCTGGGCTGGCTCGGTTCCTCCTCGAGTTTCTTGGAGCTGGAGTGACCCCCGCACAATTGAGAATTTTGAGGCTATACACCTCATATTTGGGCGGCCCGTTACCTCCTGCGCACCTTATGACCTTGTGGGCTCGAACCGTCCCTACTGAATCTATGCCGGTGGTTCTGGTGCCAGTCTGGCCCCAGGGATCCACAGATGGATCAAACTTCTCAGCACATTAAACCCACACTGATGCCAGTGTGGGATTTAATGAAAAATGCACACACAGGGCATCTTAGAGATCCCCCCGGAAAAACGACCAGCCTCTGGTGGGTTCCCTGACTGGTACACACCAGCCTGCCACCACGAGACATGTTTCTGGACCCCTAGGGGGTGGGGGCCTTCGGTCCCTGAGCCCAGAAACAAAGCCTTTCCTGGGCAGAGGTGGTCACACCTCCCCCAGGCCAGGAAGAGCCATCTGTGGCAGGGGAGCTTCAAAGACCTGGCAGCCTTTGTAATGTAACCCCCAGCCTCTCCTGCTATCAGGAGCAGGCCCCCTTCCTGTCTCCCCTCCTTTTGGGCGGGAAGACAGGCGGGAAGAACTAGCAAGCCCAGAAGGTGTGCCCACCTCTGCCAACTCTACCCCTCCGGTGGGGGAGGCGAGGTGAAGCCCACTCTTCAGTGCCTGCCATCTTGCAGATGGCTGGCACTCCCCAATAAGGATTAGGGATTGTACTCACTCCCCCACGTGACCTTGTAGTCACCATAAGGTCAGTAGACCATTGGCTACTGACCTCGAGCCCCCTAAATACAGTATTTAGGGGGCAGCCCTGAACCAAGAAAGCAGATTCCCGCAACCTAAGAAGAACAAGCATTGAAAATGCAATAGGTCTCGCCTTTGATTAAGTTAAAGCCATTTGCTTTGCTAATGGTATTGTATAGCAAAGCAAATGGCTTTAACTTAATGAAAGGCGAGACCTATTGCATTTTTAATGCTTGTTTAGTTATGCTTTACATTATCGTGGGTGAAAGCTAACATATTTATTAGGCATATTATAGAACTGCATTGACACCTGTGGTTGTAACGGCGGGGGCCCGTGGCGCTGTACTCTCTCTCTGTGCACATGGCCTGGTGACCTGCCAGCCCGACCTTGCCTGCTTCCTGAGGAAAACAAACACAATCCGGTCCAGACCAGATCTGACTAAATCCACTCTCGCGTAGCAAATCCTCAGCTATTCACTCAGTTATGTCCAAGATAAGAACAACGCACTCAGGGGCCGGGAGGGATGAGCAATGGAGGCGGGCCCTTCCAGAATACCCCATACACTCACCCCCCGTCGGGCACTCCAGTGAGGGGAAATTATGAGTGCGCCTCCTGCGATTTGTAATACGCATAAATTAATAAAAGACACTATGAAATGCATTAGGCCTGTTTTAATAAATAACGGTGCCTGAATTAACTATTTATACATTTAGTCAAAGCATTTCTAACCATTACTCACCAAAAAAAATGTACCCCATTCTCTGGGACCACAAAGCAATGTGAAGGGCCTAAAGGCGATGTAAAACAAGTGGCTGCCACCGGAATCAAGTCAAATTTTTCCCTTAACTGAATGTAGTGTAACTTTGAATGCATATTGTTCTCTCCTATATCCCGTTATTTTTTAATTAAGCTTGACAGAACCGCTTGAATGACTTTCACGTAATACTCACGAAGAGTTCATAACAAAAATAAAAGCTGGAGCCCGGTGACTGGAAGGGAGGAGGGAAGGGGAGAAAGGAGGGTGGGTTGAGAGCAATGAGAGTGGGATAAGGGAGCAGCGAAAACACACAACAATTAAACCACAACCTGCGTGGCGCTTGTGAAAGGGCGCCGCGCTGATACAAAGGGGGGGGGGGGGTCACCAGGGCCGACTCGTAGAAAGTGAAGCAGCCGGAATACCCGTGTCCTCCCTGTGACCCCTTGCGCCTCTGAGCTCTGTGCCTGCCTGCCGCCAACCAATCACAGAGCCGACTGGTGCATGCTCCAGGCGTGAAGGCAGCGTGGTTGCAGGAAGCCCATAGCACTGGCTCGTGTGATTCACAGCTGTCGTGAAGACTTTTCTTATCTTCTTGTTAAATAAACAAGCAGATAAGAAAAGTCTTCACGACAGCCGTGAAGCAGGCGAGCCAGTCCGGGTGGGCCGGAGCAAAAAGCGAAAGGGAGGCAACGAAAAACCCTCCTTTCCAATGGGAAGCCAGCGTTTACCATAAACGCTGACGCTCCCCAATGGAAATGAAGGGCGGGGCTTAAAGCCCTTTTCTAAAAGTACTCATATGCAATAAATCTCGCCGAGCGAGCTGCGCATGTGCGCAGCAACGCTAGGCGAGACCTAAAAAGGACGAAAGAAGAAGTCCAGCAGAGGAGACTACAGAGAACAACTGACTTGGCCCCAGCCCTACCGGCCCGTCTGCAGTTTCCAGAGATCCTGCGCCAAAAATCGTCTTGTCCTGCAGCCAGCGACCTCCAGAACCCCTGGGAGGACTGACTGCCTTCAACAAAGACCGGATCTACTGTGAACAGCAGGTCTGTTCAGAAGAAACACCAAAAAGACTCCGAGCCTGCTAAGGAAAAAGGAACCCGACGCCTGGAACCACCACTGCACCCGTCGCCTACGGCACGAGTTCGTGTGGCCCACCGGTCCCAGCGAGGTCCCCCCACGCTCCAGAGTCCACTGTGGGTTGACCCCTCGGGACTCCCTGACGTTGCCTGCAGCCTCTGCACGGAGACCCCCCCAACCGCAAGTGGCCCGGTAAGGTGAAATCCGACCTCAAAAGACACCCCTGCATCCAGCCGCCCTGCGCCCTGGAGAAGAGAACCCAGAGCCCTCCAACTTACCTGCCCAGTTGTTGGTTCCTCCCGGAAGTCTTCCTGGTCCGAGCTTGCAGCGGAAAACCAAAACCGAAAATCCCCATTGAAAAAACAGGGCACCCGACGCCAAAACAGCACCCTGCACCGCTGCGGGTGCACTTTTTGTGCTAAACAGGATCCCCTTTTGCCCTGAGCCTAACACCAGGAGCTTGGCTCCCACAACCTTGTGGCCTGCTCGTCAGCAGCCACCAACTGGAGGCCCCCTATCCCCCATTGGATAAAATTTGGCCTCAGCACTCTGCACCCGGCCGCTCTAGTGCCGCTGAGGGTGTTACAAGAGTGCATCCTTGACCCTGGGGGACCCCTGAGTCTAGCCCCAGAACCTCAACTCCCACTACTGAATACTTACCCGAAGACCGATAACACTGTTTTCCTCCATAGGATAACATTGACTGTTTTTCTTGGAAAAGTTTCTAAGTGTGGAGTTTGAAAACCTAAAGAAATTCTTTAAAATTGTACTATTTAACCAAAACGATTTTACTTACCTGTTTACAGGAAATGTCCCATAGTAGTATCCAGGCATACTACTCTGAGTAAGAAAAAGTAATCTAAAAAGTAACTTACCTGGTATTTTACTGAAAAGCCCATTCAAGTCTGTGTACTGTATTTACAAAGTATTGCATTTCTCTGCAACCATCCTGTAAGTCAAAACAAAGTGCATATACAATTACAATTCAAACTGTTTACAAACTGCATTACTACTGTAAAGTATTTATTGCTTACCTGTGCCAGGCTTGCTTGGTTCTAGAAAATAAAATAACTAAAAGAATATTTTGATACAAAAACAATTGGTCTGAAGTTCAGTCTTTGAGTGTGTGAATTCATTTGCTGACTGAGTGTGTACAACAAATGCTTAACACTGTCCTCTGATACTGCCTTACTGCTCGACCACACTACCACAAATAGAGAGTGAGGTGCTATCTAACTTTACCTCTGCCTACCTTTGGGGTTCCACTGGACTCTGTGCACACTATACCTCACTTTGGTATAGTATATACAGAGCCAGCTTCCTACAACCACCAACAACACCACCGCCATGTGGTACTGCAACAAACAGGTCGGGTGGGGTCGTAGACCCTTTGTCAAGAGGCCCTGCAACTCTGGACATGGCTGGAACAGCAGGACATATCCCTCGTGGTTCAACATCTGGCGGGCTTTCTGAATGCCAGAGCGGATGAACTCAGCCGTAGATACCTGGCGGATTGCAAAGGGTCTCCATTCAAAGGTGGTGCAAGGTCTCTTTCAGCAGTGGGGAGAGCCTTGGTTGGATCAGTTCGCCACCAACAAGAACGCACAATGTCAGCAGTTCCGTGCGTTGGGGTTTCCAAAGCGACTCTCGCTCAGAGACTCTTGTCTCGAGTGGAGCTCAGGCCCCCTGTACTCCTTTCTGCTTATACCACTCCTGCCCAGAGTTCTTAAGAGGATCAGGTATGACCGGACCCAAGTTATCTTTGTGTCTCCAGACTGGTCACAGAGAGTCCGGTATCCCGAGCTGTTAAGTATAGCCATCCATCGGTCCTCAGATCAGGCTGCCCCTTTGGGAGGATCTTCTGTTGCAGCATTAGGGGAGGGTTCTCCATCCGAACCTGTCAAGGCTCCACATTCTTGCGTAGAGATTGAGCGGTGACATTTGACAGCTTTCGACCTTCTGCCCAAAATCTGCAATGCGATTCTGGCAGCCAGGCGTCCCTCCGCCAAAACGATATACGCCTGCCATTGGAGCAAGTTTCTGGCTTGGGGCAAGTTTGTGGCTTGGTGTGCAGAGAAACAAGCTGGCCAACTTTCTGCTTCCCTTTCTCAGGTTTTCCCGTTTGTTCTTTCCCTTGCCCAGCAGGGCTCTGCTCGGGGCACGGTTAAGGGATAACTTTCTCGTATATCTGCTTTTCTGCTGTTGCCTTTTCAACCTTCCCTCTTCCAGTCTCCTATTGTACATAGGTTCTTGAAAGGCTTGCAACATAGGTTTCCTCCTTCTCCCTTCATTATGCCTCAGTGGGACCTTAATCTGGTTCTGATGATCCTGATGTGCGCTCTTTTCGAGCCCTTGCACAACTGTCTTCTCAGGCTCCTTACTGCCTTCCTGGTGGCAATATCATCTGGTCGGAGAGTCAGTGAGCTCCAGGCCTGGTCATCCAAGCCTCCTTACCTGGAAATATACCCAGACAAACTGGTGCTTTGTATGAGGGCTTCCTTTCTCCGGAAAGTAGTCACTCACTTTCACTTAGGCCAATCCATTACTCTGCCTACTTTTTACGCCCTGCCTCATCCCTGCAAAGAAGAGGAGCAGCTTGACCGTCTGGACCCAAAAAGAGCATTGTCGTTCTACCTTGACCGCACACAAGAGTTCCGGGTGGACGACCAACTCTTCGTGAGGTACGTCAGAGCGGAGAAAGGTTGGGCCGTACAGAAGACCATCTCACGATGGCGCGCGCTGTAAATCTGCTACGCACTGGCTAAGACGCAACCCCCTAAGGGTTTGTAAAATCATTCCACCAGAGCTAAAGCTGCTACCACTGCTTTAGAACATGGAGTTTCGGTCCTGGACAGTTGTCGGGCAGCAATGTGGGCTTCCTTGGACTCGCTTACCTAACACTAATGCTTGGACAGTCCGGTCCGTAGGGTTGGGCATTTTGCTCCTTTCCTCATGTGAAATTGGTCTGCAGAGCCACCGCCGGGGAGGTATTGCTTGGGTATGTATTCTAAGTACGGAATCTGCCACCGAAGTCTCTATCAGATGAACGAGTTACTTTCCTTTGGTAACACCTGATCTGGTAGAGACTCTAGCTGTAGATTCCTTGCTGACCCACCCATCCTCCCTGCTCTGTGAATGAATTTCTATGGTGGCGCCTACATAGGTACCGTGCATGTCACTTTCGGTGCAGGTGATGCCACGCGGAGCTGAACGCTACCACTTAGCGGGGTGTAAGGGCACTGCTCAAGAAACATTTCCGAATCCATTCTGACACCTGGGGGTAAGGTGAGGAATCTTCCACGAGTTAGTATCTACCATGTAAGGCACTACCAAAGGTAAGTAACTTGTTCATATAGAATGCAACCAATCCCAGTCTTACATTAGTGGTTCTGCATGTTTTTAAATTCATTTATAGCATTCTGGTAGCATTATAGGTAGTTTCAAATTGTTACATTTTGCAAACGTGCATGTTTTTATAATAGAACTACTGTCAGTAGTGCATGCTGAGCTCACATTTCCTTAAAACAAGCACACTAATAGTAAAGGCTTTGCATTAATGAATCGCATATACAAGTTTGAACTATTTGGATATAAGGATACAATTCTTACCTTAGTGCATACAGTACTTTTTCAAAGACTCATAGAAATGTACTGTAAGACTTTGTGCTGCAAGAGTTGGCCCTTCTTGTTCTGGACCCCAAACATTGTGTCCTGTGCTCTGTACAATTTTTCAAAGCCCAGTATCCCCATGCTGTAGATAGTTTGTTTCCAATTTATTGTTGGTTCCTTTAATATGCTTATTTACTGTCCTGAGTATTCTGTGCAAATTTATAACTGAAATTGTGTGCACGCCATGTAACGTAATGATGCACATAAGTGAATTTTTGTTGCTGATGGCCATTAATGATGTCTGAAATTCTTGTCACCAAACCTTTAGGTGCGTAGTGTGGACAGGAGATGAGCGTGTGTTCTTTTACAATCCCACCACTCGTCTCTCCATGTGGGACAGGCCTGAAGATTTAGTTGGAAGAGCAGATGTTGATAAAATCATTCAGGAACCACCCCACAAAAGAGGATTGGAGGAAGTAAAGAAATTTATTGAGTCATGTAAGAATCCATGCATACATTTTATTTTTTTAATACCATCTTATAACTGAAATCTGTTGTGGAAAAGGGAGTGGTGAGATGCAGACTCTGTTGTTTGATTGGTTTAGAAGTAATATTAAGACATAAATGGTGTTCTAGCCAAGGGATGTATAGTTAAAAAAAAAAAAAATGTTTTTTTTTGTTTTCATGTTTTCCATCTCGGTCCTGAAATAAAAGTAAAAGCACTTGTGGTTTGGCTTAAGTCAAAATGTTGGGGTAAAACGTCTGTTCTTTTCTAATCTTCGTATCTCTTGTCGGCCTTGGTTGAACCCTGGCTGAACACCATGCCTAGCTAGGTTTTCACCTGCACATCAAATGCGGGTCTTCCATCTGAGGTTCTACTTTGAACTGAGCCTTTGCTTTAGGGCAAGGGCAAGAAACTGCCCTGACGGTGCCATCCCCTGATCCTCCTCCAAGGAGGGCTCGACAGTCTGTGCCGCTCCACTTTTCTGGAGCACTGTGAGCCAAACACATCTTTGGTGCCTGTAGGAAAGTGCCCCATTTTACACGGTTACCCCCCACTTTTTGCCTGACATCTGATGCAACCTGACTTGATGTGCACTGGGTCCCTGCCAACCAGGTTCCCAGGGCATGTGCTCTTTCCCAAAACTGTACCTTTGCACCTACAATTGTCATATGTCTGGCCACAGGTAAGCTGTGAGAAAGTGCCCTCTTTCTGCATGGTATGCCCCCACTTTTTGCTGAATTGATGATGTTCTTTGACTGAGTGTGCCCTGGGCTCCTGTCCCTTCTCTAAAACTGCATGAAGCCTAAACCCAATTGGCATCCCTGGCCACATGTCAGCACCTGGTAAATGGTGCCACTGGTACCCAGGGCCCTGTGACCAGAGAAGGCCTCTAGCACTTATTGTGCCACCCTTAGAGGTCCTGTGTGCGCACACACACACACACACACACACACACACACACACTTTTTTCTTTTTTTGCAGGCTGCGTGTCTTGGTGCAGAACAAAGTGAAGTCGACATGGCACACATCCCTGTGTGCCATACCCACTGCCCTGGCATACATCGGTCACCCCTCTAGCTGGGTGCCCTATGCCAGTGGTGAGTGTACAGGTGCATGAGCCCTGTACCCCTACAGTGCCCAAGTCCATTCCTGGGCACTAAGTGCAGTGCTGCCATTAAGAGTATATGGTGCTGGGAGTTTGTCATTACGAACTCCACAACCCCATAATGGCTACACTGAAGACTGAGAAGTTTGGTATCAAACTTCTTAGCACATTAAGTACTGCTCGGACTCGGCCGGTGTGGTTTTTTTCTTCCACTTCCGGTTGCCATTTCACTGCCGCCATTTTTCAGGGGAGGTGGGCTAGTCTTTACACCCCCCTGCTCCAGGACACACTATTTAGGCTGCCCATAGCACAGGAGCGCAGCGGATGCGTGCCGCGGGCGCGCCGGCGGCGTGCCAAAGGCAAGCCCGTCTGCGCCGGGACGCTGCCAGAAGCCAGACATGCTGGCGGTTTTTATTCGGGGGTGCCAAGCTATACCAGGGAGCTTCTTATGTCCATTGGCCAGCGGATAAGCCCATGTAGCTTGCACCTAGGGGTTGCAGTGGAAGGGCCTTTTTGTTGTCGCAGGTGTGGTTTTAACTCTTGCCCCTCTCTGCCCCCTACCCCATCGAGACCCTTATGAAAATCTTACACCTTAATGTTCGCTCCTTGTTTAAACACTACATGGAGATTTATGACCTTATAGAGGATGAATCTCCTGACGTGTTCTTTATAACCGAATCTTGGTTAACTGACGCCACAGTGTCCGAACCAGGCCTTGCACTCCCCCCGGGGTTCAGCATTCTGACTCTTAACAGGGAGACTAGAGGCGGGGGCATAGCTGTCATTTTTAAGTCCCGTATCCACTGTTCATTTGTTAAGGAGGATGTAGCAGGGTGCGAATGCGCTCGCTTTTCTATTTCCTTTAGTGCACATTCCTCTATCACCGGCCTATTAGTCTACCGCCCCCCTGGACCAATCTCGGAATTTAAATCAGCCATTATTGAGGCTGTGAGTTCCTTGGCGTTGACTGCTGCGAATTTTAGCCTTATTGGTGACCTTAACGTACATTTTGACCGATCCTCCGACCCGGATATCAGCAGCCTGCTCGCTGATTTTGCTGCCTGTCAATTAAGACAGCTAGTGGTGGGCCCTACCCATACTGCTGGGCATCTACTTGACCCGGTTTTTTCTAACATCTCTTCTCTTACGGTCAAAACACCTCGCCCGGTATGCTGGTCCGATCACCTCCTAGTCTCCATCTCCCTCCCTCCCACTCTCCGAGCCAGTGCCCAGAACTGACCTCCAGGCCACCTTCAGACATTGTTGGCATAAACTCAAACTAGAGGACCTACTTGCCCGCCTGGCATCCTGTCCCCCTATTCTAGACACTGACCCAGAGCAATCATATAAAGCACTCTGTGACTGGATACTACAGGCACTAGACACTCTTATCCCTGCTAAATGGTCCAAAGGTCGCCGTTCAAGTTCCAATCCCTGGTACAATGACTCTCTAGCCGCTTTGCGTAGCACATGCAAAAAGCTAGAACGGGCCTGGAGAAAGGAATACGACCTTGCGGCTAAAAAGTTGTACCAGGAGGAGATTAAACGATACCATAAGGCCATACATCTGGCTCGTGCGGCTTACCTCACTAATGAGATTAAGTCCAGCAACAACCCTATGAAAAGCATTTTTAAAATACTCAATGATTTTAAAAATAGGAAAGATCCCCCACCTCGACGATTTCATCTGGGCAGCAATGCGAGGATCTGGCCACCTTTTTTGTTCAGAAGGTAGAAGCCATCTATAAATCTTTTCCCTTATGTCCCACGGACCTCGTGGCTCCACTAGCTTCTCCTTCTACTGCTACTTTGGCAGTAATACCCCATATCTCTCAGGACGAGCTCCTTACATTGAGCACTAAGGTCAAATCAGGTTCCCCTCTGGATCCTATGAGGCCTGCCCAATTTAGAGACTGCTTACCTATACTTCTCACGCCCTTATGTCAAATGATCAACCTTTCTTTCACCACAGCGGTGGTGCCTTCACCATGGAAGCAAGCAAGGGTGATCCCCTTGCTGAAAAAACCCTCATTGGACCCCACTAAGCCGGAAAACTTTCGACCTATTTCTCTCCTGCCTTGGGTCGCTAAAATTGCTGAGGCCCACACTAATAAAGTCCTTTCCGGGTTTTTGAACAACAGCGGTACCTTAGACCGCTCCCAGAATGGGTTCCGTCCCGGTCACAGCACCGAGACAGCGCTCTTAGCAGTGAGTGAACACCTGCGGACCATTCTGGATGAGGGACAAACTGCGGCTCTGGTACTGCTTGATCTCAGCGCCGCGTTTGACACTGTCTCCCATCAGATCCTCCTGCATCGCCTAGAGGAGGCGGGGGTAGTGGGTCTGGCACTGGATTGGTTCCGGTCCTTTCTGTCTGACAGAGCTTTTCAGGTCTCTGCCCCCCCTTCCTCTCACGCCCATTCCATCAAGCAGGGGGTTCCTCAGGGCTCGGCGCTTAGCCCTGTTCTGTTTTACCTCTACGTCCAACACCTGGCGGGAGTGGTGCGGGACCATGGCCTGACCATGGTTTCCTATGCTGATGATACGCAGCTGGTGGTGGTCCTCTCTGATGACCATTCCCGGGGCGCCATGCAGTTCCGGAATGGGCTAGAAGCGGTCGCACGCTGGATGACCACCAACTGCCTTCAACTTAACGCCAATAAGTCAGAAGTGCTGTTGGTGGGGAACGACAAGGGGCTCTGGAGTACGCAGTGGTGGCCGGCGTCCTTGGGCAGAGCCCCCACTCCTAAGCCGGTGGTAAAGAACCTAGGGATCTGGTTCGACTCTACTCTTGGGTTTCAGGAGCACACCAAAAAGATCGCTGGTACTTGCTTTGGACTCTTACGGGGTCTGAGGCCTATATTGGGTTTCTTTGACCCAGCCACACGCCAGCTGATAGTACAGGCGACTATTTTGTCTAAACTAGACTATGCCAACTCTCTGATGCTAGGCGCCAACAAGGCGGAAGTGAATCGCCTTCAACGAGTTCAGAATGCAGCTGCTAGAGTCCTGCTCAGGCTCCCTAGATCTTGCTCTATGACGGGTGCTTTGCGGCGCCTTCACTGGCTACCCGTTCCCAAGAGGATCGAATTCAAGGCACTTTGTCTGGCCTTCAAAATACTAAAACTCTCATCCCCTGAGATTCTATCTAATTTGTTGGTCCCCTATGTTCCCGCACGCCTGCTGCGTTCCGCTGGACAATCTCTGGTCACGGTCCCCCGGGTGAAGCGCATCAGAGCGGGGGGCCGGTCGTTTCGCTGTCTTGCCGCTAAATTGTGGAACTCTCTCCCTGTTCAGATTCGCCGCTTAGACTGTCTGCTACCCTTCCGTAGGGCCATCAAAACGTACTTATTTCCTACAGTCTAGCCCCTGCTCTCTACCGACACTATCAGCGCCGGGACGCCCCTTTGCTGGGGCAGCTGTGCGCTATACAAGTTTACCTAACAATAACACTGATGCCAGTGTGGGATTTAATGTAAAATGCACGACAGAGGGCATCTTAGAGATGCCCCCTGAAACTCGACCAACTTCTAGTGACCTGACTTGAGTGGCTGCTTAGGCTGCCACCAACAGACATGTTTCTGGACCCCTGGGTCGAGAGCCTGCTGCTCTCGGGGGGCCTGAAACAGTGCACATCCTGGGACGAGGTGCCAAGCCTCCTCCCCCAGGATGGGCAGGGTTCATGAAGAGGAAGCTTCAGAGGCCTTTGTGAGCCTCCCCAGACCCATTGCTGCTTTCAGCAACTGGTCCCCACTCGTTCTACCCCCCACTTTGGGTGGGAGAACCGGCAGGAAAAACAAGTGAGGGAAAGAGTTGTGCCCACCTCTGCCTACTCTACCCCTCAGGTGGGGGAGGCGAGGTGAAGCACAACTGAGTCCCCGCCATCTTGAGGATGGGGGGACCTAGCCAACCAAGGACAGGCTCCTACCCCCTCCCACTGGAGGGTGGCACGATAGGGGGTGTACCCACCCCAGGGAAGGGACCCATTGGTCCCTGCCCTTTACTTACCTGTAACGCCCCTAAATCTAGTATTTAGGGGGCACCCTGAACCTTGCTTCCTCAGATCCAGCCTGACTAGAAGAAAAGGACGAAGAGCCGTGCATAGCTAACAAGAGGACGACGCCCACTGATTTGGCCCCAGCCCTACTGGCCTGTCTCCCCTCGAACCTGCTCCTGCGAAATCCCGGTGTCCTGCAGCCAGCAACCTCAAAAACCCCGGAGGACCTGCCTGCCTTCACTTCCAAGACTGCTTCTCCCGTGAACACGGGACTTGTTCAAACTGCAGCTTCTGGCTCCGGCCGGATACTGCGAATCCAGCCCACTCTGCACCCGCCGAACCCGGCCCGAGCTCAAGTGAAAAAACGCCACGAGGAGGTCACCCCGGCGATCCTGACCCGAGATCCGGCGACTCCTGACCTGCCTCCAGACGATGCCTGCAGCCTCAATCCAGAGGATCCCCTCTACCGCGACCAGAGCGGGTAAGACTTTCCGACGTCCCAAGGCACCCCTGCACCCGACGCCCCATGGCCTTGTGTGCCTAAACCAACGGTGCCTAACCAACCCAAGACATCCCCACTTACCCCTCGAAGTGGTGGTCGCACCCAGAAGATCCTCGTCCCCGAGCCTGCAGTGTTTCTTCTAACCGGAGGCGCTCCATTGAAAACAGGGCACCCGACCTCAAAACAGCACCCTGCACCCGGCCGCCCTAGTGCCGCTGAGGGTGCACCTTTGGTGCTAATTTGGTTCCCTATTTGCCCTGACCTAAACCCTAGGAGCTTTGCTCCCACAACCCAGTGGCCTGCTTGCCAGCAGCCACCAACCGGAGACCCCCGATCCTCCATAGGATAACATTGGGCCTCAACACTCTGCACCCGGCCGCCCTAGTGCCGCTGAGGGTGCAACCACAGTGCATCACTGACCCTGGGGGACCCCTGAGTCTAACCCCAGAACCTTAACTCCCACAGTCGATTACTTACCTACAAACCGATAACCTGTTTTTCCTCCATAGGATAACATTGACACTTTTTCTCCAAAAAGTTTCTAAGTGTGGAGTTTTGAAATCTAAACATATTCTTTAAAAATCGCACAAATAACCAAAACGTGTTTACTTACCTGTTTGCAGGAAATGTCCCAGTGCTGAATCTAGGTATCCAGCACTGAGTTAGAAAAGTAACGTGAAAAGTAACTTACCTGCAATTTACTGAAAAAGCCTATTCATTCCAATGTACTGTATTTGCGAAGTGTTGCAACCTACTGCATTCCCTGTAAATCGAACAAAGTACAAATTCTATAGCATTTTCAAACTGTTCTATATTCAGCAACTTATTACTGCAAAGTATTTTATGCTTACCTGTGCCAGGCTTGCTTGGTTCTAAAATAAAACAATATATTTTTATACAAAAACAATTGGCCTAGAGTTCAGTTCTTGAGTGTGTGAATTCATTTGCTGACTGTGTACATCAAATGCTTAACACTGTCCTCTGATACTGCCTTACTGCTCGACCAACTACCACAAGTAGAGAGTAAGGTTCTATCTAACTTTAACCTCTGCCTACCTTTGGAGTCACCTGGACCCTATACACACTATACCTCATTTTGGTGTAGTATATATAGAGCCAGTTTCTTACATTGGTGGATCAGCGGTGGGATATACAACTTGCATTTGTTGGACTACTTGATTACCACCTGATCACACGACAGAACTCTTAAATTGCCTTTAGAATTCAGATTTTTTTTAATTGGCATTGTTTTTACCAAACTACTAAAAGTCTTGTTAGGGCCTTGCTTAAGTCCCTTTAGAATTTTAGAAAATAAAAAGTTACTATAGTCCAGGCTAGAGGGGTTAGAACTTTTTGTTAGAATGTCTCAAGAAAAGAACCCAGCTATTAGTGAAAATAACCATGATGACATACAGGACATGGTTGAGGAGCTTGACCTCACCCCTTACCTTCACTTGTCTTTCAAGGAAGTAAGGTCCTTATGTAAACTTAAAAACATAGCAATGGGCCCACATCCAACCAAACAAAAGCTCCAGGAGCTGTTGGCTGAGTATGCAAAGGCTCACCCTTCTGAACATGGTGATGACCAGTCAGAGGGAGAAAGGAGTGAGGAGGATGGAGATGGGTACCCACCTCCACCACTTCCTAGGGAAGAAAGGGTCCCTGTACCCTTACTTCCAAGAGTTAACCTCTGGGGACCTAGAGGCCACACAGGTGGCTCAGGTTCTGGTGGGGACATTGAGGACAGCCTCAATGAGGAGGACAGCCTTTTAGCAAGGCTGGCCAAAGACTGGATCTAGAGTCCAGACTCCTGGCTCTAGAGAAAGAAAGAAAGGAGATGGGTTTAGCACCCATCAATGGTGGCAACAATCTTAATAAGGATAAAGAGCAATCTTATGATCCTAAAATCCCCAAAGGGATTGGCCCTAAATTTGAGGAGGGTGATGACATCACTAAATGGTTCACAGCCTTTGAGAGGGCTTGTGACATGAGAAAGGTGAAGAAACCTCTCTGGGGGGCACTCCTGTGGGAACTGTTCTCTGGTAACTGCAGAGACAGACTCCTTACCCTTTCTGGGCCAGTTGCTGGGTCTTATGACCTCATGAAGAGAACTCTGATGGAAGGATTTGGACTCTCAACTGAGGAGTGCAGAATTAGATTCAGGGGGCTCACAAAACCCAAAACCAGTCCTGGATTGATTTTGTAGATACTCAGTAAAGACACTGGATGGTTGGTTAACTGGACACAATGTGCATGACTTTACTGGAATTTACAACTTGTTTATGAAGGAACATATTTTAAGTAACTGCACGAATGAAAAGTTACATCAGCACTTGGTAGACCTAGGTCTAATTTCTCCCCAAGAATTGGGAAAGAAGGCAGACCACTGGGTCAAGACTAGGGTGACTAAGACGACCACTGGGGGTGACCAAAAGAAAGGGGTTACAAAACCTCCCCAGGGGAAAGGTTGTGAGAATCCCCAAGATAAAAAGTCTGAGTCTTCCAAAGGGCCCCAAAAACCTGCACAGGGGGGTGGGTCCCAAAACACTCCCTATACTCCACAGCCCTGTAGGGGGGAAGAACTTTGATCCTGCAAAGGCCTGGTGTAACAACTGTAAGAAGTTGGGACACTTAACTGGAGACAAGGCTTACCCTAGCAAGAAGGCCCCTAGTCCTACAGCTACTCCTGGTGTAGCCAGTCTCCAGATGGGATCAGCAGTGTGCCCAGAGCAAATCAGGTTGCACACTGAAGCAGTTCTAGTTTGAGGGGGAAGTTGAGTTTGCTACTGTAGCTGTGTGGCCACCCAACTTAAAGAAATGCTTACAATACCCTTGAATCAATGGAACTAGGATAGAGGCTCTGAGGGATACAGGTGCCAGTGTCACTATGGTGAGAGACGCACTGGTTTCCCCTGAGCAATATTTGATTGGGCGTACTTACCCAGTCACCAATGCTGACCGTGTTACCACTAACCATGCAATGGCTATGGTGACATTAGACTGGGGGGGGGTTACTGGCCTGAAACAGGTAGTGGTCTCTCCAAAGCTACCAGCTGCATGTCTGCTTGGCAATGACCTGGAAACCTCAGCCTGGGCTGAGGTTGAACTAAAAACCCATGCAGCAATGCTGGATATCCCTGAATTGGTGTGTAAAAACAAGAGCACAGAGCAAAAGGCAGGGTGAAAAAGTGTTGGAGCCTGAAAGTATGGCCCAACCTACCAAGAGAAAAGGCAAGAAGACTGGGGAACCAGCTTCTGTTCAGCAAAAGGATCAGGACCCCTCTCCTCGGGGAGAGGACTTGGACACCCCAGAGGGAACTGAGCCTATGGAGCTTGACCCTTACCAGGTTGTACTCTTGTGCCCAGGGGGACCCTCTAGGGAAGAGCTGTGCCAGGGGCAGCAAGACTGTCCCACTCTTGAAAGCCTGAGGCAGCAAGCTGTTTCAGAAGCAAAAGGAGATGTCAGTGGTACCCACAGAGTTTATTGGGAAGAGGGATTACTGTACACAGGCAAGAGACCCCAATCCTGGAGCCACCAGGAGAGTGGTAGTGCCACAGAGGTACAGGGAGTACCTCCTAACTTTAGCTCATGACATCCCCCTAGCTGGACATCTGGGCCAAACCAAGACTTGGGAAAGGCTAGTTAGCCACTTTTACTGGCCCCAGATGCACCAAAAGGTGAAGGAGTTTGTCAGCTCCTGTGTTACCGGTCAAGCCAGTGGCAAGACAGGTGGCCACCCAAAGGCCCCCCTGATACCACTGCCTGTGGTGGGGGTTCCCTTTGAAAGGGTAGGTGTGGACATAGTGGGTCCACCTGAACCTCCCACAGCCTCAGGGAACAAATTCATACTAGTGGTAGTGGATCATGCCACTAGGTACCCTGAAGCAATTCCACTTAGGACTACTACAGCTCCTGCAGTAGCCAAGGCCCTCATTGGTGTCTTCACCAGGGTAGGGTTTCCTAAATGAGGTGGTTTCAGACAGAGGTTCTAACTTTGTCTGCTTACCTGACACATGTGGAAAGAGTGTGGAGTGCAGTACAAGTTTACTACACCCTATCACCCACAAACCAATGGCCTTGTTGAGAGATTTAACAAGACATTGAAAGGCATGATTATGGGGCTCTCTTAGAAACTCAAAAGGAGATGGGATGTCCTCTTACCATGTCTGCTTTTCGCTTACATAGAAGTGCCACAGAAGGGAGTAGGTTTTTCCTCCTTTGAACTTCTGTTTGGCCATCCTGTGAGGGGACCACTCTGTCTTGTAAAAGAGGGTTGGGAGAAGCCTCTCCAAGAACCCAAACAAGATATTGTGGACTATGTGCTTGGCCTAAGGTCCAGAATGGCTGAATACATGGAAAAGGCATCCAAAAATCTTGAGGCCAGCCAGGAGCTTCAGAAGCACTGGTATGACCAAAAAGCTGCACTGGTTGAATTTCAACCTGGACACCAGGTGTGGGTTTTGGAGCCAGGGGCACTTCAGGACAGATGGAGTGGCCCTTACCCTATCCTAGAGAAAAAGAGTGAGGTCACCTACTTAGTTGACCTGGGCACAAGCAGGACACCCAAAAGGGTTATCCATGTGAACCGCCTAAAACTCTACAATGACGGGGCTGACATCACCATGCTGATGGTGACTGATGAGGAGCAGGAAGCAGAGCGTGAACCTCTCCCTGACATCCTCTCATACAGCCCAAAAGATGGGTCAGTAGATGGAGTTGTCTTTTCAGACACCCTCTCTGCCCAACAGCAGACTGACTGCAAGCAAGTCTTGCAACAGTATGCTAAGCTCTTTTCCTTGTCCCCTGGTCTGACAAACTGGTGTACCCATGATGTGGACACTGGTGACAGTGCACCTGTCAAAAACAAAATCTATCGACAGTCAGACCAAGTCAAGGAAAGCATCAGAGCTGAAGTCAGCAAGATGCTGGAGTTGGGGGTTATTGAACCCTCAGAGAGCCCCTGGGCTAGCCCAGTGGTTCTGGTCCCCAAACCTCACCCACAGGGTGGAAAGAGAGAAATGAGGTTTTGTGTGGATTACAGAGGGCTCAACTCTGTCACCAAGACAGATGCTCACCCTATCCCAAGAGCAGATGAGTTGATAGATAAGTTGGGTGCAGCCAAATTCTTGTAACTGCAGGGTACTGGCAGATTGGCATGGCCCCAGGAGCAGAAGAGAAAACCGCATTCTCCACACCTGTTGGGCACTATCAGTTCACTGTTATGCCCTTTGGTTTAAAGAATGCCCCTGCCACCTTCCAGAGGTTGGTGAATCAAGTCCTTGCTGGGTTGGAGTCCTTTAGTGCAGCTTGTCTTGATGATATTGCTGTCTTTAGTTCCACCTGGCAGGATCACCTGATCCACCTTGGGAAGGTTTTAAAAGCCCTACAAACTGCGGGCCTAACTATCAAGGCATCCAGATGCCAGATAGGGCAGGGCACTGTGGTGTACTTGGGCCACCTTGTTGGTGGAGGCCAGGTACAGCCCAAGATCCAGGCCATCCTAGACTGGGCAGCTCCAACCACCCAGACCCAAGTCAGGGCATTCCTTGGCTTAACTGGGTATTACAGGAGGTTTGTGAAGGGATATGGGTCCATTGTGACTCCCCTCAGAGAACTCCCCTCCAAGAAAATGCCCAAGAAGGTTAACTGGACAGTTAGTTGCCAAAAGGCTTTTGACACTCTGAAAGAAGCAATGTGCTCAGCACCAATTCTGAAGGCTCTAGATTATGCCAAGCAGTTCATAGTGCAGACTGATGCCTCTGAGCTAGGGATAGGAGCGGTCTTATCCCAGACTAATGATGAAGGCCAAGACAGCTTTTATAAGCAGAAGGCTTCTCCCCAGGGAGCAGCGTTGGAGTGCCATCGAGAGGGAGGCCTTTGCTGTGGTTTGGTCCCTGAAGAAGTTGAGACCATACCTGTTTGGTACTCACTTCCTAGATCAAACTGATCACAGACCTCTCAGATGGCTAATGCAAATGAAAGGGAAAAATCCTAAACTGTTGAGGTGGTCCATCTCCCTACAGGGAATGGACTTTGAAGTGGCACACAGACCTGGGACTGCCCATGCCAATGCAGATGGACTTTCCAGGTTCTTCCACTTGGACAATAAAGACTCTCTAGGGAAAGGTTAGTCATCTTTCGTTGGGGGAGGGGGGGGGGTGAGAAAGTGCCCTCTTTCTTGCATAGTATGCCCCCACTTTTAGCTGAATTGCTGATGTTCTTTGACTGAGTGTGCCCTGGGCTCCTGCTATCAGGTGCCAAGGGCCTATGTTCCTTCCCTAAAACTGCATGAAGCCTAAACCCAATTGGCATCTCTGGCCACATGTCAGCCCCTGGTAAATGGTGCCACAGGTACCCAGGGCCCTGTGACCAGAGAAGGCTTCTAAGGGCTGCAGCACTTATTTTGCCACCCTTAGAGGTCCTGTACCCTGACACTCACACACTGCCTTTGCAGGCTGCGTGTCTTGGTGCAGAACAAAGTGAAGAGTCGACATGGCACACATCCCTGTGTGCCATGCCCACAACCCACTGCCCTGGCATACATCAGTCACCCCTCTAGCTGGGTGCCCTATGCCAGTGGTGAGGGTACAGGTGCATGAGCCCTGTACCCCTACAGTGCCCAAGTCCATTCCTGGGCACTGTAAGTGCAGTGCTGCCTTTAAGAGTATATGGTGCTGGGAGTTTGTCATTACGAACTCCACAACACCATAATGGCTACACTGAAGACTGGAAAGTTTGGTATCAAACTTCTCAGCACATTAAACCCACTCTGATGCCAGTGTGGGATTTAATGTAAAATGCACGACAGAGGGCATCTTAGAGATGCCCCCTGAAACTCGACCAACTTCTGGTGACCTGACTGAGTGGCTGCTTAGGCTGCCACCAACAGACATGTTTATGGACCCCTGGGTTGAGAGCCTGCTGCTCTCGGGGGCCTGAAACAATGCCCATCCTGGGACGAGGTGCCAAGCCTCCTCCCCCAGGATGGGCAGGGTTCACGAAGAGGAAGCTTTAAAGGCATGCCGCCTTTGTGAGCCTCCCCAGACCCATTGCTGCTTTCAGCAACTGGTCCCCACTGGTTCTAACCCCCACTTTGGGCGGGAGAACCGGCGGGAAAAACAAGTGAGGGAAAGAGGTGTGCCCACCTCTGCCAACTCCACCCCTCAGTTGGGGGAGGCGAGGTGAAGCACAACTGAGTCCCCGCCATCTTGAGGATGGGGGAACCTAGCCAACCAGGGACAGGCTCCTGCCCCCCTCCCATTGGAGGGTTGCACGATAGGGGGTGTACCCACCCCAGGGAAGGGACCCATTGGTCCCTGCCCTTTACCTACCTGTAACGCCCCTAAATCTAGTATTTAGGGGGCACCCTGAACCTTGCTTCCTCAGATCCAGCCTGACAAGAAGAAAAGGACGAAGAGCTGTGCAGAGCTAACAAGAGGACGACGCCCACTGACTTGGCCCCAGCCCTACAGGCCTGTCTCCCCTCGAACCTGCTCCTGCGAAATCCCGGTGTGTCCTGCAGCCAGCAACCTCAAAAACCCCGGAGGAGCTGGCTGCCTTCACTTCGAAGACTGCTTCTCCTGTGAACAGCGGACTTGTTCAAACTGCAGCTTCTGGCTCCGGCCGGATACCACAAATCCAGCCCACTCTGCACCCGCCGAACCCGTCCCGAGCTCGAGTGGAAAAAACCACGAGGAGGTCACCCCGGCGATCCTGACCCGAGATCCGGCGACTCCTGACCTACCTCAAGCCTCCAGACGACGCCTGCAGCCTCAATCCAGAGGATCCCCTCTACCGCGACCAGAGCGGGTAAGACTTTCCGACGTCCCAAGGCACCCCTGCACCCGACGCCCCACGGCCTTGTGTGCCCAAACCAACGGTGCCTAACCAACCCAAGACATCCCAACTTACCCCTCGAATTGGTGGTCGCACCCAGAAGATCCTCGTCCCCGAGCCTGCAGTGTTTCTTCTAACCGGAGGCGCTCCATTGAAAACAGGGCACCCGATCTCAAAACAGCACCCTGCACCCGGCTGCCCTAGTGCCGCTGAGGGTGCACCTTTGGTGCTAATTTGGTTCCCTATTTGCCCTGACCTAAACCCTAGGAGCTTTGCTCCCACAACCCAGTGGCCTGCTTGCCAGCAGCCACCAACTGTAGACCCCCTATCCTCCATAGGATAACATTGGGCCTCAACACTCTGCACCCGGCCGCCCTAGTGCAGCTGAGGGTGCAACCACAGTGCATCACTGACCCTGGGGGACCCCTGAGTCTAACCCCAGAACCGTAACTCCCACAGTCAATTACTTACCTACAAACCGATAACCTGTTTTTCCTCCATAGGATAACATTTTTTATTTTTTTTATTTTTTATTCTTTTTATTGGCATTTCGAAAAGAAACAAAAAAAAACATACCAAACTACTAGCCAGTAGACAATTAATACATAATCATAAGCAAGATTATTCGACATATACATTTCTGATGTTATTACAGGTACACCCTCTCCGCCCACAGCTTTAATAAATGAGTAATTTACACCACGCAGTTAATCCCGCCCTTAGAGAACCCATGACGGTATGATCTAGTATCCAGGACACCTCTCCCAGCAGAGTGCGTAAGTAGTTGGTCTACATGTCCGAAACACAGCATCCCCATGTTCCCTGTTTTACCCCGTAGCTCCCCCATCAAGTGGCGTGGTAGCGTCTTCCCCCTGTTTTTCCCTGGCCCACGTGAGAAAGGGTTCCCAAATGTCCCTGGGTCTAGAGGCAGAGGGCATTTACTCCCAGAATGTAGTCAATTGGGAATGGCCAATACGTGACGTCCCGAAGCCATTCCTTTATTGAGGGCGCCCTCTTCCTCCCCCAATGCACTGCGATTTGGCGTTTGGCGAACAGGAGAAGCAGTGCATGCAATTTGCGGACCTTGACTGGAGTATCTTTCACATAGCTCAACAGGCCTAGGAGAGGAGTGGGATCTACAGCAGTGTCAATCATCTGATGAATTAGTATAAAAATTGTGGACCAGAACGATGTCAGCCGTGGGCAGGTCCATGCCATGTGTAAAAAGGTTGCTGGGGTGAAACTACACCTCCAACAGCCATCGTCCTCACGCAGTCCCATGCGAAATAAGCTGATTGGGGTTCTGTAAAAACGGTGAAGAAACTTAAAATGTATTAGTCGCAGTTTATAGTTTGGGGATAAGTCAGTGAGTTGACGGCAGCAGTACAGCCACTGGTCCTCCAGCAGCGGAGTGGGGAGTTCGTCATTCCACGCTAGGAGTGCTCGCGGCTGCGTCAAGGGAGCTTCAGTCTGCATGTTTGTGTAGAGCTGTGTAATAAGTCTGCGAGGCGACCTTTAACAAGTGCTTCAACGCAGGCAGGGTAGGCGGGGGACTCGGGAAAGTCTTGTGTATTGATCGGCAGGCGGCCCTCAGTTTGTAATAAAGTAATAGGTCAGCAAAAGGTATTGTTTGACCCTCCTCTGCGACCGGAGGTGGTCGAAATGTGTCCCCAGGATAAAGGTCTGCGAAGGTGAGCAGTTTCATTGTTTGAGCAGCGGACTTACTTATTCCTTCTCCTATGGTGTGGAGCATGGGGTTATGCGCCAATGGTATGGAAGGGGCATACAATATAGGAGCACCAAGTCTCTTCCTCAGTTCGGTCCACGCCCATCTCAGTGTTTCCACTGTATCAATGCCATCTTTGGGACGGCGATAAGGGTGATAGAGAGCCACTCTTAGGGGGACCGGAGCTGCCGCATCAGTTTCCACGGCTACATGGGGTTGGAACGGAGTCGGATGAACCCAGTAGTGAAGGGCCTGAGCGCACCAGGCGTATAGTTTCATGTCCGGGGCGCCCAACCCGCCCTGACCGAGTGGAAGCGTCAGCAAATCCCAGGATTTCCGAGCCTGCCCGCCCGCCTATACCAGCGAAACCAACAGGGAGCTGAGGGACTTAAAGAAGGCGTTTGTGAGGGGAATCGGGATATTTCCAAATAAATAAAGAAGTTTCGGTAGTATCACCATTTTAACTAGTGCGATTTTTCCCCACTAGCGAAAGCGGTAGCTTAGCCCACGCCATTACCTTCTCCGTCAGCCAGTCTATGGCACGGCCAAAGTTCAAGGTCCAAATATCTTGCAGATTTCTGCTAATCCAAACGCCCAAATATTTAACAGGCTCATCTGCCCATTTTAGTGGGTACTCAGAAGTGACAGGGACAGTAGAGTCAGTCAATGGAAAAATGACAGATTTGGCCCAGTTGATGGATATGCCAGAAAGGCCTCCGAATTTTATGAACTCCCGAAGGAGGGGGATCTAGATTGTTGGTGGGGTCGGTCACGTAAAGCGTGACGTCATCAGCATATAACGATACTAGAAGGCTACGGGTGTGAAAGCCAATTCCCCTATCTGTATGGTGCTGCCGTATACGCGCCGCCAGCGGTTCCATCGCTATCGCGAAAAGCAACGGGGACAGAGGGCAGCCCTGCCTCGTGCCTCGCGAAATAGAAAAGGGTGCCGACAAGAGACCGTTCACTTGGATACGAGCTGTCGGCCTATTGTAAAGAAGACGGATTAGGTTTATAAATAACGGGCTGAACCCCATAGGGCCCAGAATGGCAAACAGATATGGCCATTCTAAGGTGTCGAACGCTTTAGTAGCGTCGAGAAAAACCACTGCCGCTTCACATTCGGATGGCGGTAATGCAGAACAGAGAACAGAGTCCGGAGATTATGTGAGGTGGACCGCCCCGGGATGAAACCCGATTGGTCCGGACGGGCGATTAAAGGGAGTAGGGGCTGTAGCCGGTTGGCAATCAGCTTCGCCAAGATTTTAACATCTACGTTTATTAAGGACAGTGGTCTATAGGAGTCCATCTCGTTACCTGGCTTCCCAGGTTTTAACAGTTATTATTATTGCTTCTCGCATGGTTGGCGGGAGTATGCCAGATTCCTGTGCTTCTTCATATAACACAATGAGGTGCGGCGCTAGCTCTTCGGCATACGTTTTGTAGAAGGCGGTAGTTAGGCCATCCGACCCAGGGGCTTTGTCTAGCGGCAAGCTTTTAATTACCTTGGAGACATCCTCCACTGTAAACGGGAAATCCAGGTAATCCCTGTGTCTTTGACTAAACCAAAGTAATTCCAGCGAATCAAGAAAGGGCAGTAGCCCCTCCGGGCTAGACTCTTGAGTGGCGGTGTATAGGTTTGAGTAGAAAGTGGAGAATTCATCCAGTATGCCAGTTTGGCCTCTAATGACAGTGCGATCCCCACTGATCAGTTGGGGAATGTAGGTCACAGAGCGTGGAGCGCGAATCATTGCCGCCAAAGTCCTCCCCGGCCTGTCGCCCTCCCCATATCTCCGCGCCTCCGCGTATTTCCCCAAAAACTTTACCTCCCGCTGCGCCTCCTCCTCGAATTCCAGCAGTCTTTCCTTTAAAAGGGCCAACGTCTGGGGATTGTCAGAGGAGTAATACTGTGTTTCCAAATCTCTGATTTGAGCCTCTAGAGAAGCGAGCATGCCCCGAATCACCTTTAGCACCCCAGCCTGACGGGCAATGCATTTGCCACGGATCACCGCCTTGAATGCCTCCCAAAGAGAGGCCTCGGTATCCACCGAGCCGCAATTCAGGGTGAAATAATCAATAATGTCGGTCCCGATTTCCTCCTTGAAGGCCTCATCCAAGAGAGCGTGCGGAGGAAGCTGCCAAGTAAAAAGACGCGGGGAGGAGTCGGGGAGCACTAAGTGCAGACGGCAAGGGGCGTGATCTGACAGAGACCTGGGGAGGTGTAGTACTTCCTGTGAGAAAGTGCCATCTTTCTTGCATGGTATGCCCCCACTTTTTGCTGAATTGCTGATGTACTTTGAGTGTGCCCTGGGCTCCTGCCAATCAGGTGCCCAGGGCCTGTGTTCCTTCCCTAAAACTGCATTGTAGCCTAAACCCAATTGGCATCTTTGGCCACAGGTCAGACCCCTGGTAAATGGTACCACAGGTACCCAGGGCACTGTGACCAGAGAAGGCCTCTAAGGGCTGCAGCACTTATTGTGCCACCCTTAGAGGCCCTGTACCCTGACACACACACACTGCCTTTGCAGGCTGAGTGTCTTGGTGCAAAACAAAACAGAGAGTCGACATGGCACACATCCCTGTGTGCCATGCCCACAAACACACTGCCCTGGCATACCTCAGTCACCCCTCTAGCTGGGTGCACTATGCCAGTGGTGAGGGTACAGATGCATGAGCCCTGTACCCCTACAGTACCCAGGTCCATTCCTGGGCACTAAGTGCAGTGCTGCCATTAAGAGTATATGGTGCTGGGAGGTCGTCATTACGAACTCCACAGCACCATGATGGCTACACTGAAGACTGAGAAGTTTGGTATCAAACTTCTCAGCACATTAAACCCACACTGATGCCAGTGTGGGATTTAATGTCAGATGCATGACAGAGGGCAACTTAGAGTTGCCCCCTGAACCTAACCTACAATCCACGTCCTGTCTGAGAGGCTGCCTAGGCTGCCACCCAGCAGACACGTTGCTGGGCCCCTGGGTAGAGCCGTCCGCTCTCCCGGGCCTGCAACAATGCACGTCCTGGGCGAGGTGCTAAGTCACCTCCCCCAGGATGGGCAGGGGGAAGCTTCAAAGGCATGCCGCCTTTGTGAGCCTCCCCAGACCACTTGCTGTACTCCGCAACTGGTCCCCACCGGTTCTAGCCCCACTCTGGCGGGAAGACTGGCGGAAAACCCCAAGTGAGGAAAGGGGGTGTGCCAGCCTCTGCCAACCCCACCCCTCAGGTGGGGGAGGCGAGGTGAAACACATCTCCGGGCTCTCGCCATCTTGAAGATGGGGAGCCCTGCTCAATCCGGACTAGGCTCCTGCCCCCCTCCCACTGGAGAGTGGCAGGATAGGGGTGTACTCACCCCAGGAAGGGACCCATTGGTCCCTGCCCTTTACCTACCTGTAACGCCCTAAATCTAGTATTTAGGGGCACCTTGAACCTTCCTTCCTTAGATCCAGATTCCGAAACAAGAAAGAAGAACAAGAAGAAAAGACCTGCCGTGCAGCTGCTAACAAGAGGAAGACACCAACTGATTTGGCCCCAGCCCTACCGGCCTGTCGACCCTCGAACCTGCTCCTGCTAAACCCCGGCGTGTCCAGTGGTCAGCAACCTCAAAAACCCCGGAGGACCTGACTACCTTGTGACTCTAACTACCTGGGACTCCCACGAGCAGTGGTACTGCTCAAAGCAAGTAACAAGCCCCTGGCATGAGCCAGGAATGGCGAACCCTGCACACTCTGCACCCGCCAAGCCTGGCCTGTGCTGGAGTGAACAAAGACCTCGAACGTCCCCCCGGCGACTGTGACCCCGAATCCAGCACCCAAGGACCCACCTCGACGCTCCTGACGACGCCTGCAGCCTCGGAACCAGGGACCCCTCCAACGGCGACCAGCTGAGGGTAAGATTTCCCGACGCCAAAAGGCACCCCTGCACCCGGCAGCCCCCTGCGCCCAACTCCTGGGTGCCTACCTATCCTCCAACTACCCAACTTACCTCTCGAAGTGGTGGTCGCACCTGAAGAATCTTCGTCCCCGAGCTTGCAGCCTTTGTTCGTTCTTGAGCTTCTCCATTGAAATCCATTGAGCGCCCGACGGTTCAAAAGCACCCTGCACCCAGCCGCCCGAGTGCCCCTGGCAGTGCAACCTCTACTCTAAGCTACTTCCCCATTTGCCCTGAGCAAGTGACCAGGAGCCCAGCTCCCACAGCCGCGTGGCCTGCTAGCCAGCAGCCACCAACCACCAACCAAAGGCCCCCTGCCTCCCATAGGATAACATTGGGCCTAACTCACTCTGCACCCGGCTGCCCCTGTGCCGCTGAGGGTGTAACAACTGTACTTGCCTGACCCTGGGAGACCCCTGAGTCTATGCCCAGAACCTTAACTCTGCCAGTCGAGTACTTACCCGAAAGCCGATAACCCCCTTTTCTTCCATAGGGTAACACTGACTGGTTTCACTTGGAAATTCTTCTAAGTGTGGAGTTTCTAAACTTTAAAATATTCATCTAAAATCAGCCGAAGTACTGAAAACGAATTTACTCACCTGTTATCAGGAGAGATCCCAGTGCTGGATCTTGGTGCCCAGCACTGACCCTGAAAAGTAATCATAACTGTACTTACCGGTAACTTGAATTTCCTTCCATAGGATAACATTGCCTGATTTTCCTGAAAAAGTTTCTAAGTGTCGATTTTGCAAACTTACAAAAATTCGTTAAAAATCGCCTGTATAACAAAAACACATTCTTTCAACTGTTTACAGGAGATGCACCAGTGCTGGATCCAGGATCCAACACTGAGTTAGAAAAAGTAACAATATCCCCACTTACCTGCTAAGTGAATTTCCTCCCATAGGATAACATTAGTGAATCTATGTGAAAAAGTTTCTAAGTGTCAACTTTTAAAATACAATAATATTCCTTAAAAATCACAACTGTAACCAAAACGTTTTTACTCAACTGTTTACAGGAGATGTCCCAGGACTGAATCTAGGATCCAGTCCTGTGGTAAGAAAAGTAATCCAAAAGTAATCTATTGCATTTAACTAGAAATTCCCATTGAGCTCAATGTATTATTGTGTTTGAAATTGTGTTGCCTATTGCAACAACTGTAACTATTGTATTCAAAAGTCTATTGCCTATTTGAAAAGTATTTAACTAAAGTAACTCATTCTGAGAAAGTATATTTTGACACCTATTGTTGGTTCTAAAATAAAACAACTATATATTTTGATACAAAACCATTGGCCTAGAGTTCAGTTCTTGAGTGTGAGACCATTTGCTGACTGAGTGTGTACAACAAATGCTTTACACTGTCCTCTGATACTGCCTTACTGCTCGACCAAGCTACCACTTTAGAGAGTAAGGTTATATCTAACTTTAGCCTCTGCCAAACCTCTGGGGACTGTGTGCACACTGAACCTTACTTTGGTTCAGTATATACAGAGCCACTTTCTTACACTTCCTTGGTCCAAGTGGCAACATCACGTGACACCAACCAAAAATCTATCCTAGACCATGCGCCGTGATGCTCTGAAATACAGGTGCCCTCCCGAATTGTAGGGTGTCTACATCTCCAAATGTCAGCTAAATTTCCGTCCGAAATTATAGCATGTAGGGCGGCACTTGCTGATGGGTGCAGTGTGCGGGAAGACCCTTTCCTATCTAGGTCATCGTCTAAAATAGCATTAGTCTCCTCCCCAGATTATAGTGTCACACCCCGTCGCCCTGACCTTTGCCCCAATGTCTTGGAAGAAGCTAGGAGAATCCACGTTGGGGCCATACAGGGCCACTATAACCACTGGGATGCCACACAATGTGCCTAGAAGTACAATGAACCTACCCTCCGGGTCAGTGTGGAGTTTGTGCTCCCGCCAGTCCAGCCCGCGCCTGAGTAACACAGCGACCCCTCGAGAGAAATTAGAGTAAATGGAAGAGTAGACTGAGCCCCAACGATTGTTTCAGCCTAGGGAAGGGTACAACATTTAGGTGCGTTTCTTGTAGCAGACAGACATCTATGTTGTGCCTTAACAAATAGGCATGCACCAGCCTGGATTTCCTACTGTCATTCAATCCTCGAATGTTCCACGTTAAAAAATTCAGGCTCAGTGCGTGGCGATCGACTGCTTGTTTTGGGGCGGTATAGTGAAGTAGGGGCGGCATGACCAATTACTGAACCACCAGGTACATACGAACAATCTGAGTAGCGTCATTCTGGCTAAAAACAATTCAACAATCCCCGAACCCCACCCACCACCAACACCAACCCCCCAAACAGGTTGGAGAAAACCCACCCTCAACATCATCAGGAAACGGTTAGCAAGAGGGACACCTCCCATAGGGGCGCAGAACCGCAGGCGTACTCCCCTGCCAAAACGGGGTGGCCAAGAAACTGCAGAGAGTTTAACCAATGACATGAACAATTCAAACTTGGCATCCACGTGTCTTACCAGTATCTTGAGAAGCCCGTGTAGTCAATACAACTCATTTCGGCTCGGCATGGGCCACCCTCTCCCAGACCGCCATTAAGTCCAATCAATGCTGCCCCGCGAACCCACCAAAAATGGGACCAGCTATGCTCAGCGCACATGGCAGAAAAGAAAAAAGAAGAAAAAAAAAAAATATGGAACTCCGCTAACGCTACCCCAACAGTGGTGAGAACACATATTTATCACCCACCCAGCCTCATATGTTAAAGCATCTAGAACTCTGAATATAACCTGACTATCAGCCCATCAATCATTGTCACTTAGCCGGTCCTCGGCAGAGGCTGCAGATCTGGAGCCCTGTTTACTTTGCTTGCCTCCGGCGTGCTTCGCAAACTTGAGGGCAGACTTGGCATCCGTAAAAAAGTGTGCAGTTCTGTCATGAGTGACCTTAAGCTTGGCCGGGTATAGTAGCGAGTAGGGAATCTGGGCTTGCAGCAGGATACGTCTAGCCGGCAAAAACTCACGCCGCGCCGACTGCACCGCAGGCGTGAAGTCTGGATAAAAAGAGATTTGGTTGCCCTTATGTGTAATCTTCCCTTCTCACGTGCCAGTCTGAGAATGAGGTCGCGGTCCTGATAATTGAGAATTCGGGCCAGGATGGGTCTGGGTGTAGCGCCAATCGGTGGTTTAGGGCCCAGGGCCCGGTGCGCCCTCTCGACCGCAAACACCGCCGATAGATGAGTGTCAAAGAGCTCTCGAAGCATGTCAGCCACATAGGTCTCCATTTTGACAATGGCCGTGGTCTCCGGTATGCCCGTGATGCGCAGGTTATTGCGGCGCGACCTCGCCTCCAAATCTTCGTTTTTGGCACGGATGAGACCCAGCACTTTGTCCATCTGTAGGAGCTGCTCTTTTGTTTCCACCTGGAACTCGTGGAAGTCGGCGGTTCTGTTCTCGAATATCCAGCCTGGTTTCGTGAGCGCCCACCTGAGTTTTGACCGCATCTAGTTGAGAGGTAAGCGTGTCCAGCTTTGTGTCAATGTTCCGCAGACTTGACCGCATTTCGAGCATCAAAGACCGCAGGTCTTCACCCCGGTCCTCTGTCTGTGTCTCCGCTGGTCTTTCCGCTCCGGCCTCGTGGTCCGATTCAGTGAGCCTCGTATTCCTCCATTGATCAAAATTCAGCTTCGGCTGTTTTGTATCTTGCTTCCCATGTCTCCCGCCACTCACAGCAATGATGATGCACCTGCAACCACCGTGTTCTACGCGACCAGTACAGCTGCAGTTTTGGAGTTCACAGGAGAATTACACACCCAGCCAGAGGGATCCTCTGTCACAGCATTAGATGCAGTCTACTCCTATACGTCTGTCGAAAGGGTCTCCTCGCCCTTAGACTCCCCCTCTCAGGAATGCCACCTCCGCTGAGGCGGGCCCTAGGATCACAAGTGGCTTGTGAAGCTCACACCCGGCGTCAGTCCAATTACCAATACGCCAGTCCACCCAAGTCGTGTCCTGGCGGGTGACACTTCCAGGGAGCAAGGAGCCCCAAATGCACTGAACCGGGCGTCGCTGTCTCCGTCCATGGGCGCATGGGGTTCCGCGCTCAGCTGCAGATTACAGGTACCTCCAAGCGGCCTATCCGCATCACAGGCAATTCACGGGGGTACACACAGGGTGTTATGCACACTTTTGGAGGGCACCCCTCTCCGTGGGCTCCCTTAATCCGCCCAGGCCACAGCAGTTTGAAATCAAGGCCCACGAGGCGACCGGCGGCTCAGCAGAGCAATACACCAGCAGGCCCTCCGCCTCAAAATGGCCGCCGTGGAGAACTCAGGCGCCCGAAGACAAAGTGGTGTGGGAGATGCAGCCGGCCCCAAGCCAATCTCCAGGTGCAGGTCACTTTAGGGCAGCGACGACCCAGCGCGCGCCGCCCAGAGGCAGCAGGCAGGCTCCTCACGCACTCGGGCCGCCAGCCGCCGCCGCCTCCCCCGTCCTCCCGCCACCAGTCAGCTTCCGCACCGTCACACCAGGGCACCGGCAGCACGGGCGAGCCCCTCTGAGCAGGTCAGTCCAGCGGTGGGATCGGGGCTCACCTCCAGTTCCGGAAGAGAGGCACCACCAGCAGTCGCCCCAGCCGAGGCCCACAACACGAGGGCCGCCGCAGGCTCGATTTCAGGGCAGCCCACCCGCGCAGCGGCAAGATGGGCTCGCGCCGCGCACTCTCCTCCAGAAGGGCGCACCTCTCGGCCCCAGAACGGTTCGCAGGAGCGCGGGTCACAGCGTTCGGCTCCGCTTGGTGTCCGCTATCCGTGGAGGTATGTGCAGCGTGGTACAGCTCTCTAATTATGCGGATTACAACAGGATTGATTCTTGGCCGGCGGAGCTCACTCACAGAGCGGCCATTTCGCAGCTCCGCAGGCCACGCCCCCCCCTCCATAGGATAACATTGACACTTTTTCTCCAAAAAGTTTCTAAGTGTGGAGTTTTGAAATCTGAAAATATTCTTTAAAAATCGCACGAATAACCAAAACGTATTTACTTACCTGTTTGCAGGAAATGTCCCAGTGCTGAATCTAGGTATCCAGCACTGAGTTAGAAAAGTAACGTAAAAAGTAACTTACCTGCAATTTACTGAAAAAGCCTATTCATTCCAATGTACTGTATTTGCTAAGTGTTGCAACCTACTGCATTCCCTGTAAATCAAACAAAGTACAAATTCTATAGCATTTTCAAACTGTTCTATATTCAGCAACTTA
This sequence comes from Calotriton arnoldi, assembly GCA_963921515.1. Lineage (NCBI taxonomy): Eukaryota > Metazoa > Chordata > Amphibia > Caudata > Salamandridae > Calotriton > Calotriton arnoldi. The sequence continues at coordinate 2,177,557 of CAWUFW010000568.1, forward strand.
TTACTGCAAAGTATTTTATGCTTACCTGTGCCAGGCTTGCTTGGTTCTAAAATAAAACAATATATTTTTATACAAAAACAATTGGCCTAGAGTTCAGTTCTTGAGTGTGTGAATTCATTTGCTGACTGTGTACATCAAATGCTTAACACTGTCCTCTGATACTGCCTTACTGCTCGACCAACTACCACAAGTAGAGAGTAAGGTTCTATCTAACTTTAACCTCTGCCTACCTTTGGAGTCACCTGGACCCTATACACACTATACCTCATTTTGGTGTAGTATATATATAGAGCCAGTTTCTTACATAAGCCCCTTGTAAAAGGTACCATGGCACTGTTACCAGGGAGGGCCTCTAAGGGCTTCAGCACCTATTGTGCCACAGTTAGAGGCCCTGTACCTTAACACCCACACACTGCCATTGCAGGCTGCGTGTTTCGGTGCAGAGAAAAGTGAAGTCAACATGGCACAGTTGTCTGTGTGCCATGCCTGCAATCCACTGCCTTAGGTCTAGGTAAGTCACCCCTCTAGCAGGGTGCACTAGCCCTAAGGTGAGGGTACAGTGGCATGAGCCCTGTAACCTCTACATTGTCTAAGCCCATTCTTGGACATTGTAACTGTAGTAAAGCCATAAAGAGTATATGGTCTGGGAGGTGCTCATTACGAACTCCACAGCTCCATAATGGCTTTATTAAAAACTGGGAAGTTTGGTAGCAAACGTCTGCATCTTGGAGATGCCCCCTGAAAATCGACCAGCCCTGGTGTGGTTCCTGAATGGCTGCCTGCCATTTGCCACCACCAGACCGGTTTCTGGACCCCTTGGTAGAGAGTCTCCGCATTCTGGGTCCAGAAACAAAACCCATCCTGGCAGAGGTTTCATGCCTCAACCCTAGGATGGGCTGGGTCCACGAAAGGGGAAGCTTCAAAGGCCTGCTGCCTTTGGAAGCCGTCCCAGCCTTTTGCTGCCCCCAGCAACTGGCTCCCACAGGTTCTGGCCCCCACTATGGGCGGGCAAATTGGCGGGAAAACCAAACTAGGAAAAGGTGTTCCCACCTTTGCCAACCCCACCCCTCATGGGGAGGCGAGGTACGCATCTCGGTCCCCTCCGTCTTGAAGATGGGGGGACGCCGCCAATTAGGGAGATGCTCATGCCCCCCCCCCCCACTGGAGGCTGGCATAAAAGGGGGTGTACCCACCCAAAGGAAGGAACCCATTGGTCCCGACCTGCACACCCCTTTAACGCCCCTAAATTTTGTATTTAAGGGCAACCCCGAACCTTGCCTGCTCAGATTTGAAGAAGAAAAGACCGAAGAGCTGTGATGACCCAGGAAGAAGAGGAGGACACCAGCTGCTTTGGCTCCAGCCCTACTGGCCTGCGCCTTCTACGACCTGGCTACAGTAAGAACCTTGGCGAGTCTAGCAACCAGCAACCCCCAGAGCCCGGTGCACCTGCCCTGCAATCATATTAGACTGTGAGCACCGAATTTGCTCAAGCAAAGTCTCACCACAGAATCCGGATTCCACAACTCCGCAATTCTGCACCCAACCCCCAAGTTCAAGTGGCCCAACACCACAAGGAGGTCTCCCCAGCGATCCTGACCTGGGATCTGGTGATCCCTGACCTGCCTCAAGAGGACGCCTGCAGCCTCAACCTGAAGGGCCCCCCCCGACCGCGACCGGATCTGGTAAGAAAACCTGATGCCAGAAGACAGCCCTGCCCCCGACGCCCCACGGCCTTGGGTGTCCCAACCGACGGTGTCAAGGCATCCCCCAAGATCCCAACTTACCTCTCCAGCCGGTGGTCGCCTTCAGGAAGTCTCCCTGCCCGAGTTTGCAGCAACTTCGCAAAACCAAAGGTCTCAATAGAAACGAACCGAGTCCCGGACGTCCTTTTTGTACCCTGCACACCCGGCCGCCCTAGTGCCACTGGTGGTGCAGCTCCTGTGATGGTCCTTGGCCCCTGCAGTGCTGACCTTATCCCTAGGAGCTTGGCTCCCACACCCGAGTGGCCTGCTCGCCAGCAGTCCCTAACCGAAGGCCCCCTTAGTCCCATTGGCTTACATTGGGGCCCTGCGCTCTGCACCTAGCTGCCCCTGGCAACTTGAGTGCCCATCTAGGCCTTTGGGAACCTTGGTCCTAACCCCCAAAACTCCCACACGTAAGTCGGGTACTTAACTGGAAAACCACGAACACTTTTCTCCCATAAGAACCCATGTAAAGAGATTTTGGGCCTAAAAATGCTTTGTGTTGAACTGTTGTTTGCATGGAGAAAAGCGAACTTAATTGCAAGGTATCAAAAGTCATACTTACTTTGTATTGTGAGATCCTAATGCGTGGTATCTAGGCATACCACCCCCAGTACTCAAGGTAATCCAGAAGTAACAAAGTAATTGCTGTGTACTTTAAACTGTTTCCAAAGCATATACAACCCTGTACTGATTGTAAATTCAACCACAACTGCATTTCCTTGAACAGTCTTGCATTTGAGAGTATATTCTACTTACCTGTGTCAAGTCCTGCTTGGTCCTAAATAAAACATAAGTATACCTTTTTTTATACTTACCTAATTGGTCGGGATTCTGTCTGAGTCTGTGTAATCAGTCCTTGATTTAGTGAACACAAATGCTTAACACACCCTCTGGATAAGCCTAACTGCTCGACCACACTACGACAAAGAGAGCGGTTAGGACTTATTTGATTTAGCCTCTGCTATGCCTCTGGGGACTCCCTGGACTCTGTGCACACTATATCTAACTTTGGTATAGTATATACAGAGCCTTCTTCCTATAGCGCCGCAGACCCCTCGAGTTCCAAAGGTTGAACATAAGACACCAAGAGCCTACTGAGTTTGTTTCAGAACTAAGATTGACTTTAAAGCCAGCTCGACTCAGTGACTCTCTGCTACAGACAAAGGCAACAAGCCTTGACGTACAAATGGGCAGAGTGCCACATTCCCGCATGGCCTCGTCCTCCTGGCCAACCCCACACCAAGCACTGCTGGCTCACCTTTAAAGAGGCAATTTCAGAAGAACTTGGGGCTTACCCCATACCAGTAAAAGAGAATAAGGGAACCCACACAATCATGGCCTCTCAGTCTCACCATCCTTGGCTCAGTCCATATATAGACCTATACTATGATCCCATACCAGTGAGTGACATACTATGCTTGCCATGGGTATGTTGTCCAGATTACCCTCTAAGCTATAGCCTGTGAAACCCTCTTCTCTTGATGACAGCTTCCTAGGAGGCAGTTATACAGACCACCACAAAGTCAAATTTCGTGTGCCTGTAGAAGAAGACTTCCTTATCAAGACGCTCTCTAAAATGGAACAGTGCTTAAAGTCCTTTCCATGTGTGCCAGTTGCAACTTAGAAGACCTAGTCGAAGCATGAGTGGTTGCACCAGGGTTGGATAAAGAATGTATTCCTGCTCCGTTAAACCCCAATCTTCCTTCACAGATGTTACACCGGATTCTCCAGTATTGTATCTTTTATAGATTCACATGTCTGAATCTTCCCCGTCATCATGGTGGGAGTCCCACAGTAACAGTAAAATAGCAGTATTAACATTCAATTGCCATAGAAATTTAATCGCCTTTAACAGCCTATTATCATTGTTTTAAAACATCCAAACATCAGCCAATCGGAGTATAGACCATAGAGTCTCCATCCCCTGCAGGGCCAACATACCTCAGATTTCTTACCGCATGTCCTGTTGGGGAGTCTCCCTGAGTTCTGCTCAGTCAGTGTTTCTACTATTGCCCTTTTGAACTTCCAGCTTTCAGTTCATTTCTTGCTTCATCTCTTCTTCTGAGGTACAGTCCAGGAGTGTTAGAACCTATTTTTTCTTCATTATGTCTGAGTCTAAAAAAGCGTTGTTTAGGCCCTGCAAGATTTGTGGAAAGTCCAGACTGTATTCTGAGGACCCACATAAGGAGTGCCTTTATTTGCCTGTATCCTGACCACAAGCCCGGAGAATGCAAGTACTGTCATACTTTTTCCACATAAACCCTCCAGGATCGTGAGGGTTGGCTGCTTCTCTGGCTGCAAAGAAAATAAGACTGCTAAGGACTCACACTCTGAAGGTGAGGAGGTGTCCCATACCTCCTCCAAGAAAGGAAGAAAGGTGGTAGTCTTCGCAGAGAGATCCTAAAAATTCTAGATCACAAAGTAAGGAGAGGCCTGAAGAAAAGAGGGTTAAAAGAGACCAGTCTGGTCCCTCTTCCTCTCATTCAAGAGCTGGTTCTGCTCCACCATCAGCACCTCATACTCCCTTCAGGGATTCTTCATCTATGAAAATCTGCTCATCGATGACTGTCAACGAAGAAATTACTGCCTACGGCCTCCGTTTCCACAAAATCAGGCGCTCTGTCAATGGTCCCGTCAGTGACTTCGTTGCCGAAGACTGAAGTGGTAGTGGTGTCACCGTCGTCGACTGTTGTAAGACTGTCTCCGTCGACGGTCCAGCTAGTCACCTCACCGTCGACGGGTCTTTCTCCAACCGCCGCTGACGGTTCTACAGCGTTGGCTATCCCATCGAGCCTGTCGATAGGGGAAAAGACGTTGCGCCATCAAAGGCAATACCATCTCTCCTACAGGACTTTTCAAAAATATCTTTATTGCCTCCTACTCACCTCTTGGATTTCCAGGACTCTGAGGAGGATGATCCGTATGGCTCTGCATACAGCCCCTCACAGGTCAGAGTCAAGTGCCAGGACTCAGAGGAGGATGAGGCGCTAGATGATCCATCTACTTATTTAGAGGGTGAATATTCCTTCCCTGGTGCACGGCGTCCCAGTGCTCAACGCTTGGACGCATTTCAAGAGCAGTATCCATATGAAGAACGAGGATCATGCACAAGAGCCTTCCATCATTATTCCTATTCTATTGGTCTCCGACCTTCGTATGATGCTGCACGACTACTATAAGCGTTTTACCTGAGGCAAACTCTGCTCCTCAACCACCACCTACTCAGGAGGTCCCTGTTATTCCTGTGCCACTGGCTGCGCCTCTGCCTCTACTTCCAAGAACTAAAAATGTTCCACCACCTTTGAAAATCCCTGTTCAGGTGCAGGACAGTGATGATCAGCAGCTGGAAGAAGGGGAGCTGCAGTTGGATCCCGATGTCCATGATGAATGGGACGAATACGTAGCTCCTACTCCGCCCTCACCTACTCTGCCTATACCCGACTCTCCACCTGCAGATATCGTCGGCTTTCACCATCTTTTGGAACGTGATTCGATCTCCCTATGTCTGCTAGGCAGACAGTGTTTCTTGTATGAAACCTTCTACGCAACACTGTACTCTGGCCATACCCATCGTGGACTACTTATGGCAGGAGGGCCTGAAGTTAATGAAGGCGCCAGCCTCTATTCCTGCGGTGGTTCCAAAACTAGATAAAAAGTACAGGGCGCCTGAAGACTCTCCTGCATGCCTTATTGATTATCCTCGGCCTTATTCAGTTATTATGCAAGTTGCTCAAAAGATGTAAAAATCCTTCTTCTCCATGTGCAGTTTCGCCGGACAAGGAAGGCTGCCGGCTGGATAACATCGGCAAAAGGTTCTCCGCTTTGTCATCCCCCACCATCAGACCCTCCAACGCCATGGCTATCGTCGAGAGATATGACCGACAGATGTGGTTGGACATCTCTTCCTTGTTGGAGTATCTTCCCGAGGACAAGGAGGCAAAGGATTTTCTATCGTAGGGGGAGAGAACCTCATCCGAGATCATTGATGTGGCGCTAGACATCTCATCGACTGCCTTCAGAGAGATGGTGGGAGCTGCGATGTTGAGGTGACAAGGGTGGCTAAAGGCTACTACATTTCGCCCATAGGTTCAGGCCAAGTTGTTGGATATGCCGTTTGACGGCAAATTCCTGTTTGGCAAACACGTGGATGACGAGCTGCAGTCGTTAGTCAGACACGGACGCAGCTAAATTGCTGACGAATCTGCAGAAAGTCATTTTCTTCTTTTCGGGGAAGAGGTAGAGGTCAATAGCTCTCTCGACCGCAACTCCAGCAGCGATTTCAACCCTATTACCAGCAGGTATTTCGATCGCAGTACTCTACACAGCCCTTTTTGTCAATCCTCCACACCAGCCTACCATAGAGCTTCGGCGCGTCTTCGCCCAATGCCAGGAGGAGGAGCTCATGACGCCAACAAGAGGCAATGAGGATTCACAGGCCCCTGCTACTGTAGTCCCACTTCAATTCGGCCCGCCTGCTCCAAATTCTTCAATCAATGGAAGCTCATATCTTCTGACAAATGGGTGTAAGACTTATTCTGCCATGGTCACACCCTGGAATTTGGTAAACAGCCTCCAGATTAACCTCCGCGTAGAACTTCTCATCGTCATCTGGCAGTTCTCAAGAGGGAAATCAGATTACTCCTCTCCAAACAGGCAATCGAAGAAGTGCCAAGCAGTCAGCACAATCTAGGGTTCTACTCATTTCTTTTTAAGAAAGAAAAAGACAGGAAAATGGAGGCAAATTATGGACCTTCGGTTGCTGAACAAGTTCATCAAAAGTTGTCCCTTCAGGATGTTGTCGCTCCAGGAGATTTTGCTTCTCATGGATGCGGAGGATTATATGTCTTCCCTCGATCTTCTAGATGCATACTTCCATATTCCCATACATCTGAAGCATCAACGCTTTCTCGGGGTGGAAAGTGCCATTACCAGTTCAAGGTGCTACCCTTCGGGTTAAAGTCTGCTCCAAGAGTTTTCACAAAGAGCTTGGCGCCAGTGGTGGCCTTTTTCCATCGATCCTGTCATCAGGTATTCCCTTATCTAGACGACTGGTTGGTCAAGGCTCCATCCCTCCAGGCCGCCAGAAGATCTATAGACGCCTGTGTTAGACTCTTTCACTCTGTGTCTCAAACTCGGCAAGGAAAAGTCCTCTCACATTCCTTCCAGGTCACTAGTGTTCCTAGGAGCAACTCTGGATACCACGCTTTCAAAGGCCTTCCCCCCGAAAGAAAGGATTTCACGCCTCCTAAACACAGTACAATCCCTATCCGCAAAAAAGTGCGTTTCAGTAGGGACATTCAAATTAATGCTAGGGATGATGTCATCCTGCATCCCGCTCATGCCACACTGTCGCCTACGGATGAGACCCCTTCAGGATCAGCTTCATGCTCAATGGATTCAATCTCGGGGCTCATTCGAAGAAATCGTTTAAATCATACCAGAGATGACCTCTGCGATGTCCTGGTGGGCAGTCAGACAACCTTTCTCAAGGTCTATCCTTCCTTACGACAAAACCGAAGTTGGTGATGTCGGACGCTTCCATGGACGGGTGGAGAACCCACCTACAGAAGTTAGATTCACGGAAAGTGGTCAGCTCAGGAAGCGTAGTGTCACATAAATCTGTTAGAACTAAAAGCAGTTTTTCTGGGCCTCCAGGCCTTCTTGTCAAGGATCAGGAAATCTTCAATCCTCGTTCACACGAACACCACCACCATGTTCTATCTGCTGAAACAAGGTGGGACAAGATCTCATGCCCTCTCAGTCCCTCTCAGTCCTGGCTCAGCAGATCTTGGAATGGCTGATAGCCCATGAGATATCAATACAAGTTCAGCATGTACCAGGAGTCCAGAACGAATGGGCCGACTCCCTCAGCAGAGACACCAAACAATGTCCCGAGTGGGAGCTAGACGAGGATCAGCTGCAAAGAGTTTTTCGACGTTGGGGGTTTACAACCTTAGATCTGTTCGCTACATCTCAACAGAAAATGCAGGTTCTACGCCAGCAGATTTCCTCAGCCAAGCTCTCTAGGAAACGCCTTCCATTTCCCTTGGGAGAGAACATTTGCTTGCGCATTCCCTCTGTTTCCTCTCATTCCAAAGGTTCTGCAGAAGATCAGACAGGAGCCTTGCTGCATCATCCTGATCGCCCTGGCGTGGGTGCGGCAGTACTGGTTCACAGAGCTGTATCGCCTATCGGGGTCCTCTCCAATCCTGTTCCAGCCAAAGGAGAATCTCTTCTCCATGAACCAGGGCCAAGTGGTTCATCCACAAATTCACACGCTTCACTTGTTGGCTTGACTCCTCATCACACAGAATTCGGAGAGCTAGCAATTTCTGAAGAATGTCCAGCAATACTGCTGAAATCCTGCGCTCCTTCTACGATCAAGTGCTACTTCGACAAATGAAAAAGATTTTGCTCATCGTGTTGCGCACTCTTGTGATCCTCTCTCATAGCCTCCTGAGGACGTTTTGCCCTATCTCTTGTCTCTCGCCAAATCTGGCCTGGCGCAAACGTCCAACAGGGTGCACTTGGCGGCAATATCCAGATACAGATAGCTTTCTGGTCACTTGTCTTTGTGGTCTAACAGGCTGGTGAAGGAGTTCATGAAGGGACTCTTCAGGGCCTACCCTCCGATAAGACCTCCTCCAATGCTATGGCAACTAAACCTTGTCCTGTCACAGCTTGAGGCCACCCTTTGAACCAATTCACAAAAGCGATTTAAAGTATCTGTCCTTGAAAGTGGCTTTCCTATTTGCCATCACATCAGCCAGACGCATTCGTGAAATCCAGGGCTTTACAACAGAGCCGTACCTGCAGTTTCATCAGGATAGAGTAATTCTTCGTACCAATCCTTCTTTTATTCCTAAAGTTCCTTATGTTTCATCTAAATGAGCCAGTGATTTTGCCCTCCTTCTTTCCTGCTCCATCTTCGCCAGCTGAAAGAGCCCTCCATTCACTGCACATTAAAGAACATTTAGAGTTCTGCTTCCAAAGGACTCAGTCTTTCTTAAAATCCACTCAGTTGCTCATTGCCTTCTCTGCCCCCAGGAATGGTTAGGCTTTGACGCGGGCATCGATTGCTCGCTGGGTTTCATAGACTATACTCTTCTGTCATGAGGGCTGGCCACCCTCTGGCTACCAAGGTCACAGCTCCATTCCACACGCAAGGTGGCAGCTTCCTCTGCCCTATTTATAGGAGTGTCCTTGCCTGACATCTGCAGAGCCGCGACATGGACGAACATCCATACCTTCACGAAGCATTACTGCCTGGATGCATGGCAGAAGGCGGATGTAGCGGTTGGGCAAGCTGCTCTGCGACGTCGGTTTGTATAAGCTATTTCTTCATGTACTATTTTATGATCCGCAATGAATATCTTTCGAATACCTTCTGATTTAAGTATATATACATGAGTTTATAATGCCTGCTCTTTATGACTATTGTTTGTATTCTTCTTTGGGTCACATGGTAGGACGGTTCATCTTACCCGCCGCCGACCCTTTGATAACTGCTTACTGTTCTGATTTAAGCATGTGAATTTATAAAAGATACAATACTGGAGAAAAAACAAGTTACTTACCTGTACACTGTGGTTCTCCAGTATTGATATCCTTTATAGATTCACATCCTGCTCACCCTCCTCCCCTTTCAGGTTCACCTTCCATCACTCTTGTTCCTCTGATTGTACTCGTGCTTGAAATCTGAGGTATGGTGGCCCTGCAGTGGATGTATACTCCATGGTCTATGCTCTGATTGGCTGAAGTCTGGATGTTTTAAAACAAAGATAATAGGTTGCTAAAGGCTATTGAATTTCTATGGCAATTGAATGTTACATTTCAATACTGCTATTTTACTGTTACCGTGAGACTCCCACCATGACGACGGGGAAGATTCAAGCATGTGAATCTATACAAGATATCCATACTGGAAAACCACAGTGTACAGGTAAGTAACTTGTTTTTTCTCTTGCAATCCACATAGCCTTTAAAGGGGTGTTCCTGGAGATCATGGCAAGATATCCCTCCACCTTATAAGGAGAGGAAAAAGATCAATGCTGTGGGCACAACGGGAGCTGTAGCTGTAAGATCTAGCCAACTCATTTGGCCTGCTCTCCAGGTATGAAGGAATCAATGGGAGCAAATTGAAGAGTTTATCAAGCATCTTCTCGTTGCTTACGAAATACGAGAGAAACAAATTGTCTAAGAGGACAAAACAATTTCTAATGCCAACATCTGGTACATACTCAACAGTATTGCATCCTACTGTGAGACCTCCCCCACCACTGTTCTTGGTTTAGGTGCCGAGGTTCATTGGCTTGCCCTTTGATGGTGATCATCTCTTCCAGCCACAAATCCTCTTCATGCTAGAGAAAATAAAACTGATATGGACATTGCAAAGGTAATGGGAGTGGTCCAAAACCAGCAACAGAAGTCTGGGTTTGCCATCAACAGTCACAGGCTGCAGCAAAAACTGCAGGCAGCTCACAGTGTCTACATTACAAGACCCAGCATCATCTTCAGAAAGGTTAGTTGTCCAACCGTTACTGTAAGGCCAGTGGCAACCAAAACAAGGGCACATCGCCACTAAGCAGTAATCTTCCACACATTTCCTCAAGTCATTCAACACCTGTCGGAATGCATCAGGTTATATCGTACCCCCAGTGAAAGGCTTTAATGGATGTAACCTCGTATCAGTAGGTGCTCTTAATTTCCCACCGCAGCTGCTTAGAAGTCCACCTTATGCTACCCATTATACCATCTACCTGGCACATTCAGATAAGACCACCTACTGCTGTTGCTAGAAGAAGTGCAAGTGTTGCTCCCAAAAAGAGCTGCAGAATATGTCCACCACTTCAGCAAGAGCAAATAAATCTATTCCTTGTAGTTACTTATCCCCCCCCAAAAAAAACTAGACATTGTGGATGATAGCCTACCTCTGATAGCTCAATCAATACATTATATCTGAGCACTTCAAGATGACCACTTTCGTTCTGCTGCTCTGTTCTTTCATCCATGCTCTGCATGTTGACATGTTACACAGAAATTGGTTCTATCACTGCAGTCTTCGATCCAACTTATTCATGTGTTAAAGATTCTTTGAATGATGAATCTTACAGAAAATATGTCTGAGTAGACCGCTCCAAGATGCATCTGGGCGAATAAGTTCACTCTGTAGGTAGCTCTAATTCACATATCTATTTTACAACTAATGTTTATATGAAGCTTTTGAAGTCTTATGTGATAGCAGTTTGGTCACCACCTATGCATGGTTTGTTTCAGACTCCGATGTTGTGGTGGAAATACTTTCAACTTTGCATTGTAGGCAGGTACAAATATATACATTCTGAGCTGCATTCTGCGCTCCCCTATGATAGTAGACCTGAATTCAAATGGTTTTATTTCTTGTTTTTCAGTATTTGGTTTGTATAATGAAAAATTTCCTAGCTATCGTAACGGAAAGTTTCAATTCTATTAAGAATTCAGAGGCGAGGATTATGCCTTCTCCCTCCACTTTATTAAACAGCAGCCAATTTAACACAAGACTACATTTCCCATGAACCCTAGGGAAATCTGTAGTCAAACAAAAAATGTCCAATCCGGAACAGCCCTGGATCCTCCAATCAGGTCACTCCAGCGTCCACATAGATTTCCCTCACTGGCCCTTCATCCTCTTTCTTTGCGCGAAGTCAGCCGGTAAAATCTCTTCATGCATCCTGTTTACCCGCATCCGAACCTACGAGGACAAAGGAATCGTCAATCCACAACAGGAATATGATTTAGCCAGTGAGATTACAACGAGACAGACTTAACACAAGACCATGAATCAAGAGCCTGAACAGTTAATATTAACTGAAGAACTTCAAGCCTGTAATCAAATAGAAAGACTGGCATCTTATTATGACAAGGGAACAAAACCTTCCACAGATTAAAACCAAAATTGATCTACTTACTTCAATACGGGGTGGGCCATCCTTTAGCGATCCCTAGGGTGGCATAATCCTCGCCTCCGAGTCCTTAATAGAATTGAAACCTTCCGTTACGATAGCTAGGAAATTTTTCGTTCTATGTCAGGACTCGAGGCGAGGATTATGCTAGTTCAAAGCTTGCTCACCACGAGGTGAACCATGTCCAGCACTGGCTTGAAGTAGAACCTTTTAAAGGTAGAGTCCGAGGACCAATTCGCCGCGTTAAGGATATCTTCCAAACGGGGGCGTCCAAGCCAAATGCTTTTGAGGCCATCGCCCCTCGAGCTGAGTGAGCTCCGAAGTCCTTGAGACTTATGTCTGCTTCTTGCATAACCCACCTAACCCATCTGGCTATGGTGGGAGAGGATACTGCCCTGAATGGTTTGCGGAGAGCAATAAGAAGTTGGCGTTCCCCTGGCGGTCTCAATTCCTCTGTCATCTCTTCATAAGCCTTCAAGCAGCGGACCACACACAACTTAGGAGAATCCAGGAATGCCGGATAAGAGATCACTCTTGTATGACACTTAGTCCTTCTGTGCAACGTAAAGGTCACTCCAGATGGGGTAAACATCCTGGCAGTGATGTCCAGAGCTCCAACATCGGATACGCGTCTACAAGAAATAAGGCAGAGTAACATCGCCAGTTTAGCTGACAGTTCTTTCTTAGACCAAAACCGGTTAGGTTGCCAGGATAAAAACAAGTTAAGAACCTGGTTCACATCCCATAAGGCTGAATAACGAGGTTCTGGGGGCAAGGAAAGCCTAATGCCCCGAAGAAGCTTGCAGACGAGAGGGTGCTCCCCGATAGGGGAATTAAGTGGCAGATGCCCAGCTGATATAGCTGAACGAAAAGTGTTGATAGACCTGTAGGCTAGGCCACTAGATGCTAGGTGGGCCAAAATATTTAGGACGTATACTATATCCGCGTCCAAGGGATTGAGACTCCGTCGCATACACCAACGGGACCATCTGCTCCAAGCGGATCTGTAGCTTTTGATAGTACTGTCTGCCCATGCCTTAGACATAAGTTCCTCAGCCGTCGCCGAAAGGCCCAGGACTTTCCATCGTCCCCGGTAATCCTCCACGCTACAAGCCGCAACGAGTTCTCCAGAACCAAGGGGCGAGGAACTCGATCGGGGCTCAGAAGTAGATTCGGAAAGAGGGGGGGGGGGGGAGTAGGATTGGAGAATCCCAGGAAAGTTCCAGTACAACTGGAAACCACACTTGAGATCTCCAAAAGGGGGTGAGAATCACCATTTCTGCTCCCTGCCTCCTGATCTGCGCCGTGACCCTTGTGATCATCGCAAAGGGAGGGAATGCGTACCCCAACTCCAGGCTCCAATCCTGGAGAAAGGCATCCGTGGACACAGCCAGTGGGTCCGGTCTCCAGCTGCAAAAACGAGGGAGCTGGTGGTCGAGCCTCAAGGCAAACAGGTCGATTGAAAAGGGACCCCAAAGGTCGTTCAACTTCCGAAAAATGCCCGGGTCCAGTTTCCACAGACTTGAATCCTTGAAATTACGAGACTTAAAATCCGCTACCAAATTCTCCCGCCCAGGAAGGTACTTCGCTGTTACAGACACCTGGTGGTACAGACAGTATTGCCAGAAACTGGCGGCCAGATCGGAGAGGGCTTTGGACCTCGGTCCCCCGTCCCCCCCCTCCCCCCAACCGAATGGTTGATATAGCGGACCGCAGATATGTTGTCCATCTTTAGAAGGACTGATGACTGAATGGATTATCTCGTCCAGCAGCGAACTGCGAAGGAGCCTGCCAGGAGTTCTAGACAGTTGATATGTAATCTCCGTTCTTCTGGAGACCACAACCCTCCTGTAGAAAAATCGCCGCACAAACTACTGTGCTGGCGTCCGACTCTATTACTAAGTCTGGAGCGGAACCGAAAATTGCCCGACCATTCCAGGCCTCCATGTGTTGCAACCACCATTGGATCTCTTCCCGGGCTTCCTCGGAATGGATCACCTTGTGGGAGTAGGGACACCCCCTTCGCAGATAGAGTGCTTTGAGCCGTTGCAAAGCGCGATAATGAAGGGGTCCTGGGAAAATCGCTTGGACTGAGGCTGAGAGAAGCCCTACAATCCGAGCGAGATCTCGGAGGGATACTTGACGCTTGGTTAGGGCCCGTTTTAATTCGTGGCGGATCTTTGAGATCTTCCTGGTTGGGAGGCTGAGCGTGGAGATCGTAGAGTCTATTACGAAACCCAGAAACGTCAGAGATTGTGAAGGAGAGAGAATCGACTTAGTCTCGTTGACAACAAACCCCAAACTCTGTACGAGATTCACCGTCATCTGAAGATGTCGTTGAAGAGGGCACACATCCATAAGGAGCAGATCGTCCAGGTAGACAATCATTCGTATGCCCCGAGTTCGCAAACACTCCACCACTGGTTTGAGGACCTTGGTGAAACACCAAGGGGCCGATGAAAGGCCGAACGGGAGAGATGCAAACTCGTAGGTCTGTCCTTGTCACATGAACTGGAGGAATCGTCCGTGGGGAGGGAAAACCGGAATAACCAGATAAGCATCCTTCAGATCCAGACGGACCATCCAGTCTGAAGGACGTAGCACATCTCTGAGAAGATGGATTCCCTCCATCTTGAAGTGGCGGTAGACTAGCCACTCGTTGAATTCGCTTAGATTGATGACTGGACGTTTGCCCCCATCTGGTTTGTCCACCAAAACATTTTTGCTGAGAACCTCTGGGATGAGGCGAAGATGGAACCACTGCCCCTTTGGCCAAGAGGGATTCGACCTCTGCGTCTACCAAGGAAATGTCCTGTTGCGAAAACTGGATGGGACGGGGCCTGACTCGCTGGCGTGGATCTCCCATATAGGCTATGTGGAAGCCTTGAATGGTTTGCAAAACCCAAGGGTCCCCTGTGACAGAAGTCCATGTCTGGAAAAACTCCCCAGCCCCCCCCCCCCTATTTTTAACTGGGAAGAAGGGAGGACACTCACCGGTATTGGAAGAGGCTGCAGCTCCTTGGTAACCTCTTTCTTTGCCACGGCGACCCCTTGTAGGATAGAAGTTGCCAAAACGGGACTGGTCCTGATATTGACCCGGTTTCGAGCCTTGCCCTCTAGACTGTTTGAAAGCGTGGCCGGTCGAGTGGCCCCTACCTCGACCGGCCCTTCGGAAAACCCGGGGAAAACTTTCTTGATGGTCGTCTTCGCTTTGTCGAGGGAGGTAAAAATATTTACAAATTTACCCAGTTCCTTAATGAAAGAGTCTCCAAAAAGGCCTCCCTGAGCCACTTGTCCAGCTTCCGAATCTGCAAGATCTCCAAGTTTTGGGTCTACTTTAATAAGCAAAGCGCGACGTCGCTCCGTGGATAGGTCACAATTGGCATTGCCCAAGAACACGATAGCTCTCTGCGCCCACCCAGAAAGGGATTCCGGGGAAATAAGGGAACCTGACGTCTTGGCTTCCTCAGCCATGTCTAAGATCTTCGTCAGAGGGCCTAAAACGTCAAGGAGTTTATCCTGACAAGCCCGCCAGGATCTGTCAATCCCCTTTTTGGGGTCCCTCATAAATTTCTGTAAGAAAGTCGCCATGCGGGCATCAATCTCGGGGGTAAGGGCGACTTTACCCTCCAAGGAGGGACGCAGGCATTCTGCCCGGAGGCAATTACGTGCCTCTTTTTCCAAGGGCTTTCTAATGCGCATTGCCACGTAATCGGCAACCTTATCAGCTGGGGCCCAGTCGGAAGAACGGGGGTGAATTATTTCGTCTGGGTCGAACATATCTGAAGCGTCGTTAGGTTGTGAGGAGTGACCGGGTCTAGAAGGCCCGGGTTCACTGTCCTTGTTCCCTGCATCGTCCTGAGGAAAAGACAGATCGTCCCCTACTGGCAAACTTGGCTGAGTAGCCAAGAAAGCCTGTTAAAGCCTATCAAAGGCACTGAGGTCCATCCCTGCGTCGCGTCCGCGCTTAGCTGGAGGGGGTGAAGGGTCTGGAAGCAAGGGAGTCAATGCAGGGGCAATTTGGGGAGCAGGAGCCACAGGAAGGTTAGTCCGACGCGCCAGTGCTTGATCAATTTTCCGCGTCAACCTTTCTTCAAGGGGAGACCTAGCTTCACCTACTGCCTTATAAATTGAAGCATCCACGGCTTCATAAAACTCATCATCCCACTGGAGGTCAGCCAGGGTGTTTTCCCCTCCTTGGGAATCATCCTCATAGTCAAGTTCCATTATAGTAAGAGTACTATGAGGGGAAAAAATACCAAAAAATTCAAGCTGATGAGTCTTAATTGTAAGTCTGGGTGACAGACCTGACTGAACTAACGCAGTCTTTCTAATTTAGGGCTGGGTGTCAGCCTGCCTTCAAGGGCGAAGAAACTCTCTTTTATTGTAATGGGGCGAAACCTGGGCACAGGTGTCCGGTGCTCTATCACAAATTATACAAAGGCTAATTTGGCCTGGGAATGTGCCCTAGAAGCGTTCAAACGCTCAATACCGACCCCAACGGGTGTGGAAGCAAATAAACTGACTCTGCTGCAAGTGCCTGCCAGCAGAGCGTGGAACTCGGATCGGCTTAGCAACTGACCGGCTCGATCGCGTACACCTCAGCGAGGCGTCTCCTCAGGCCAAAGCTCGCTTCAAGTACGGCACGTCGCACAAACCCTTCAGGATTTGAATGCGCGCGCCGTACAGCAGCGCCTCTCACGCCCCCTGACGGCGGGAGGACCGCGAGCGCACCAGACTAGCTGCGTAGGAGTGGGAAACGTTCCCGCGGCTCCAGTGACAAAGGACGCGGCACTCGTCCTGCACTGTAAACTCCTCTGTGAGCGGGGCGGAAGCGGCGAACCCGTAAACGGGGTCAGGTGAGAAACTCGTCACACCGCCTCAGCGCGAAAGCGACAACGATTGTAATTTAACAATAACCAAGCCAAACGAGAGTACACAGCAGTAACAAGCTGCAAAGCCACACGCGCGAGACGCGAGTGAGAGCCAAACAAGTACATGCAATTAAATAACGCACATAGCGAAGTTAGTCAGAAATATAGAGTAATGGAAAAACCACTTATCTCTGCTGCGCAGCAGCGAAGAAAGAGGATGAAGGGCCAGTGAGGGCAGACTATGTGGACGCTGGAGTGACCTGATTGGAGGATCCAGGGCTGTTCCGGATTGGACATTTTTTGGTTGACTACAGATTTCCCTAGGGTTCATGGGAAATGTAGTCTTGTGTTAAATTGACTGCTGTTTAATAAAGTGAAGAGAGAAGGCATAATCCTCGCCTCCAGTCCTGACATAGAATTAATACAGCAGATCACTGGTAGTACCTTTAAATTCCATTTCAGAAACAGTTGTTGCCCAGATATTTTAATAGCGTGCATTTAAAGTTATTTGAGATTAATTAAATTCACATGCATGAAATTTGGAAGAGGTAGTCTTTCAATTCTACTAACAGAACTGATGGCTGAAGATTAAATGGTTCTGAAAAAAGGAACTGTATTAGCTACTTATCCCACAGGTGTAAATTCAGATGCCTGCAAGGACACACTCACAAATGTTGCCTGCCGAGATATTGACCATACACAACTGCAAAAAGGTGCCAGTCCTGTAGGTTAGAGCCTGTCAGACGATTCCTACTGATGACATTTAGTAATTTTTCCTACAGCTGAACTCTATACGGCCACTCTTTTGGTAGAGCCACATTGTTGTCTTAGACTTTCCTATCCCCTTGCTGCTTTTAAGACTGAGACCAAGAGAACTGTGAAAGTACTATTCCTCTGTTTGTTATGTAGGCTTACAGAAATGACCTATTGCTTCAGCGATGTCCAACCAAAATCCATTGTGTTCGTTTTGTTGCCACAGATTGATTGCTAGATGACCATATTGAATAGGTGTGCCTGGGGTTCAACTGATATTCCACATTCCTTTCCAGTCTGATTCTGCCACGCTAAAACTAAATTCTTATACTGAGAATGATTGACTGAAGTCATCACAGAGGAACGTCATGTATTTGAGCTTCCCATTAATTTGTATTTAGAAAGTAGTGTGAAAGAGCTATGCTACCTATTTAAAAAAAACTACATTGAACATGACCAGCTTACCTAAACTAGCTAGGCAGGCAAGCCATTCTGACCATGTTGCGGGCACAGGCAGTGCAACTTGACACTACTTGAAATGGAAAGAAACACATTCATTCCTTCATGTAGGTTTTCAGGGGGCACCTCTGAGGTGCCCTCTGAGTACATGTTTTAATAAATCCAACACTGGCATCAGTGTGGGTTTATTAAGAGGAATTGTTTTGTACCAAACTCTCCAGGGTTCAGTAAGACATCATGGTGCTGGGGAACTAGAGTTGTTGAGTTTCCAGCCCATTCACACTCTATGGCTTCCCTGGCACTTAAAATATTAAGAATAGACTTAAATATTGTAGGGGCATATCTGCTCATGCAGATATGCCCACACCTGAGATATAGTGCATCCTGCCTTAGGTCTTGTAAGGCCTGCTGGAGACTTGACTTACCCGTACATTAGGTTGTGCTGTTTTGTCAAGGCACAAATGCAGTGTGCCATGTCAACTTTGTCGTTTTTTGTCTGCGCCAAGCCATGCAGTGGCCTTGGGGAGGGGCCCCTAGAAGACCCTCTTCAGTCCCAATACCTTAGGTACCAAGGGTACCACTTACTAGGGACTTACAGGAGTCTTCTAAACGCCCCCGAAAACCTGTTCAGGAGGGTGGGCCCAGAGAGACTTCACAATCCTAGGTTGGGTACCAAGGTAAGAACTGGTATCCCAAAAAGGCTTGGTGTTTCAATTGTAAAGCAAATGGACACCGAGCTGAGGACTCATCCTGTCCCAAAAAAGGCTTTCTCTTGTGCACCCCCAGTTACCACTTGGGTGGTGAGTCTCCAGATGGGATCTTTGGTGTGCCGTGACCAGGTCAGAGACCACACTGAAGCCACTTAAATCTCAGAGGGTGGGGTGGGTGTAGCTACCCTGGCTGTCTGGCCCAGTATTCTGGAGAAGTACAGACAACAGCCATATAATAATGGGGTTAGAGTGGAAGCACTGAGGGATACAGATGCAAGTGTCCCTATGGTGACTGAGAAACCGATATCCCCAGAGCAGTATTTGTTTGGAGAGACCTATCCAGTCATCAGTGCTGATAACCAGACTAAGGTTCATCCGATGGCTATGGTTTCCTTAGAATGGGGAGGAGTTACTGGCCAAAAGAAGGTGGTCGTGCCCTCTGCGATTCCTGTTGCATGTCTGCTATGGAATAATCTGAAGTCCTCCGCATGGGCTGAAGTAGAGCTCAAATCCCATGCAGCCATGCTGGGAATACCTGAATGGGGGTGTGTAAAAACCAGAGCACAAAGCAAAGCCCAGGGTGAAAAAGGAGTTGTAGTCTAGAATAATGGCCCAACCTTCTAATAGAAAAAGTTAGAAGCCTCGGAAACCAACTTCTGAACAGCCACAAGCTCAGGTACCTTCTCCTTAAGGAAAAGTACCTGTCAGCCCCAGAGGAAACTGAGGCCCAGGAGCTTGGGACTTATGCGGCAGAGCTCCTAGACCCAGGGGGACCCTCTAGGGAAGAGCTGTGCCAGGGACAGAAAACTTGTCCCACTCTCGAGAGCCTGAGACAGCAAGCTGCTGCATAGGAAAAGGGAGAGATCAGTGGGTCCCACAGAACCTATTGGGAGGCGGGACTCCTGTATACTGAGGCCAGAGAACCCAAACCTGGTGTCACTAAGAGCGGTAGTGCCTCAGCAGTACATAGAGTTCTTACTCGATCACGACATCCCCTTAGCTGGGCAACTTGGCCAGACAAAGACCTGGAGTAGGTTAGTCACCCACTTCTACTGCCAAGGTACGTCCCAGAAGGTGAAGGAGTTTTGCAACTCACGTTACCTGTCAAGCCAGTGGCAAGACAGGTAACCACCCAAAGGCCCCCTTAATTCCACTTCCAGTGGTTGGGGTTCCCTTCGAAAGGATATGGATTGACAAAGTCGGTCCCCTTGACCCTCCAACAGCATCAAGAAACAGATTTATACTTGTGGCAGTGGATCATGCCACCAGGTATCCTGAGTCAATTCCCCTAAGGGCTGTCACTGCTCCTGCAGTTGCCAGGCGCCTCATCACTATATTTACTAGGTGGTGTGAGACAGAGGTACAAACTTCATGTCTGGCTGCCTAAAATTCATGTGGGCTGAGTGTGGAGTGACATACAGGTTTACCACCCCGTATCACCCATAAACTAATGGTCTAGTTGAGAGATTCAACAAGACCATGAAGGGTATGATCATGGGACTCCCTGAAATCTCAAGAGGAGATGGGATGTCCTTTTGCCATGCCCGTTTTTGCCTACAGAGAAGTGCCACAGAAGGAAATGGGCTTTAGTTCCTTTGAACTTCTATTTGGGCATCCTGTGAGGGGACCACTATGTCTATTGAAGGAAGAATGGGAGAGACATCTCAAAGAGCCTAAGCAAGACATTGTGGAAAATGTGCTTGGCCTACGTTCGAGGATGGCTGAATACATGGGTAAAGCAACCAAAAACCTGAGGCATACCAAGAGCTTCAGAAGCTCTGATATGACCAAAAGGCTGCACTGGTGGAGTTCCAACCAGGGCAGAAAGTATGGGCTTTGGATCCTCTGGCACCTAGGGCCCTCCAGGACAAGTGGAGTGGTCCTTACCTGATCCGTGAGAAGAAAGGAGAGGTTACCTATCTGGTTGACTTAGACACTTGCAGGAGCTCTCACATGGCCATCCATGTCAACCACCAGAATCCTTTCTATGACCGAGCCGATGTGGCATGCTGATGGTCACTAAGGATCAGGAAGCAGAGAGTTAACCTTTTCTCCTACAGAAAGATGGGTCAGTGGATGGAGTGGTCTTCTCAGACAGCCTCTCTGTCCAACAGCAAGCTGACCGCAGGCTAGTCCTGGAGCAGTATGCTGAGCTATTTTTTCTAACCCCTGGTCAAAGAACCTGGTGTGCCCATGATGTGGACACTGGGGACAACGCACCTCTCTAAAACAAAATATACAGACAGTCTGATCAAGTTAAGGAAAGCATCAGAGCTGAAGTCTGCAAAATACTGGAATTGGGAGTCATTAAACCCTCAGAGCCCCGGTGCCAGCCCAGTTGTTAGTCCCAAAACCTCATTCCAAGGGTGGAAAAACAGAGCTGAGGTTTTGTGTGAACTATAGGTGCCTCAATGCAGTAACCAACACAGATGCACACCCAGTTCCTAGAGCTGATGAATTAATTGACAGGTTGGGGCAGCCAAATTTCTCAGTATTTTTGATTTGACATCAGGGTACTGGCAGATTGGTTTGACCCCAGGAGTGTAGGAAGCTGGCTCTGTATATACTGTACCAAAATGAGGTATAGTGTGCACAGAGGCCAGTGGAACCCCAAAGGTAGGTAGAGGTAAAAGTAGATAGCACCTTACTCTCTATTCGTGGTAGTGTGGGCGAGCAGTAAGGCTTTATCAGAGGGTAGTGTTAAGCATTTGTTGTACACACTTGATCAGCAAATGATGTCACACACTCAAAGACTGAACTCAGACCAATTTGATTTGTATAAAAAATATTATTTAGTTATATTTATTTCCTAGAACCAAGCAAGCCTGGCACAGGTAAGTGTAAATGGAACTTTTCAAGGCAGGTTGAACAATACAAGCAAGCTGAATGAAAATGACTTTGGTACAGGTTTGTAAATCTTTTCAATACTGTGGAAATTACTGTTAGATTACTTTTGATTACTTTACAGATTACTTTCTGGATTACATTTTCTACTCGGTGTGATGCACCTAGACATCACACTGGGACATTTCCTAGAAAAAGGGTAAGTAAGCAATATTTAGTTCTTTTCAGTTTTTCAAAGTTCAATACAAAACCAACTCCACACTTGGAACATTTTTTCAAGGAAAAACAGTCTATGTAATCATTTGGAAGGAAATGAAGTTAACAATTTGCAGGTAAGTAGTTATTTGTGGGAGTTTGCATTCTGGGGTTAGAACCAGGGTTCCCCCAGGGTCAAGGATGAACTCAGAACACCCTCAGCTGCACTAGGGCAACCAGGTGCAGAGTGCTGAGGCCCAGTGTTATCCAATGGGGGATATGGGGCCTCCGGTTGGTGACTGCTCACGAGCAGGCCTCAAGGTTGTGGGAGCAAAGCTCCTGGTGTTAGGCTCAGGGCCAAGGGGGATCCGAGTTAGCACCCAAAGTACACCTTCAGGGGCGGCTGGGTGCCGGGTGCTGTTTGGGCGTCGGGTGCCCTGTTTTCAATGGGGATTCTCCAGTTGCAACAAAGACTGCAGACTCGAGGACGAAGATCTTCTGGAGGTGACCACCGGTTGGAGAGGTAAGTTGGGATGCTGGGACACCGTCGGTTGGGCCACCCAAGGTCGTGGGACGTCGGGTGCAGGGGTGTCTTTAGGCGTCTGGTTTTTCTTACCAGCTCCGGTCGGGGGGATCCTCCAGAAAGGGGCTGCAGGCTTCGCTTGGAGATTCAAGGCAGGTCAGAGATCACCAGATCTCAGATCAGGATCGCCGGCCAGACAACCTCGTGGTGTTGGGCCAGTCGAACTCGGGCTCTGGGCGTCTGGTGCAGAGTGGTGCAGATTCGTGGTTTTGGCTGGGGCCTGAGTCTCTGGGTGAGCAAATCTGGTGCTCACGGGAGACAAAGTCTTTGACTTGGAAGGCAGGACAGGGGTTGTATGTTGGGACAACGAGTTCCTCAACAACTACCTTAACGCGGTCTCTACAACAATCGTCTCTTAACCACAATTTGTTTTACCACGCATTCCTTTACCACTATTTTCGTGGTAAAAGCATGCATGATAAACTGCCATCCGTGGCTAATGTTACAACCACCCTCCCTCTCCCACTGAGCCCTAAATACAACCCCCAACCTCTTAAAAACTACCCTGATCCCCTCAACCCCTTAAAACTACCCGAACCCCCCACCCCCTAAAACTACTCCTAACCCCCACCCCTAAAAACTACTCCTAACCCCCACCCCCTAAAAACTACTCCTAACCCCCACCCCTAAAAACTACTCCTAACCCCCACCCCCTAAAAACTACTCCTAACCCCCACCCCCTAAAAACTACTCCTAACCCCCACCCCTAAAAACTACCCCGAACCCCCACCCCTAAAAACTACCCTGAATCCCTCCTACCCCCTAAAAGCTACCCCGAATCCCTCCTACCCCCTAAAAGCTACCCCAAATCCCTCCCACCCCCTAAAAACTAACCCAAATCCCCCCACCCGTTAAAAACTACCCTGAAATTTCCCACCCCCTAAAAACTACCTCAAACTCCTCTTATCTGTCCTGTCCTTCGCTCCTCTCTCTCCGCCCATCCCGAACACTAGACCGACTTAGTCTTAACCACGCACATGCTCCCTGAGTAATCCTTGAGCTTCTCGATCTGCTACCTTGACAGTTGCCAAACATGCGCTAGTAGGTCGACCGCCTGTACAACAGAGGGAAATAACAGTCCTCTTGATTGAGACCTAGAGTCTCGGAGTAACCAGTGGCTATCAAACTTGTTCCAATAAGACTCTTGAAAAACATTGTGCTAACCTGTTCAGAAATAACCTTTTTAAGCGCAAAGAATAGAAAATTTTGAAAGAACACCACAGGGTCCATTCTTTTCTAAAAACATCATTTTTTTCTGTGCCTTTGACTGGGTTCTGGGTCTGTATTCTCCTCAAATTGCAACTAGCTACGGTACAATGCCCTCTCCCTAAAGGTCAGGGTTTAAACCCCGTCTCATTTGTAATGGGAAATGTCCATAACCGACCTCCATGTCATTTGCCTGTGGTTCCTGGGTTGTGATCACGACTCGGAATCCTGAGAGTTGTCAGAGCATGCACCCTAAGGCCATTAAAGAGAGAGAAGTAGAGTTTGTTATGAGGTCAAGGATAGTAGAGGCAGGCATAGATATATACTCTGTTCCAAGGTGTAAGAAAGTGCCCTCTCTTTGCATGGTGGCCCCCACTTTTTGCCAAACTGCTGATGTACTTTGAGTGTGCCCTGGGTTCCTGCCAACCAGGTATCCAGGACCGATGTTCTTTCCGTAAACTGCATTAAGACAAAACCCAATTGGCACTCTTTGGCCACATGTCCGTCCCTTGTAAATGGTACCATAGGTACCAAGGGCACTCTGGCCAAGGAAGGCCTCTAAGGGCTGCAGCACTTATTGTGCCACCCTTAGAGGCTCTGTACCTTTACACACACACTGCAATTGCAGGCTGCGTGTTTTGGTGCAGAACAAAGTGAAGAGTTGATATGGCACACTTCCCTGTGTGCCATGCCTACAACCCACTGCCCTGGCATAGGTCAGCCACCCCTCTAGCTGGGTGCACTATACCAGTGGTGAGGGTACAGGTGCATGAGCCCTGTACCCCTACAGTGTCTAAGCCAATTCTTAGACATTGTAAGTGCAGTAATGCCATTAAGGGTATATGGTGCTGGTAGTTTGTCATTATGAACTCCAGAGCACCATGGTGGCTTTACTGAAAACTGGGAAGTTTGGTATCGAACTTCTCAGCACATTAAACCCACGCTGATGCCAGTGTGGGATTTCATGAAAAATGCACTCGGAGGGCATTTTCGAAATTGAAAAACGACCCAACTCTAGTGTCCTGGCTGAGTGGCTGCTCGCCAGCTGCCACCACCAGACATGTTTGTGGACCCCTGCGTCGAGAGCCTGCTGCTCTCGGGGGTCTGAAACAATGCACATCCTGGGACGAGGTGCCAAGCCTCCTCCCCCAGGATAGGCAGGGTCCACGAAGGGAAAGCTTCAAAGGCTTACCACCTTTTGTGAGCTACCACAGCCATTTGCTGCTTTCAGCAACTGGCCCCCACCGGTTCTGACCCCCACTTTGGGCGGAGAATCGGCGGGAAAACCAAGTGAGGAAGGGAGGTGTGCCCACCTTTGCCAATCTCACCCCTCAGGTGGGGGAAGCGAGGTTAAGCTCAACTCTCAGTCCCCGCCATCTTGCAGATGGGGGACCCAGTCAACCAGAGAGGCATATGCCCCCCTCCCACTGGAGTGTGGCATAACGGGGGTGTACCCACCCCAAGGAAGGGACTCTTTGGTCCCGACCTTTACTTACCTGTAACACCCCTAAATCTAGTATTTAGGGGCAACCCTGAACCTTGCCTCCTCAGTCAAGAACCGACCAGAAGAAAGGAAGGACCGAAGAAGCTGTGCTGATCTAAGAGGAGGACGTGCACTGACTTGGCCCCAGTCCTACCAGTCTGTCCGCACCTCAAACCTGCTCCAGCGAAATCCCGGTGTGTCCTGCAGCCAGCAGCCCTCAAGAACCCGAAGGACCTGCCCTGCCTTCTAAAATCAAGACTTTGTCTCCTGTGAGCACCGGATTTGCTCACCGACTGACTCTGGCCAAATGCACGAGTCTGCAGCACTCTGCACCTGACACCCACGGCCCGAGTTAAAGTGGTCCAACACCACGAGGAGGTTCCCCGGCGATCTGATAACTGGTGATCTCTGCCCTGCCTCGAATCTCCAATCGATGCCTGCAGCCCCTTTTCTGGAGGATCCCCCCTGACCTCCACCGGAGCTGGTAAGAAAACCCGACTCCTAAAGACACCCCTGCACCCGACGACCCACGGCCTTGGGTGTCCCAGCCGACGGTGTCCCACCATCCCCAGGCATCCCAACTTACCTCTCCAACCGGCGGTCACCTCCAGAAGTTCTTCGTCCCCGAGCCTGCAGTCTTTGTTGCAACCGGAGAATCCCCATTTAAGACAGCAGGGCACCCGATGCAAAATAGCACCCTGCGCCCCTGAGCCGCTGCAGGTGTACTTTGGGTGCTAACTCGGATCTCCCGCCCTGAGCCTAACACCAGGAGCTTTGCTCCCACAACCTTGTGGCCGGCTCGTGAGCAGCCACCAACCGGAGGCCCCCTATTCCCCATTGGATAACATTGGGCCTCAGCACTCTGCACCTGGCCGCCCTAGTGCCGCTGAGGATGCTTCGAGAGTGCATCCTTGACCCTGGGGGAGCCCTGGTTCAAACCCTAGAGAACCTACTCCCAAACCCAAGTACTTACCTTGAAACCGAAAACCACTTTTCCTCCCATAGGACTGCATTGACTGTTTTCTTGTGAAAATTGTTCCTAGTGTGGAGTTGGTTTTGTATGAGAACTTGAAAAACTGCAAATATGTAAACGCTGCTTTACTTACCTTTTCTCTAGGAAATGTCCCAGTGTGATATCTAGGCATATATCACTGAGTAGAAAAAGTAATCCATAAAGTAATCTGAAAAGTAATCAAAAGTAATCCAACAGTAATTTTCACTGCATTCAAAGTATTTACAAACCTGTTATTAAGTCTTCATTCAGCTTGCTTGTATTGTTCAACCTGACTTGAAAAGTTCCATTTACACTTACCTGTGCCAGGGTTGCTTGGTTCTAGAAAATAAATATAACTAAATAATATTTTTATACAATCAAATTGGTCTGAGTTCAGTCTGAGTGTGACATTATTTTTTGCCTGAGTGTGTACAAAAAATGCTTAACACTACCCTCTGATAAAACCTTACTGCTCGCCCACACTACCACAAATAGAGAGTAAGGTGCTATCTACTTTTACCTCTGCCTACCTTTGGGGTTCCACTGGACTCTGTGCACACTCTACCTCATTTTGGTATAGTATACATATCCAGCTTCCTACACAAGGCCTCTGTGCCATCTGAGTCCAGTTCCTCCCTTCAATACCAGAAGAAAAGGAGGCATATATGCTCTGACTCTTCTTCAGAGCTGGAGTTGGGCAAGGCCCCGTGACCAACTCATGGGGGTGCCGCCAGCGGTTCTGGCTCTGGTGCTGCCGGCCTCTACTCCAGCTTTACAACAGTACTTGGACTGCCCAACTGTGATCCGCCATCGTAAATCGATACTAAGTTTGGGTGTTCCTTTTTCCAAAGGGATTGAAGGTCATAATTTAGGGTCATTGTGTCATACAAATTGTAGAAAATGGTTATAGCCTACCCTGCCAAAGGTCTTCCTTCTTGGATCCCTCCTCCCTGGTCAGACCTTTCATAGGAACTCCTCCTTCTACTGAAGCAGGAAATGTCAGTCTTGAATAAACTAGGAGCCTTGGAGTTGATGCCAAAGCAAGAGATTGATGAAGAATGCTATTTTCAATCCTTCTTGTTCCAAAGGAGTACAACCGCATTCATCTGATCCTTGATCTCAGGGTCTTCAACTTCTTCCTCAACAACAAAGAGAAGTTCAAGTTGCTGCTCCTTTCACAGGTTCAGTTGGTGTTACAACGTACAGACTGGCTGGTGTCACTCTACTTGGCACGTATTTCCATATATCTATCCTGAAGTCCCTCAGGAAGTACCTGCGTTTTGTCGTGGGCTCATCTACCAATTTGCGGTCCTTCCTTTGGTCTTATGTCGTTGCAATGAGTTTTTTCAACGGTGATGTTGGGTGTTGTGTCAAAGTCTGGGATTCCCGTTTTTTTCTATTCTAAGTGACTAGCTTCTGAAAGCCAGGACTCAAGGGATGATGCAGTCAAGCCGGCAGTCAACAGCACCTCTGCTGCACAACTTGGTTTCTCCATCAGCATACCCAAACCTGGAGCCCTCTCAGCACCTCCTGTTCATTGGGATAGTACTGTATACCACCTTGGGTGGAGCCTTTCCACCCGAGCAGAGATTGTGGGACATTTATGTTCTGCTTTCATGATTCTAGAAAGGGGCTTGGATTCCAGGCCTGTTTCCTTCGCCTGCTGTCTGCTGCCATCTTGCATTCTCCTGGACATGCATGCCCACTGTCACATGAGGGCTCCCCAGTGGTGCTTTTGCAGGCTGTGGTTCTGGCACGGGGCGTCCTCGTGGACTCTGTTGGGGTATATGGGGGCGCTGGGGCGCGACTTGTGTGGTAGGGTTGTGGAGGAGAACCTTCCCATAGGAAAGTTCTTCCAACCCCCCCACCCACCCACACACACACCCTGGCCACAGTTGTGACAAATGGCTCCACTTTAAAGTCGCAAGATTGTGTGAGAGAACTGGATATGTGAGCCCTTTTGTCTCCAGGGGGATTGAATCTTCACATTGGTTTGCTTGAACCAAGGATGATTCACCTGGTGCTCAAGGCGTTACTCACTTCATTTCATGGCTGGCCAGTCCATATCTTGACAGAAAATATGACTGTTATGTGGTATTCCAACAAACGAGGGGGCGGGGTGGCTAGTAGGGGAACTAATCCAGTATTGTCAAAGAAACCATGAGGATATAGTCATGGAATTAAAGCCATGGAGTGTGGTTGGTGGCGAATCATCTAGTGGACTCGCTGAATACCAGAACAGATGATGTGATTCTGTGTCACCTTGCTGACTACAAATGGCGTCTTCACCATGTGGTTGTGAAGAGCATCTTGTACCAGTGGTGTGTGCTCCACGTGGATCTCTTTGCCATTGGTTCGGATTCACCTTGCTAGAAGTTCTGTGCTTTCTAGCATCCGATGCAATTGGGCATTAGGGTATGCATTTTAGTTGAAATGGAACTTTCCTCAACTGTGTGTTTCATCCGATGCCTTTTATTCCTCAGGTCCTGAGGTAGATCCACCAAGACTGGGCCCAAGTAATCTTGGTGGTCCTGGATTGGCTGAGACGTGTGTGCACGCAGACCTTCTGTACCTCTTCCTAGAATCCCCATTGAAAACAACTGGGCACCCGACGCCAAAACAGCACCCTGCACCCAGCCGCCGCTGCGGGTGTACCTTGGGTGCTAACTCAGATCCCCCTTTGCCCTGAGCCTAACACCAGGAGCTTTGCTCCCACAACCCTGTATTCTGACAATGTTTGTCTTCAAAATTCTTGATGAGGCAGTGCGTAAATTAACAGGGTTTCGCAGGAACCACTAACTGTCAAACCCAAACCTGCAAGAAGGGACCCCACTAAAGAATAATTTTTTAAGGTATTTTATTTTATGCATTGTATGGCCAGGAACATGAATCAATCAGTAGAATTCAATCTACAAATTCTATAATAATAACTGTTTATTTAAGTTGGAAAGCTCGGGGGCTTACTGTTCCTCCTTAGTCAATCTGGAACTCTGTGTACCATTTGACAGCACCACAATGGAGAGGTGTGGTGCAGCAGCCAGGGCAGCTGACTTCGGAGCACAGGGTTCACGGTTCGATCCCCGGCTCCGGCGGCAGCTCAGCTCAGCACCATGTGACTGGGCAATAGCTCACTTAATTTCCACTACGGCCCCCAGCGCCTTGAGACCCGTAAGGGTGAGTAGCTGCGCTATATAAAAATGGACTTACTTACGTTTTACTTACATAATATTTGAACTGAAAGCACATTTCATGCCTGCTTTGGTAGAACAGATCTTTCTTAATATAGGTTTCATGATTTTTCATGTTCTGAGTGCCATTAAACCTTTATAGTTCTTGCTTTGGTACAAAGTTACATTTAAAATTTGTGACTGTGGATGTAAAATTGATAGGGATTTAGAAGTTACCACAGTAAGCTATAGTAATACATTTTAGACAGTTAAATATTGATTTCTACTCGTTGCCCTTGCTAGTTGAAGGCATGTTTGGCTCAGTTATATAGGTATGTTATTTTGTAAAGTAGAACTGAGGTTTTGGTACTGGATTGTAGAACTGTTTAAGATACTCGAAGGAATGACGTTTCCGCTATAGTGCCATTTTGGCACTGCAGCTGAAATCTAATAGATGCATTATTAATCCTGCTTTTTCATTGTTTGAAATGTACTTTGTGCTGTACATGATGATTCACTGGTTGCCAACACGTCTTATTACATTAATGTGCTTGAATTGCAAATGTTTAACCTGAACTTAGAATATGAGCAAGATTGACAATTAAAATTATTTTAATAGTTAAAGAAGAGCAAGAATCTGCCGACGAGATGAATGATGATGAGCCCATTAAAGCTAAGAAACGGAAGTAAGTGGGTTGTAAATTACTTTGAGTGGGGATTGTGATTGAAAAGATTTGTCTCTAAATTCATACTAAAATGTCTTCTGTCGTGCTCTAAAGCCTCATGTTAGAGTAGGCTGCATTATGTATTATTTTGACAACGTTGATGTATGCAACCTGTTAAATGTTATTTATGAT
Source organism: Calotriton arnoldi (assembly GCA_963921515.1). Classification (NCBI taxonomy): domain Eukaryota; kingdom Metazoa; phylum Chordata; class Amphibia; order Caudata; family Salamandridae; genus Calotriton; species Calotriton arnoldi. The sequence goes on from CAWUFW010000568.1 coordinate 2,207,368, forward strand.
GAATCTAAGCTGCACTGTTGTCTTTGCATTTCAAAGGTGCCATTGTCTTAGTAATGTCTTCAGTCAACAGGATAAGTGATAATGATGAGTCGGAGTACTGTTAGCGCACTTTTAGAGCTATTATGCATTTTTTTAAAAACTTAAATCTATGGTGCAAAACTGTTAATGAAGTTTGTTTGAATAGGAACTTAAGTGATTTAATAATGCAATTCAGTTCATGATTCCTCTCTGCACAAATGAGCAGGAATTTTTGAAAATTGTCAGTGCCTGATTGACCTCATTGGCCATAATTTCTTCCTTTTCTCTTCAGTTCACTTAAAATAATTTTGCATACTTCCATCGACCATTTTTTTTCCCCAGTCTGTACCAGCTTTCTCGTTGATGGCTTTCTACTGTCTTAGACTGTTTTAACTCTTTGGTGCTCACTCATTTTTCAGAAGGGGCATGGCATCCAGTGTAGTCAACCCACATTTGCGGTACTCTTCTCATTCGCTGTTCTGACTGTAAATGTAAACTTGCTTTAGCAGCAGTTATTAAATGTTGTCGTTTAACTGTAAATCCAAGGCACTTGCACAACTGAGGCTTCTTCAGTGTTCTTTTTGTGAAACCAAAATGGGCAGTTTGAGATGTATTGCACACATCAAATTCATTTAAAGGCTGATTAGTGATGCACCTACTTTTGGCATACAGAAGTCCTTGTCCACCAAATAGAATTGTTGGCTTTCCTGTTAAAGCTGAAACAATCTCAAAGTCACAAGCAGAAAAAATTGCCTTCTACAGGTATACTAGTATAATCCAGTGCAATAGGTGCACTTCTTTTAAAGTCCAGTTTATGCTAAATCAGTCTGTAGTGTTCCATTTCAGTGTTTTTTGTCTGTTGCTGCAATTTTCCTTTTTTTTTTTTTTAGTTATGCTTTTAATATTAATGTTTACTCTTTCTGTTTAACGGCAAATTACTGACATTTCTGGGGACTGAATTTGACAGTGTAAAGTAATGTCCCAGACTGTGCTGTCCCTGACCAAAGTGCACAGGTTATTACATCACAAACGTGTCCGATGTTTATTTCAGGAGAACCCTGTGTGCTTTTCTTGCACGCCTCTTTTGAATGTCAGAACTTCCATGTTTACTGAAATTAAACTGAAATATACTACGTGTTGTTCAAAATAAGTCACAAAACTGTTTCATACGGCAGTTCGAAGGGCATCTTGTAAACTGAAAACTAGATTGCAATGGCTCTCTAAAGATGTCTAAACATCATTGTTGACTACAATATTTCTGCTTAGTTCTATTTTACTTGATCTTGCCAAAATAAAATTATTTCGGATTGATATTTTGTACCGGCAGATTCCTCACCTGTTGAAGATCCCAGGTGCAAAACTAGATCTGGAGATTTTTCGTACTATGTCAATAGGTGGAGCTGACTCCATCTCAACACCAGAAGTAATACTGTTTTGACCTCACTGGAGCCATATAGCAACCTCCTGGCGTTTTGATGTCTATTCCCTTTTTCTGCACCCTTAGACCCAGATCCAGATCTGCTCTGTGATTCTCACTTCACTGTTAGCATTTCTTGACCCTGGAGACAGGAAGGTAGCTTTCAACCTGCAGGGTGCCTATTTTCATATCCCCATATTTCAAGCCGATCGACTCTACCTGCGGTTTGTGGTAGTACAGAAGCATTTTCAGTTTGTTGTGCTCCCCTATGGTCTCACCAGTGCCCCTCAGGTGTTTACAAAAGGAATGACTGTGGTAGCAGCACACCCAGGCAGTCGTCAACCACCACCAGACTATGGCAAACCTCAGGTCATTCTTGGGGTTCACTATCAACGGGCCGAAGTCTCACCTGGCTCCTTCTCAGACGCTCCCCTTCATGGAAGCCATCCTGGACGCATTGCAATTTCGTGCGTTCCTCGTGGAAAAGAGAATCCAGGGCATTCAGGTAATGATCCCGATCTTTGTTCTGGATTTCAGTGAGGTTGACTCTCTGGCTACTGGGACTGATTGCATCCTGCTGGTCATGCACACCAGGTGGCATATGCTGGCTCTGCAGTGGGATTTGAATTCTCAGTGGGTCCAATATCAAGAGGACCTATCTGACCACTCCTGGATCTCGGAGGAGAATATGATAGATCTGCATTGGTGATTACTGGACCATGATTGGGTCAGCAGCCGATCGCTGTCCCTACCCCACCCAGAGTTGACAGTAGACCGATGCATCCCTTCTGGGTTGGGGGAAGGGGTAACATCTGGGAGAGGTGGATATCGTAGTCCTCTGGCCTCTGTTGTAGGCTCAGCTCCATATCAACTTCCTGGAGCTGAGGATCATGTGCTTGGTGTTAAAAGCCATTCTTTCATCAGACTAGTGCAGGTGCTTGCAGACAACACCACTGCCCTGTGGTATTGCAAGAAACAGGGTGGTGTGGGACCGTATGCCGGGAGGTGCTAGGCATCTGGGAATGGCTAAGCCATCAAGGGATCTTCCTGGTGGCGTACCACCCAGTGGCATCTTTGAATGCCAGGGCCGACAAGCTCAACCTTCAACGACCAGTGGATCATGAATGGCAGTTACACCCGGGGGTGGCGCAAGGTCCATTCCGCAAATGGGGAAAACCTTAGCTCAATCTATTCACCATGTTAAGAAAAGGCAATGTCAGCAGTTCTGCAGGTTTGACTTTTCAATGCGCCTCTCGCCAGGGGACACCTTCTGGCTAGAGTAGATTTCTGGACTCCTATGCCTCGGTAATGCCACTCCTGCCCAGAGTTCTGAAGAAGATCAGGAACGTCTGGGCCAAGTGATCCTGATGGCCCCAGTTTGGGCACTGAGAGTATGGTATCCAGAACTCCAGCGCATTTGTCCTCCGATCAGGCTGTCCCTCCGGAAGGACCTGCTGTCTCAACAAGAGGGCAGTGTTCTGCACCAGAGTCTTCCCAAACTCCTCCTTCATACATGGAGATTGTATAGTGACAGCTGAACACCTTCGACCTTCCTCCGGTGAGACAAATTTGTGGTTTGGTGCTGTGCATGTCAGATTGACCCCCCTCAAGGCCAAGTTGGCTGACGTTCTGTTTGGTGTCTTGCCCTTCAAGGCTTTGCTTAGGGCACAGTTAAGGGTTACCTTTTGGCTCTTTCATATTTCTTATGGTTGATGGACCAGCCCTCATTGAAGTCACTAGTTGTGATGCAGTTTTTGAAGGCCTCAAACACTTGTTTCCTCCCTCTCCTTTTGTAATGCCGCCGTGGGACCTTGACTTTGTCCTCACATTTTTTTTTTTAATTCACTTTTTATTAAACAGTTGTGATAGTACAGTGGACGGCCATGAGGCCACATCGTAATGCCATACAGTGTGAAATGGACGAAGGACCATTCTTTACAAATTAAACATATGCTTTGTACAGCCTTAAATTGGAGTAAGATCAATGTCCACATCAGCTCCATGCAGTTCTTCTGATGGAGATACACATTTCACCGCGCTCCACATTCCATTTAGCCCATTTGTTATCCCATTTCTTGGGACAGCCCCTGTGTTTGAATACATCTTTCTCTGCGATCATCGCATTAGCCATGTCGTTGGCCCATCTCTGATGTGTGGGCAAATCCCCGGTCCCCCATACCTGGGCAATGTTCCGTTTAGCAAGGGCGAATCCTAGTGATACCCACGTGCGTTCCGTTTGAGTCAGGTCTGTGGCCTCCCATGCATTTAGCAAACAGAGCCGCGGGGAATGGGGAACAGTTTTCTCACATACCCTCGTAAGTGTGGAGATAATTCTCTCCCAATATGGCTGGATATTTGGGCAGTCCCAGAGCGTGTGAAAAAATTTACCCTCCGCTGCGCACTTCCTGAGGCACCCCGGATCCGATCAACGCCCCATTTTAACGAGTGTGTGTGCAGCTAGATAGGTTCTATGCAAAATCTTAAGTTGAACTAGCCGTAGCCGCATTGGAATAGCAACTTCTTTGGGTGAGGAGAGGGCTTCCTGCCAGACGCCGTCCTCTAAATATCCGAGATCTGATTCCCATATCTGTCGGAGGCGTACCAATGGGTCTGGTCTATTGTTTATTAATTTGCGATATGTGAGTGATATTGCTTTGTGGGACATGGGATCTGTTAAAATTCGATCCTCCCGTGGGGAGGCCTCTGGTAAAGCCTCACCGCTCGCCACAACAGTAGTTATTGCATGGCGAATCTTTAAATAGCGGAACGTCTCTGACCCTGCCAGTTGGTACTCCGCTTGTAGGTCTGCCAACGGGATCATTCCATTACGTTTCCACAGATCACCGACTGTCGAGATACCTATTAAGTCCCATTTGTCGAAGCCTAGGCATCTGCTCAATGTGCCTAGTTGCTCGGATTCCCACAGGGGAGTAATCCTTGTTATTTTTTTGTACCACCCCAGTGTTTGTCGCGCGATGCCAGATTGCAACTGTTTGGGCCGTAGGACCAGTGAGGCGTTGGTGCTTGGGATTGGAATACAATGTGCGTTGGTACCCCCACGGAGTCATTATCCATTTGTCTGTGCGGTATGCCGGTTCGGACGGTGAGGCAAAGACCCATTGGTTGATCACTGCGAGTTGGGAGGCCCAGTAGTACTGTTTAAGGTTGGGCAGTGCGATTCCCCCGTCATACCACCCCCTGGTCAATTTGTGTGTCGCGATGCGTGGGTTTTTCCCATCCCATAAGAGTCCTGACCTCACTTTCTACACTAACAAAGTAAGCATCTGGGACTTCGTAGGGGGTATTGTGCAGCACATATAAAAATCGAGGCAGCGCCAGCATTTTAAACATCGCTCCTCTGCCCAGAAGAGTGAGGGGCAGCGACCGCCAGTGGAGCACATCATTATGGAGCCCAGTCAGCGGAGCCTTGAGATTAATATCGTAGAATAGGGTCTGGTGTTGGGTTACATATATACCAAGGTAACGAAATCCCTCAGTGGCGACTGTGATATTAGTATTTTTGGGCATCCGCGGCAACGGACCTTGAAGCATATACAACACCGATTTTGTCCAATTGATAGTATATCCCGAGTGGGCACTAAAAATTGCGAAGATGTGTAGGATCCTATGGATCGAGGCCGATAGGGCTGCGACATATAAAAGAACGTCGTCAGCATAGAGGGAAATTCTGTCCTCATGCTGATCTGTCCATTTCAGCCCCCTGATCATGGGGTCACCCCTAACCCAGGTCGCTAAAGGCTCCAATATCAGGGTAAACATGAGGGGCGACGGGGCAACCCTGCCTAGTCCCCCTCTCTAAGCGGAATTGTCGGGAAGTGTGCTGGTTGACTACCACTTGGGCCGTCTGTGCCGTATACAATAATCTAACCCATTTTATGAAATGCGGGTCGAACCCTATACGCTCGAGGAGAGCAAATAGGTAGGGCCACTCGATAGTGTCAAAAGCCATTTTTGCGTCTAATGACAGCAATGCTGCATCTTCCTGGATGGTGGGAATTCGCCCCATCACCCCATGCAGTCTCCTAAGATTAAGGGCCGTATTGCAGCCAGGCATAAAGCCTGATTTTTCTGGGTGCACAAGTTTACAGATGACTGGGATCAAGCGATTGGGCAATACCTTAGCAAGAATTTTTGCTTCGGCCGTTAGCAGCGAGATAGGGCGGTAGGAGTCACATCTCGTCGTTGGTTTACCTTGCTTGTGGATGACGACCACTGAGGCCAACATAAGGTCTGCAGGTAGGGACCCAATTTGGTAGCTCTCCAGATACAGGGCTTGGACAGCGGGCGTTATCTTGGAGGTCACCAATTTGAACAGTTCTATTGGGAGCCCGTTAGGAACCCTTGGCTTTCCCCAATTTTATCCCCCTTATGGCAATCGCTAATTCCTCTTCAGTAGGATCTCCCTCTAAGGACTCTCGATCGTCTGAGGTGAGGGTAGTAACTGGAATAGTGGCCAGAAGGTGCCTGGAGTCTGTTAAGGTAGTGGGAGTGGTAGAGGAATATATTGAGGCAAAGTGAGCGGCAATAGCCTCAGCAATCTGCTGCGGGTCACTCAACAATTCTCCTCTATCCCTCTCAATAAGAGGAACCCATCGCTGTGCAGTTTCCCGCTTCTCTAGCCAAGCGAGCAGTTTCCCGGTGTTATCACCCAGCTCATATATTTTATGGAGAGTAGCCCTCTGTTTCGATCTAGCTGCCTCCGTTGCAAGCTGTTGGTAGTCCTGTCTTTTAACACTAAGATTGTGTGTGATCTGTTCGTCATCTATATTCGCCACCATGTCTTCCAGTCCTCGAATCTCTAGTTCCAAAGCCTCCAATCGTGCCCTCAATTCCTTTTTATGTCCCACCATTAATGAAAGGGCCTTACCCTTGATAACTGCCCCAAAGGCCCCCGTCAACACCTGATGGGATTCGACTGTGTTTGTGTTCTCAGTGAAATATTGGTCTACCCCTTTTACTATTGCGCTCTGTACCTGAGGGATCTTCAGACTCCAACGGTTAATGGACAGGGTGATACGGCGATTCTCCTGAGGCAGAGTCAACTGAATCTGGACAGGAGAATGGTCAGATACCACGCGCCAGGGAACTAGCTGTAGTAAAATTAGAGAGATCATTGGCATGTGTAAACAAATAATCAATTCTAGATTGGCTACCATGGGCACCAGAATGGAAAGTAAAGTTGCACGTCGGGGGATTAAAATGGTGCCAGAGATCTACAAGGCTGAACGCCAAGAGAAAATCCATTAGTGGTGAGGTAGCGTGTAGATCTTGACTAGGAGGGCGCCGGTCGACCCGACCATCCACCGTCAAATTAAAATCGCCTCCCAGCACAAGGATGCCAACTGGGAGGTTAAGCAGGAATTTACCCAGGTCGGCCAAAGTAGGTTTTTTCAGTGCCGGAGGAATATAGCCCGAGTACATTAAGGGGCTTCCCCTACCATGTCCCAGCAATCACGAATCTACCCAGGTCATCAACCTAAGTGTTGGTTAGCATGAAGGGGCATTGCTTGCGAATAAGAATGCCGGTCCCTCTTGACCCGGATGTAAAGCCTGCATGTGCCTCCAATCTGTAGCCCCACCGGTCGAGTGCCTTACACTTGTTCCCAATCAAATGTGTCTCCTGCAATAGAGCGATATCGGGGGCTTGCCTCTTAAGATACTGGAGCACCACCCCTCTCTTTAATTTGTCCCCCAGCCCATTAGCATTCCACGTAAGAATGCGGAGCGTCGTCCTCATATTATGGTCAGGCATGGTGTATTGAAATGGGTGGGGTCGCTTCGCGTCCCGGGCATGAGTGCAGATGTCTTATGATATGGCAATTCTGCCCGCTCGAATTGTGTGTGGATCCATGATGTCCTCTTCCCCACTGCCATCACAACTGGACAACAACAAGAACTAAATAAACAACCCCCCCACCCCCAAAATGCCCCTCTCCCTCCCCCCTCCCTGCATGGCGGGCACTGAACCTCCCGCCACCCCAGACTTGCAGAGTGCCTTTCGCCCACCCTTAAAATAGTAGGGAACGTGATCCAACCCCACTCCCTGATGCACATTGTTATACTACTTTGATGTTCTGTTCTAGTGTTTTTTTTTGTCCGTCAGACTAATATCACAACATGTTACAAATAACAAATAAAGAACTATACCCCATATGAAATAGCAGTTATGTCCTTGGAGCTGCCAGCTCCGACACCAGGCGCCATTCAGAGTTCTGTTGCAGAGCAATTCAGTGTCACAAAGACTTTCGTCGGCTTGGGTTATGGAAATTTTGGCCTCGTCGCACGTGGACCGCCGTCGCACTTTGCAGTCTGCCTGTCGCTGTTCCGGTGTTCCCCCGTCGCTGCGTCGTCAGCCAAAGGGGGGCTTGATTGACGGCCCGCCCCGTCCCCATTCCCCGTGCCCCGGTTCTTTGTGGTTCTGCTTGCCAACAGTGCGCCAACCATCGAGCCAATCCCAGGTGTCTTCGGGGCTGGAGAAAAAACATGTGTTCGAGGCATATGAGCTGCAGATCACACACTATGCATAGATCGCCATCTGGTGTTGGGCCCGGATGTTTGCACTTTGTTGTTGTATTGGAGTAAGTCTTTGGAAGTCACGAGATAGGTGACTCCTCCTTTGGACAATAGTGCGCATGGGCATCGACTCCATCTTCAGATTGTTTTTTTTCGCCATCGGGCTCGGATGTGTTCGTCGCGCTCCAGTTCGGTGCCGCCACCGTTCTAACTTTCGAGGCGCAATCCTTCACCCTTTCGTCGGTATTGTTTTCGATCGAGTTTCCCTTTCGACGCGCATCTCTACAACTCCAATCCTTCGATTCTGGTCGCCGACGCAGGCCTTCGGGCCTAACTGCGCCATCAGGCCTTCTTGGCTCATGGAAAGGACTCCCTTCAAAAAGTGTCCTCAATGTGGATCCAAGTTTCCCCACGCCGATCTTCACGAGGTGTGTAACCTCTGCCTTTCGCCCAAGCACGAGACCAAAGACTGTCCAGCTTGCGCCTCTTTCCGCTCCAAGAAAACCATACGGGATCGTCGAGCTCGAAGAAACATGGCTCGATCGTCGACATCCATACCAGACGATATCTTCCAGGAAGGCGTCGATGTACCGGAACAGGAACAACTCGAAGAGGGCCTCATCAGCGCCTCCGAAGTTGACGATTCCGACGTCGAAGACATCACTCCTGGGCAACGGGTAAGTACTGACATCGACCCCTCCCCTCCATCCATTCCGGCAAAGGCTTCGGTAACACCTTCACCTTCGGGCCTAGGTGCACACGGTGACAAAACTTCCCACGCCCCGCCTCGGCCAAGAAGTCGACAAATAAGCCTTCAGGCCGCTCAAGCCAGCCTACCCTCTGTGCCGAAACCCCATCCCCGGCACCTAGACCAAAAGACAAGCCACTGTCTACGCCCGCACCAAAGCCGGGTTTCACATCGGTGCATTCGGCACCGAAACCCACCGGCACTCAGCCTTCGACTCCGAAAAAACCATCGGAATCGAGCAAACAACCAGTTCCCAGAACCGCTGGAACTCAACCTTCGTAGCCGAAAAAGTTACCGGTACCGGCTCCGAAGACCCCAACGGAACCGACAAAAACTCCCGTTTCCAAACCTAGGGAGTACAAAACAACTCCAAAATTGGTGCCACACAAACATTCGAACCCGAAAAAAATCGGCGCCGAAACACCACACTTCACAGGAGGAGCTTTTCCAACCCGATCCAACCCAACAAATCCTGGAAATAGACCCAAATACAGGTCGCCTTGTGGTTAGTCCTTCCAGGAAGAGGAAATTGGACAAACCTGCACCAGCTCCACTCCCTCTCAAGAAAAGAGACATTGCCACTTCTCCTTTCAGGATCCCTTCTCCACCCCCTCCTCCACACCACATCTCTCCTATTCCATCTCCAGTACCCTCACAATCTCCTCCACCTCAGGATGATGAGGACCCTTCTGAGTACGAGGGTGATGATCAACCCTTAGGAGAACCTAGCCCTCCTAATATCCCAACTGACCCATGGGACAATTATGGCACACCAGATGTTCCTGACACACCACAGGATGATGTCTACCCATCTAGACCATCCCCGCCAGAGGACACTATAGGGTTCACTCGGCTCATACACAGAGCCGCAGAATACCACAGTGTAGATTTACACACAGACCCTATAGAAGAAGACTTCCTTATGGACACTTTCGCACCATCTCAAAGGTCCACTTCTATTCTCCCAATGTTGAAAGGGGTAATCAAACACGCTCCTGAAGTCTTTAAAGTTCCTGTAAGGGCTAGAGTCAATAACCCCAGGGTAGAAAAGAAATATAAGTCTGCCCCAGCTGACCCTGTTTACATTAAAAGGCAACTTCCCTTAGATTCCTTAGTAGTTTCTAACGCCAGGAAAAGGGCTAACTCCCAAACCTCAGGTGATGCTCCACCTCCTGATAAGGAGTCAAAACTCTTGGACGCATCTGGTAAAAGAACAGCGTCCCAGGCAGCTAACATTTGGCGAATTGCCAACACAGGCGTTGCTGGCTAGGTACGATAGGGCACACTATGATGAACTGGAGACCCTACTACAACACCTTCCAGATCAATACAAAACAAGAGCCAATGATCTCATACAGGAAGGCAAGACTATAACAAATACCTCCATTCGATGTGCTCTGGATGCTGCGGACACAGCCTCACGAGCCATTAATACCAGTGTCCTTTTGCGTAGACATGCATGGCTCCGTATTTCAGGGTTCAAACCCGAGGTTCAAACTGCCATACTAAATCAGCCGTTTGACCAAGAACATTTATTTGGCCCTAGTGTGGATTCATCTTTAGAAAAGATGAAAAAAGACACCGACCCAGCCAAATCAATGGGAGCTTTGCAATCCCAAACTCCCAGAAGTTCCTTTCGTCGCTCCTCTTATAGGGGCGCCTCTAGAGGCTTTATCACGGATAACTCCTCCATGTCCTATAAAAGTCCCACCCAGACCTCCTCTACCAGAGGTTATTACAGAGGAGGCTACAGGGGTAATAATAACAAGGGTAGAAGCAAAACCGTCAATACCCGTACTGCCTCCACCTCCAAACAATGACTTCCCTCCACTCCCCCCAGACCATTCCACTCCGGTCGGAGGAAGATTACTACAGTTTTTACCTGTCTAGAACACCATTACCACGGACAGGTGGGTGAGACAAATCATCCAATCCGGTTATTGCCTGGAACTCACTTCAACTCCTCCAAACATACCACCCAAACAGCGTCCAATGTCAGCAGACCATTTAACGCTTCTCAAACAAGAGGTACTTTCCCTACTACAAAAACATGCAATAGAAGCAGTTCCCCTGCATCAGCAAAACACAGGGGTCTACTCACTGTATTTTCTCATTCCAAAGGACGACGGAACCCTGAGGCCCATCCTCTACCTCAGACCATTAAACCTCTACATACAGTCAGACCATTTTCATATGGTCACTCTTCAACAACTCCTTCCTCTACTCAAACAAGGCGATTTCCTTGCCACCTTAGATCTCAAGGACGCCTACTTCCACATTCCCATTCACCCTGCTCACAAAAAATATCTTCGATTTGTAGTGGACGGTCAACATTATCAGTTCAAGGTGCTCCCATTCGGAGTCACCACAGCACCCAGATTCTTCACAAAATGTCTGGCAGTCATAGCAGCCCACTTAAGAAGACAACAAATTCACGTCTTCCCATACTTGGACAACTGGCTCATAAAAGCCAAGTCGCATACCCAGTTTGTAAATCTCACACACACCACAATCCAACTACTTCACGACTTGGGGTTCACAATAAACCTCACAAAGTCTCACCTCCAACCGTCCCACATCCAGCAATATCTAGGTGCCACAATAGACACCTTAAGAGGCCTTGCATACCCCAATCCAGCCAGGATAGCAAGCATACAAGCCCTTATAACAAAATTCCCGCCGCAACACTCGGTTCCAGCTCGGGTGTTTATGCAACTGATAGGGATGATGGCCTCTTGCATATTCATAGTCCCGCATGCAAGACTCCAGATGCGCCCCTTGCAAGAATGCTTAGCACGTCAGTGGAACCAAGCTCTAGGTCAGCTAACAGATCTGGTGGTGTTGGGCGGCCGCACACATCGCTCTCTGCAGTGGTGGAACACCCAAAACCTTTCCAAGGGGCGACCGTTCCTAGAGCCAGTTCCACAGATTGTATTAACAGCAGACGCATCGCTCACCGGATGGGGAGCTCATCTACTACATCACACCATACAGGGCACATGGACACCTCAACAAAAGCTACTCTACATCAATCATTTGGAGTTACTAGCAATCTTTCTGGCATTAAAATCATTCCAGAAACACATATCAGGCAAAGCTGTGTTAGTCCGGACGGAAAATATCACAGCAATGTATTATTTACAAAAACAGGGGGGGACGCACTCTCTGCAGCTCTCTCAACTAGCTCAGACCATATGGAGGTGGGCTATTCCTCAAAACATATTCCTTTTAGCCCAACACCTTCCAGGAATTCAGAATCAGATGGCAGATCTGTTAAGTCATCAAACACAACAGATTCACGAGTGGGAACTTCACCCACAAGTTCTTCAACCGTTTTTCCAAATGTTGGGGCATCCAGAGATAGATCTCTTCGCCACACATTACAACACAAAATGCCCAAGCTTCGCTGCCAGATATCCACACCCATTGTCCAAAGGCAATGCGATATGGATGAATTGGTCAGGCAGATTTGCGTACGCTTTTCCGCCTCTCCCACTCATTCCATTAGTGGTCCGCAAGATGCAACAACAGTCACTAACACGGATTCTAGTTGCTCCAACATGGGCCAGACAACCATGGTACACAACATTGCTGGAACTATCCGTAGTCCCGCACCAAAAACTACACCTCTCCTCACATCTTTTAACACAGAACCGTGGAGAGATCAGACATCCAGATCCAGCACAGCTCAATCTAGCGATCTGGCTCCTGAAGTCCTAGAATTCGGTTACCTCAATCTTCCACCTGATTGCATGAACGTTATCAAAGAGGCTAGGCGCCCCACCACTAGAGCCTGCTATGCAGCCAAGTGGAAAAGATTTGTTATATACTGTACCAATAACACAATCAATCCTCTAGATGCGTCCATTCAACACATCATATGTTACCTGCTGCATCTTCAAAGATGTAATCTAGCATACACATCCATTCGATTGCATCTCGCTGCCATAGCAGCTTACCTGCAAAATAGACAACATTTGTCATTATTCAGGGTACCAGCCATTAAAGCATTTATGGAAGGTCTCAAAAGAATAATCCCTCCCAGGGTACCACCCTCTCCAGTGTGGAATCTAAACATCGTCCTCACTAGATTAATGGGCCCTCCATTCGAACCTCTACATAAATGTGAACTCCAATTTCTTACATGGAAAGTTGCTTTCCTTGTAGCTATCACATCTCTCAGAAGAGTCAGTGAGTTACAGGCACTAACTATTCAAGAATCATTTTTACAACTCCATCATAACAAAGTGGTTCTCAGGACAAATCCTAAATTCCTTCCTAAAGTTATTTCTCCCTTCCATCTCAACCAATCTGTGGAGTTGCCAGTATTTTTTCTCGCAACCACAAACAGTAGCAGAAAGAGCTCTTCATACACTAGACGTGAAAAGAGCCCTCCTTTACTACATTGACAGAACAAAACCTTTTCGCAAAACAACTTTTTGTATCCTTCTCACCACCACATAAAGGCAATCCTATATCAAAGTCTGGGATTGCAAGGTGGATTGTCAAATGTATACAAATTTGCTACCACAAAGCAAAACGTACACTATCTATTCCCCTAAAGCCCACTCTACCCGCAAAATAGGGGCTTCCATGGCATTTTTAGGGAACATTCCCTTAGATGACATCTGCAAAGCAGCTACATGGTCTACACCGCACACATTCACAAAACACTATTGTGTAGATGTGCAGGCAAAACAACAAGCTAGTGTGGGCCAGGCTGTACTCAAAACACTATTTCAGACTACTGCAACAGATACTGGTGGTCGCCGCTAAAGGGAAGTACTGCTATGCAATCTATGCATAGTGTGTGATCTGCAGCTCATATGCCTCGAACGGAAAATGCTACTTACCAGTATGCATCTGTTCTTGGCATGTAGAGCTGCAGATCCACACACGCCCACCCACCTCCCCGGCTACCTTTATCTGTTCCAGTATTATCTTAATTAGATACAACATACATGGACATCTCTTTCTGTTTCTCACAAAACTCCATCATTTCCCTTCTTGGCGAAAAAACAATCTGAAGATGGAGTCTATGCCCATGCTCACTATTGTCCAAAGGAGGAGTCCCCTATCTCGTGACTTCCAAAGACTTATTCCAATACAACAACAAAGTGCAAACATCCGGGCCCAACACCAGACTACATGCCAAGAACAGATGCAGACTGGTAAGTAGCATTTTCCTTTCTCTTCGGACTCGACACGTAATTTTGCCGGGAACAACATGGCGTATTTGATTTCTCGGTCTCGTAGGGCGCGTTTCACCTCCAGGAAGCTACGGCGTTGCTTCTGAACCCTCAACGTAAAATCTGGGAAAAAGATAACTACTGTTTCCAAGGGTGACAGGCGGGGCCGCTCTCGCTGTATGGAGTATTATGTCCCTGTCTCGGAAATTGAACACTCTTGCTAAGATGGGCCTAGGTGGAGCGCCGGGTTTAGATCTTCTGCCCTGTACCCTGTGTGCTTGTTCGATAGAGAAATATTTGGCAAGTCCCTTAGGTTGAAGATGTTTTAGCACCAGGTCTTCCACAAATAGATCCGCCGCTTGCCGCTCCGCTCATTCCGGCACCCCTAAAATGCGGATATTATTGCGTTGCATCCTACCTTCATAGTAGAGTTGACGTTCGAGCATATCTTGGCCGAGTTGGAGATCTGCGACTTGACGTTTAAGGAGGACTGTATCAGTTGTTAAGTCATTAGTTGTGGATTCCACCTCCTTAATGCGATCATTTATGTTCCGCATGTTATGTTATTTGTTATGTTATTTCCATTTATACTGCGCTCGGATACTGCAAGAGTGTCCTGGCGCGAAGCTTGAGAGGTGATACATGGGCAGCTTAGTTGAAGAGGAATGTTTTCATTTTTTTTTTTTTTTTTAAATGCTACGTAGGGCAAGCGGTAGAGCGTTCCAGGCCAGAGCGGCTTTCATACTAAGTGAGCTGCCCCCCATCCTCTGTAATCGAAACCGGGGAACCGTAGACAAGAGATGGTGCGTGGAACGGAGTAGTCTTGGTGGAGCGTAAAAGGAAAAGCGATTTTGAAGATAGATTGGACCTAAAGCGTGAAGAGCGCGGTGAGCTATTACAAGGGATTTGAATTTCACCCGCTCCGCTACAGGCAGCCAGTGCAGCGCTCTCAGATGTTGTCTCACGCTGCTTCTGGCAGGAATGTCGAGAAGAAGCCTGGCTGCCGCATTCTGAACCACCTGTAACCTGTTCAACAGCCTGGAATGCCAACATAGAGCGCGTTGGCATAATCTATCCGAGATGGAATAAGGGCCTCATGTCAGCTCTGATGAGGGAGACCTCGGAGGCGGCGGTATCAATCCTGGTTTCTAGTGATGTGCGCACAGTGGTTATGGCCGCCAAGATGTCCTGCAATGTATGGTCTGATGGATCCCCAGTGGACTTCGGGTTAGCCTGGGCCTTCTCCTGGCCCTCCTGCCATGCATACTTGTCCAGCTTTGCCTGGAGCGCGCTACGTCCAGTTCGGCCACCTCCCATGGTGTGCTCACCGTGCTAGATGCTGCCAATGGAGAGATTGGGGCCGCTTTGGTTACTCCCCGCCGCCTGCTCAATGGCTGGTGCCCTGTCCGGCCTGTCGGGTTTCACCAAGCAGGCCAACGCCAGAGGGGAGCACACTCCAGGCAACACGCAGTCTAAAAAGGGGGAGGGGCACTATCATATGTCGGTGCAACCTTCCTCCACCGTGGTTTTCACTCACCGGCAGTCCTGAGGTGTATGGTTAGCCTTGGTACTTGTTATTCAAGGAAGTTCTCACGCACAGGAGTCAGAACACGGGTCCTGCTCCAGCTGCCCCTGACATCGACGGGGCTCTTTCAAGGCACTTTATGCCCCCGGTGACAGTGGGAGCCAGGGGATCAAACAATCAGGTACACTGATGGATGGAGAAGTGCCGTCTCCCTTCGTAGCTGCGGCAGGAGGAATTCACCGGGACGCTCGCTGATTCCCTCCACGCCCCTCACCGCAGGAGTCCGGGTCCGGGGCGAGCGCACGCAACCTCCGTTCTCCGGGGAGTGTTCGAGTGACGCAGGTGGCCTCTCTGCTTTGTAGGTGAAGCTGGTGTGTAGATACTCCACGTTGCCACAGCAAAGCACTAATTTCACCGCGGCCGCCGGCTGTGCCAGGCACCACCGGGGAAGCCTAGAGATTACGCAGTTTGCTGGAAGTCGCGGGGGCAGGGCACTCCCCCGAGCAGGTACGGCTATTTGCTTACAATGTGCGGACCCCGCGGCGGGTGCGAGATGATCAGTCGTACCGCGGCAGTGGTGTCCTCACCATCTGGTGACTGGAGGCCTGCGAGGCGCGCCTGACGTCTCCCACGATGTAGGCCCGGGGCTGGAGAAAACCACCGCTTGCACTCGCTCAATTCTGACGGCGTTCGGCGTGCCGGTTTCTTACACTGTAGGGGTTAAATGATCGTTTTTCCAGCCCAATTTACTCGGGGCACGCCATCATGCGGCGGATTTACGGGAGTGGTGCGGCGGAGCGAAGCTACCGCGCGGCCATTTCTTTCGTCAGTTGGCCACGCCCCCCTGTCCTCACATATTTGATGCGCACTCTTTGAGCCACTTCACAGCTATCACCTGCGACTCAAAGCGTTATCCTTGTCGTCATCACCACTGCGCGACGAGTAAGTGATCTTCAGGCTCTGTGTACACCACCATCCTTTCAAAAATTTTGATGCTTTTCCACATTAGTCAATCCATCACCCTGCTGGTGTTCTATAATATGCCTCACCCCTCTAACGATGAGGAGAGACTTCATCACTTGGACCCCAAAAGAGTGCTGAGCTTTTACATTGATCATACTAAAGGACACCAGGCTTTTGCTGGGTTCACTGCTCGGGAAAAAGGCAAGGTAATGCAGAAAAGATCTTCTCCTGTTGGATTGTACTCTGCTTCAAGCTCTGCTACACATTGGCCAAAAAACAGTCTCCAGAAGGTCTACAAGCCCATTCCATTAGGGATGAAGCTACTACCACTGCGTTGGCACGCAGAGTTCCTGTCCTGTATATCTGTGTGGAAGCCACATGGGCGTTGCTCCATACTTTCAAAAAGCACTACTGTCTGGACAGCCAGGTATGCCGAGTGCGGCATTTCGCCTGCTTGGTCCTACATGACTTCTTGGTTTGAGCCAGTTTGCGAACCCACCTGCTAATGGGTACTGCTCTGGTATCTATTCAAATGGTCAAACAGTGAGGAATATGCAGTTAGACTTCCCTATCAGAAGAACAAGTTAATTACCTTTGGTAAGGCTCTTTTTGGTAGAGACCCTAACTGCAGATTCCTTAAAGGCCCTCCAATCCTTCCTAGTCTGTGAATAGACTCTACTCATTGATAAGATCCCAAGTTAAGGAATCTGTATGCTGAACAAGGCCAATTTGCTTTTTGGGCTGGGGGTTGTTGAAACCCTCGAAAGCAACTGACACCAGCTTGCAGGAGTGACACCTAAATAGGCTGCCCACGTCCTTTCCGGAGCGGCAGTACTGCTCAAATGTTTCTGGTTTGTCTGACGTCTAGGTTACATTGAAAAGGTGAGAAATCTGCAGTTAGATAGTGTCTTCAAGAAAGAATGTTACAAAATTTAAGTAACTTGTTTGTCGCACACTTGCAGCAACCCAAGATGTTTTTTCGAGGCAGAGGCAAAGGTAGAATGCAGCACCCCTAGGGGAACTCCTGACAAATCATAAAGTGATGGAGCGCAGTTCCATCTGCCCCCATCCACACACATACAACACTTGTAGGGAGGAGGATAAAGGCCTTCCTAAGCATCTGGAAGTCCATCACATCAGGCAAATTGGTGCTAAATTTTGCAAGACGTGTTGCATAGAACTCATACAGACTACTACAGTATCCCCAAAACAATAGACACAAAAATCATCAAGGGCAGATGAGCCTACAGTTGATTCAATAACTTCTAGAAAAGCAGGCTACTGAGTCATTGCCTTCGCATCAAAGAAACACTGTAGTCTACTCGGTGTACTTCTTGGTACCAAACATTACCCTTGATTCCACATGTGCTAGAGAAGTTCAGAACGTCCAGCATGGCATTTAATCCCAGTGGCATTCTGGTGGCCACGTCAAGCATGATTCCCTCGCCTAGTACAGATAGCATGGGGCACATGCATGAAGATGCCATTACACAAGAACACCTTGTCAATGCAGGGGGCATGGTTTTTTCATCCGAACGAGCTACAACCTATGGCCTGGCTGCTGTAACAGAAGAACTCTACAGATGCGTGAGAAAATGCTCTATCATTATGGAGGTAAGTAGACCATCCACAAGGATGTTCTATACTATTAAATGGGAGAGAAAGCTAGTGTTGTGCCCCATGAACATTTTCAGCTCAGCCTGTCAAATGACACACCTAGTGGATTACAGTTTCTTGTCTCATTAAAGGCATACATCCTTGATTGTAGCTTATTCAAAGGGAGCCCTCACAAGATTAAATTCCCATACCAGTCATCAAATGTTTTATGCAAGAGGAGAAGGGACTCTTCCCCTCGGGCACCCTTCCTACTACACAGTGGAATTTGAATTTAGTACTGGGTGTAGGAAAGGGCCCCTTTTTTGACATGGTCACCCCCACTTTTTGCCTGGTATTTGTTGCAATTTTGACTGAAGTGCACTGGGTTCCTGCAGACCAGGGCCCGAGTGCCAGTGCTCTTTCCATAAAACAAGGTAACTGCTCAATTGTTCCCCAGTTGGCAAGACCTTTAACACCTCTAAGTCCCTAGTAAATGGTACCTCTGGTACCTAGGGAATGGGTACTACAGTGGGTCCCTAAGGGCTGCAGCATGGATGGTGCCACCCTAAGGAACCCACCACAAACTTATGCGGACTGCCATTGCGGTCTGCGTGTAATGGTGCAAACAAATGTGAAAACCCAACATGAGACCCATCCTGTGTGCCATGCCCACAGGCACTGCGTGCAATATCTGTAAGTCACCCCTACAGCAGGCCTTATAGCCCTAAGGCAGGGTGCTTTATATTACATGTGAAGACATATCTGCATGAGCAGATATGCCCTTGTGCGGTGTAGTTCAGTTGCTAGATGGTGGACAGGAAAGCCATCCTAAGTGTATGTACTGGGCACTGGTCATTACGAGTTCCCCAACATGATATGAAGGCTTCACTGAAACCTATTGTGTTTGGAATCCAACACCTTGTCCTACTAAATCTATACTGATGCCAGTAGTGGATTTATTTATTAAGATATGTATTACAGGTGCCCCCTGAAAACCTACCAGCCTCTTAGTGTGCTGGCGGACTGGTATCTTCCAGCCTACCACCACAGGCTAGTTTCTGACCCCCTGGAGGTGAGAGCCAGTGTTCTCAGAGGTCAGAAACAATGCTGGTTCTGGCAGGAGATGTTTGCACCTAGTCCAGTAGGATGGCTAGTGAACCTACATACCAAGGCTAGAGGCTCTGCGGCCTTTGATATCCGACCCCGGCTTACCCCAGACCTGGGAGATGCCACTGCCTGCCATGAGGCCCATCTGGCACCAGGACAGGCAGGAAATTAATGCGCAACCAGGCATGTTTCACCACCAGGCAAGTCACACCCCTAAGGTGGGCTGCCTGATGTGCTCCATGAAGGAAGGATTCCACCATCTTGATTTTGGTGCCAAATGGGCCTCCGGGCAGCGGGTGGTATCTCCCAGGTCTAGGGGAAGCTGGCATCTCATATCAAAGGCGGCAGGGGCTTTGAAGCCCCAGACGTTAATATGCTAAATCACTAGCGATCCTGCTGGAGGAGGTGTGAAAACTTTCCTCTAGAGTAGGCCTTGTTTCTGGCCTCCGAGCATGGGCGCTCACCTGTAGGGGGTCAGAAACTTGTCTGTGGTGGCAGGCTGGACGATACCAGTCAGTCAGCACACTAGATAGTGTTTGGTTTTTCAGGGGGCACCTCTAAGGTACCCAATGGGTGCATGTCATAATAAATCTTGTACTGGCAACAGTACAGATTTATTAAGATAAGGTGTTTGATACCAAACACCATAGGTTTCAGTAAATCCATCATGTAGCTGGGGAAATCGTTATGACCAATGCCCAGTACATATACTTAAGATGGCTTTCCTGTTCACTTGTACCATCTAGTAATTGAACTAGACAGCACAGGGGCTTATCTACTCAGGCAGATGTACCCTCACATGTAATATAATGCACCCTCCCTTAGGGCTACAAGGCCTGCTGTAGGAGTGGCTTACATATATTCCATGCAGTGACTTTGGAATGGCATACTGTGAGTGTGCCATGTGTTTTCACTCATGGTTTGCACCATGATGCAATCTGCAATGGCAGGCTGCATGCAGTTTGTATAGGGGTTCCTTAGGGTGGCATAAAAATGCTGCAGCCCTTAGGAACCTTCTTTGGTAGCCATTGTGAGAAAGTGCCCTCTTTTTGCATGGTCACCCCACTTTTTGCCAAACTGTTAGTGTACTTTGAGTGTGCCCTGGGTTCCTGCCAACCAGGTACCCAGGGCCTATTTTCTTTCCCTAAACTGTATTACGACAAAACCAATTGGCAGTCTTTGGCCACATGCAAGTCCCTTGTAACTGGTACCATAGGTACCAAGGACACTGTGGCCAGGGAAGGCCTCTAAGGGCTGCAGCACTTATTGTGCCACCATTAGAGGCCCTGTACCTTTACACACACACACTGCCCTTGAAGGCTGCATGTTTTGGTGCAGAACAAAGTGAAGAGTCGACATGGCACACATCTGTGTGCCATGCCTACAACCCACTGCCCTGGCATAGGTAAGCCACCCCTCTAGCTGGGTGCCCTATACCAGTGGTGATGGTACAGGTGCATGAGCCCTGTACCCCTACAGTGTCTAAGCCAATTCTTAGACATTGTAAGAGCAGTAATGCCATTAAGGGTATATGGTGCTGGGAGGTTGTCATTACAAACTCCACAGCACCATAATGGCTTTACTGAAAACTGGGAAGTTTGGTATCAAACTTCTAAGCACATTAAACCCACACTGATGCCAGTGTGGGATTTAATGAAAAATGCACTCAGAGGGCATCTTAGAGATGCCCCCTGAAAAACGACCTTACTCTAGTGTCCTGGCTGAGTGGCTGCTTGCCAGGTGCCGCCACCAGACATGTTTCTGGACCCCTGGGTCGAGCGCCTACGGCTCTTGGGGGTCTCAAACAATGCATATCCTTGGATGAGGTGCCAAGCCTCCACCCTCAGGATGGGCAGGGTCCACAAAGGGAAAGATTTAAAGGCTTGCCGCCTTTGTGAGCTCCCCCAGCCATTTGCTGCTTTCAGCAACTGGCCCCCACCGGTTCTGACCCCCACTTTGGGTGGGAGAATCGGCGGGAAAACCAAGTGAGGAAGGGAGGTGTGCCCACCTTTGCCAACCCCACTCAGGTGGTGGAGGTGAAGCACAAGTCTCAGTCCCTGCCATCATGCAGATGGGTGGACCCAGCCAACCAGAGAGAGGCATATTCCCCCTCCCACTGGAGGGTGGCATAATAGGGGGTGTACCCACCCCAAGGAAGGGAACCATTGGTCCCGACCTTTACCTACCTGTAACACCCCTAAATCTAGTATTTTTAGGGGCAACCCTGAACCTTGCTTCCTCAGACAAGAACCGACCAGAAGAAGGACCTAAGAAGCTGTGCTGAACTAAGAAGAGGACACCCACTGACTTGGCCCCAACCCTACCATCCTGTACCCACCTCGAACCTGCTCCAGCGAAATCCCCGCGTGTCCTTCAGCCAGCAACCCTCAAGAACCGGAAGGACCTGCCCTGCCTTCCAAAATCAAGACTTTGTCTCACGTGATCACCGGATTTGCTCAACAACAGACTCTGGCTCCGGCCAAATCCGCGAGTCGGCACCACTCTGCACCCGACGCCCACGGCCCGAGTTTGAGTGGCCCAACACCACGAGGAGGTCTCCTCGGCGATCCTGACCTGAGATCTGGTGATCTCTGACCTGTCTCGAATCTCCAGTCAATGTCTGCAGCCCCATACTGGAGGATCCCCCCAACCGCGACCGGAGCTGGTAAGGAAACCCGACGCCTAAAGACACCCCTGCACCCGACGTCCCACGTCCTTGCGTGGTCCAACCAACGGTGTCCCAGCATCCCCAGGCATCCCAACTTACCTCTCCAACCAGTGGTCACCTCCAGAAGATCTTCGTCCCTGAGCCTGCAGTGTTTGTTGCAACGGACACCAAAACAGCACCCTGCACCCAGCGCCCCTGTGCTGCTGCGCGTGTACTTTGGGTGCTAACTCGGATCCCCCTTTGCTCTGAGCCTAACACCAGGAGCTTTGCTCCCACAACCTTGTGGCCTGCTCGTGAGCAGCCACCAACCGGATGCCCCCTATCCCCCATTCGATGACATTGGGCATCAGCATTCTGTACCCGGCCGCCCTAGTGTTCGGTTTACAGGTAGGTAGTTCTTTGTGGGAGTTGGTATTCTAGTGTTAGAACCAGGGTTCCCCCAGGGTCGAGGATGCATTCTCAGAACACCCTCAGCGGCACTAGGGCGGCCGGGTGCAGAGTGCTGAGGCCAAATGTTATTCAATGGGGGATAGGGAGCCTCCGGTTGGTGGCTGCTCACGAGCAAGCCACAAGGTTGTGGGAGCAAAGCTCCTGGTGTTCTGCTCAGGGCAAAGGGTGATCCGAGTTAGCACCCAAAGTACACCTACAGCGGCACAGGGGCGGCTGGGTGCAGGGTGCTGTTTTGGCATTGAGTGCCCTGTTCATTTCAGTGGGGATTCCCCGGTTGCAACAAACACTGCAGGCTCGGGAGCTAAGATCTTCTGGAGGTGACCACCAGTTGTAAAAGTAAGTTGGGATGCCTGGGGATGCTGGGCACCGTCAGTTGGGCCACCCAAAGCCGTGGGACATCGGGTGCAGGGGTGTCTTTAGGCATTGGGTTTTCTTTCCAGCTCCAGTCGGGGGTGGGGGGGTATCCTCCAGAAAGGGGCTGCAGGCGTTGATTGGAGATTCGAGGCAGGTCAGAGATCACCAGATTTCAGGTCAGGATCGCCGGGGAGACCTCCTCGTGGTGTTGGGCCACTCGAACTCTGGCCGTGGGCGTTGGGTGCAGAGTGCTGCAGACTCGTGCATTTGTCCGGAGCCAGAGTCTGTGGGTGAGCAAATCCCGTGCTCACAGGAGACAAAGTCTTGATTTTGGAAGGCAGGGCATGTCCTTCGGGTTCTTGAGGGCTGCTGGCTGCAGGACACACCGGGATTTCGCTGGAGCAGGTTTGAGGTGCGGACAGACTGGTAGGACTGGGGCCAAGTCAGTGCACGTCCTCCTCTTAGTTCAGCACGGCTTCTTCGGTCCTTCTAGTCTGCAGAGGCAAGGTTCAGGGTTGCCCATAAATACTAGATTTAGGGGTGTTACAGATAGGTAAAGATTGGGACCAATGGGTCCCTTCCTTGGGGTGGGTACACCCCGTATTATGCCACCCTCCAGTGGGAGGGTGGCATATGCCTCTCTGGTTTGCTGGGTCCCCCCCATCTGCAAGATGGCGGGAATTGAGAGTTGTGCTTCACCTCGCCTCCCCCATCTGAGGGGTGGAGTTGGCGAAGGTGGGCACACCTCCCTTCCTCACTTGGTTTTCCTGCCGATTCTCCCGCCCAATTTGGGGTCGGAGCTGGTGGGGGCCTGTTGCTGGAAGCTGCAAATGGCTGGGGTAGCTCACAAAGGCGGTAAGATTTGGAAGCTTCCCCCTTCGTGAACCCTGCCCATCCTGGGGGAGTAGGCTCGGCACTTCGTCCCAGGTTGTGCATTATTCCAGACCCCCCAGAGCAGCAGTCTCTCGACGCAGGGGTCCACAAACATGTCTGGTTGTGGCAGCTGGCGAGCAGCCACTCAGCCAGGACACTAGAGTTGGGTCGTTTTTCAATTTCGAAAATGCCCTCCGAGTGCATTTTTCATGAAATCCCACACTGGCATCAGCGTGGGTTTAATGTGCTGAGAAGTTCGATACCAAACTTCCCAGTTTTCAGTAAAGCCACCATGGTGCTCTGGAGTTCATAATGACAAACTACCAGCACCATATACCCTTAATGGCATTACTGCACTTACAATGTCTAAGAATTGGCTTAGACACTGTAGGGGTACAGGGCTCGTGCACCTGTACCCTCACCACTGGTATAGTGCTCCCATCTAAAGGGGTGGCTTACCTATGCCAGTGCAGTGTGTTGTAGGCATGGCACATAGGGTTATGTGCCATGTCGACTCTTCACTTTGTTCTGCACCAAAACACACAGCCTGTAAGGTAGGAGGGCGGGCACAGTGCCTATGGTACCAGTGACAAGGGACTGACATGTGGCCAAAGTGTGCCAATTGGGTTTTGTTTAAAGTAGTTTTAAAGGAAAGAACATAGGCCCTGGGTACCTGGTTGGCAGGACCCCAGGGCACACTCAGTGAAAGTACATCAACAGTTTGGCAAAAAGTGGGGGTGACCATACAAAATGAGGGCACTTTCTTATACAACGCCCCCCCCCCCTCTCCAAACTAAAGAGGATGAGACTAACCTTTCCCTAGAGAGTCTTCATTGTTTAAGTGGAAGAACCTGGAAAGGTAATCGGCATTGGCATTGGCAGTCCCAGGTCTATGTTCCACTATAAAGTCCATTCCCTGTAGGGAGCTGGACCACCTCAAAAGGTTAGGATTTTCACCTTTCATCTGCATTAGCCATTTGAGAGGTCTGTTGTCAGTTTGAACTAGCAAGTGAGTACCAAACAAGTATGGTCTCAGCTTCTTTAAGGACCAAACCACAGCAAAGGACTCCTCTCAGTGGCACTCCAATTCTGCTCCCTGGGGAGTAGCCTCCTACTTATAAAAGCAACAGGTTGGTCTTGGCCTTTATCATTGGTCTGGGATAGGACCGCTCCTATCCCTAGCTCGGAGGCATGAGTCTGCACTATGAACTGCTTGGTAAAGTCTGGAGCTTTGAGAATTGGTGCTGAGCACCTTGCCTCTTTCAGGGTGTCAAAAGCCTTTTGACAGCTAACTGTCCAGTTTACCTTTTTGGGCATCTTCTTGGAGGTGAGTTCTGTGAGGGGAGTCACAATGGACCCATATCCCTTCACAGACCTCCTGTAGTACCCAGTCAAGCAAAGAAATGCCCTAACTTGGGTCTGGGTTGTTGGAGCTACCCAGTACAGGATGGCCTAGATCTTGGGCTTTAAGGTTTGCACTTGGCCTCCACCAACAAGGTGTCCCAAGTATACCGCTGTTCCCTGCCCTATCTGGCATCTGGATGCCTTGATAGTTAGGCCTGCAGTTTGCAGGGCTTTTAAAACCTTCCCCAGGTGGATCAGGTGATCTTGCCAGGTGGAGCTAATGACAGCAATATCATCTAGATATGCAGCACTAAAGGCTTCCAATCTAGCAAGGACTTGATTCACCTACCTTTGTAAGGTGGCAGGGGCATTCGTTAAACCAAAAGGCATAACAGTAAACTGATAATGCCTATCATGTGTGGCAAATGCTGTCTTTTCTTTTGCGCCTGGTGCCATGCCAATCTGCCAGTAAGCTGCAGTTATGTCAAAGGTACTTAGGAGTTTGGCTGCACCCAATTTGTCTATCAACTCTTCAGCTCTTGTGATAGGGTGAGCCCCTGTCTTGGTGACAGAGTTGAGCCCTCTATAGTCCACACAGAACCTCATTTCTCTCTTTCCACCCTGTGGATGAGATTTGGGGACTAGAACCACTGGGCTGGCCCTGGGGCTCTCTGAGGGTTCAATAACCCCTAGCTCCAGCATCTTGATGACTTCAGCTCTGATGCTCTCCTTAACTTGATCAGACTGTCGATAGATCTTATTTTTGACAGGTACACTGTCCCCAGTGTCCACATCATGGGTACACCAGTTTGTCTGACCAGGGGTTAAGGAAAATAGCTTAGCATACTGCTGCAAGACTTGCTTGCAATCAGCCTGCTGTTGGGCAGAGAGGGTGTCTGAGTAGACAACTCCATCCACTGACCCATCTTTGGGGCTGTAAGAGAGGAGGTCGGGGAGAGGTTCACTCTCTGTCTCCTGATCCTCATCAGTCACCATCAGCATGGTGATATCAGCCCTGTCATGGAAAAGCTTAAGGCGGTTCACATGGATCACCCTTTTGGCGGTCCTGCTTGTCCCCAGGTACACCGCTTAGGTGACCTCACTTTTGTTTTCTAAGATTGGGTAAGGGCCATTCCATTGGTCCTGGAGAGCCTTTGGTGCCACAGGCTCCAAGCCCACACCTTTTGCCCTTGTTGGAATTCCACCAGTGCAGCTTTTTGGTCATACTAGTGCACCTAGAGCTCCTGGCTGGCCTCAAGATGTTTGGAAGCTTTTTCCATGTACTTCCATTCTGGATCTTAGGCCTAGTACATAGTCCACAATATTCTGTTTGGGTTCTTGGAGAGGCTTCTCCCAACCCTCTTTTACAAGACAGAGTGGTCGCCTAACAGGATGGCCAAACAGAAGTTCATAGGGGAAAAGCCATACTCCCTTCTGAGGCACCTCTCTGTAGGCGAAAAGCAAGCATGGTAAGAGGACATCCCATCTCCTTTTGAGCTTCAGGGAGCCCCATAATCATGCCTTCTCAATATCTTGTTAAATCTTCCAACAAGACCATTGGTGTGTGGGTAATGGGGTGTAGTAGACTTGTACTGCACTCCACACTCTGTGCACATATGTTTTAGGTAAGCAGACATGAAGTTTGACTCTCTGTCTGAAACCATCTCCTTAGGAAAACTTACCCTGGTGAAGACACCAATGATGGACTTGGCTACTGCAGGACCCTTAGTAATCCTAAGGGGAATTGCCTCAGTATACCTAGTGGCATGATTCACTTCCACTAGTATGAATTTGTTTCCTGATGCTTTGGGAGGTTCAGGTGGACCCACTATGTCCACATCTACCCTTTCAAAGGGAACCCCAACCACTGGTAGTGGAATTAAGGGGGCCTTTGGGTGTTCACCTGTTTAGCCACTGGCTTGACGGGAGACACAGGAGCTGACAAACTCCTTTACTTTCTGAGGCATCCGGGGCCAGTAAAAGTGGCTATCTAGCCTTTCCCAAGTTTTGGTTTGGCCCAGATGTCCAGCTAGGGTGATGTCATGAGCCAACGTGAGTAAGAACTCCCTGTACTTGTGAGGCACTACCACTCTCCTAGTGGCTCCAGGGTTGGTGTCTCTGGCCTCCGTGTACAATAGTCTCTCCTCCCAATAGGCTCTGTGGGTACCACTGACATCTCCCTTTTCCTGTGCAGCAGCTTGCTGCCTCAAACTCCCAAGAGTTGGACAGTTGTGCTTTCCAAAGCACAGCTCTTCCCTAGTGGGTCCCCCTGGGCCTAAGAGCTCATCCTGGTAAGGGTCAAGTTCCATTGGCTCAGTTCCCTCTGGGGCTTACAAGTCCTTTCCCTGAGAAGAGGGGTCCTGAGTTTTGAGCTATTCAGAAGCTGGTTTCCCAGTCTTCTTACCTTTCCTCTTGGAAGGTTGGGCCATTCTTTCAGGCTCCAACACTTTTTTTTCACCCTGCTTTCGGCTCTGTGCTCTAGTCTGGACACACACATCTCAGGGATGTCCAGCATTGCTGCATGGGTTTTTAATTGTATCTCAGCCCATGCTGAGGTCTCCAGGTTATTTCCAAGCAGACATGCAGCTGAAAGCTTTGGCGAGACCACTACCGGTTTCAGGCCAGTAACCCCCCCCTGCCCTGCTCCCCCCCGTCTGTCACCATAGCCATGGCATGGTTAGTAGTATCACTGTCAGCATTGGTGACTGGGTAGGTTTTCCCATTCAGGTATTGCTCTGGGGAAACCAGTGTCTCTCTCACCATAGTGACACTGGCACCTGTATCCCTCGGGCCTCTATTCTAGTTCCATTGATCCAGGGGTATTGTAAATACTTCTTTAAGTTGGGTGGCCACACAACTAAAGTGGCAAACTGAACTTCACCCTCAGTGACTAGAACTGCTTCAGTGTGAACCCTGATTTGCTCTGGGCACACTGTTGATCCCATCTGGAGACTGACTACACCAGTAGTAGCTGGAGGAGGAAAAGGGGGCTTCTTGCTAGGACAAGTAGCATCTCCTGTTAAGTGTCCCAGCTTCTTACAGTTGAAACACCAGGCCTTTAGGGGATCAAAGTTCTTTCCCTTGTACCTCTTATTGGACTGGGAAGAGTTTTGGGACCCACCCCAATGAGCAGGTTTTTGGGGCCCTTTTGAAGACTCTGGCTTTTTAACTTTGGGGTTCTCACCCCCTTTCCCGTGGGGAGGTTTTGTAACCCCTTTCTTTTGGTCCCCCCCAGTGGCTGTTTTTGTTACCCTAGTCTTGACCCAGTGGTCTTCCTTCTTTCCCAATTCTTGAGGAGAAATTAGACCTAGGTCTACCAAATGTTGATGTAACTTCATTTGTGCAATTACTTAAAATATGTTCCTTCATGAATACATTGTAAAGTCCATTGAAAACATGCACATTATTTCCAGTTAACCTTCTAGTGTCTTAACTGAGTAGTCAACGAAGTCAATCCAGGACTGATTTTGGTTTTTGTGAGCCCCCCTGAATCTAATTCTATATTCCTCAGTTGAGTCCAAAGCCTTCAATCAGAGTATTCTTCATGAGGTCATAAGACCTAGCGTCTCCCCCTGTAAGGGTCAGGAGTCTGTCCCTGCAATTTCCAGTGAACAGTTCCCAAAGGAGTGCCCCCCAGTGTGACTTCTTCACTTTTCTCATTTCACAGACCCTCCTAAAGGCTGCGAACCATCTTGTGATATCATCACCCTCTTCAAATTTAGGGACAATCCCTTTGGGGATTTTAGAATCATAAGATTGCTCTTTATCCTTATTATTTAAGTTGCTGCCACCATATGTAGTAATGCGTTGATAAGGTGAGCTGAGTTTTTGTTGTGTTCAAGTGACATTGATGGACATGCCATTTGATGGGGCATCACTCTTTGGAAATACAGCTAATGCTGCTTCTTGAGATGTTTAAAGTGAGCAGGGCGATAGCCACATCTTTGGACTTTGTCTCCACCTCGAGACTATAAACAATTTAAGCAGTTTTGGGATTCTTCAGAGGTTTCAGCTTCTGCCCGCCCAACCAGTCCAGCAACAAAACCATTTGCTTTGCCAGTACAGAGACAGGGAAAAGGGGCAACACGCCCACTAGCCCTCCTACTTGGTGCACTTGGAAAGCTGTTTTAGTTTCCCCTCAAAGGTGCATATGCTGGACAGATAATCCTCCTTTACACTGGCCGGGAAGTCCATTACATTGGGCCAGTGGGTCCTTCATATTGTAGAAGGGGTATACCCTAACCTTTCTGCAGCTATCCCCAGATCCCCTTTCACCTCATTCAGTCAGAAGATCTGCAGCTCCTGGAAAGATGGGGTGGAGTTGGTTTCAGAGCAAGTATTGGGCAGAGAAGCTATTTCACGTACTTCCTGGTGCCCAAAGAGGAATGATTAGCTTCATCTGAATCTAGATCTCTGTCTTGAATTTAGTCCTGTGCACAAAAAAATTCAAGATGTTGTCTCTGGCTTTCTGGCACCCAACTTGCAGGATGTTAATTGCCATGTATCGATCCCTGTAGTCGCACAGTATGTACTTGGGACATGTTGTCTACCAGTTCACAGTCCTTCTGTTCATACTAACATCAGCACATTGCGTCATTTTGAAGGTGATGGCAGTGGTTGCAGTTCATCTAAGATTTGTGGTCTTTGTTCTGTGTCTAGACGACTGGCTGCTCAAGGCCAGCTCACTGCGGATGGTGTCTAATCAATCACCTGCCGGCAACAGCTTCCCTGCTGTTGGACTTGGGCATCACTGCCAATGTGCCCAACTCTCCCCGGGAGCCCTCTCAGTGCATCCTATTCGTAGATGCTGTACCGGACAGATCTCTCCGAGCCTTTCCTCCCCCATAGAGGATTCAGGACATTTGGGATATGATACCAGTGTTTCTGGAGATGTCTGAAGGTCCAGTCCTAATGGTTCTTGACCTGCTAGGTCTGCCGACCACCTGCATCCTCCTTCTGGCACATGACTGCTCTCAAATGGTGCGTTCATTGCCAGTGCTTCCAGTTGACTGGGAGCATCTCATTCCATCATGATCTCCAGGGACACTGCAACTAATTAATGGTGGACGAGCACCTGTCACAAGGGATGTCCCTTAACCCACTGGCACTATGGTGATGGACGCATCCACCATCAGGTAGGATGCGCATCTAGAGTAATTGAAGATCAGACTGCTCACCAGAGGAGATTGTGTTGCATCTAAACCGGCTCACGCTGTGGGCAATTTTCCTAGCTCTCAAGGCATTCCTCCCTTCTATTTGTGGTCTGTCTAATGTTGGCAGGCAATATGACAGCGATGAGGTATAAACAAGCAGGGAGGAATTGATGCTGTGGGTGTGGGCGCGCAAGCATGGAATTGGCTAGATGCCAACCATCTGGCTGGCTTTCTAAACACCAGCGCCGACAGTCTGTCAGTGAAACCTTTTTGACCACGAGTGTCATCTTCACCCGGAGATGACTTACTCTTTCCCTGTGGAGCACCCCTCAGGCGAATCTTTTCGACTTTCGACAGAACAAACTGTCTGCACTCCAGGTTCCATTACAGGGAGCTTTGATGGACATTTTGAAGTTCTCTTTGACATACTTCTTGCTGGACAAATTGATCTTTCAAAATAAAGCATCCTTGTTTCGAAATATGATGGCATCTATCTACCTGGAGCAATCTGCCACTCTTCCTACATTTTACCCTCCACCCCATGCCACCATGAAAAAGGAGAAATTCACTGGTTGGACCGTCTGTAAGCACCACATGAAGTAGATGAGGTCCGACAGCCAGCTGTTTGTGCTGTTTCAGGCAGCAAGAAGGACAAGGCAGTCCAAAAGACGACCTTATTGGGCTGTATCATCTTATGCATCAAAATGTGCTACAAAATGATCAAAAAGGAATCACCAGAGCCAAGACTTCAACCTCAAGGCTTTCAAAGAGAAAGGCTGTGACTTGCTGTGTGGCGATGGGCATCTCTCGACACACCAAGTATTACAGCTTGGATTCAGAGTTGAGGAGTGATGGCCATTTCTTCGGTGCTCTAGGACTTATTCATCTAGCGTCCCTTCAGACCAATCACCTGCAAAGAGGTACTGCTTTGGAATCCATTCAGCAGGTGCTGAATCTTCAAAATTAAGTATTCTTCAGAAAAAAGTTACCTACCTTGGGTAACTATCCTTCTGGTGCATGCTATATCTACATACAGATTCCTCAACGAACCTGATCAACTCGCCGATCTGAATGATGCCCAGCAGCCATAAGGTTCCAAGTTAGCTTGCCACATTGCCTCAGTTGTTATAATGTAGGAAGCTGGCTCTGTATATGGTATGCCACTAGGTGGTTGTACCATGCACAGAGTTCAGGAGTTCACAAAAGTGTACAGAGCTCAATATAAAACCAAAGGGCTCTATTAATGGTAGTGTGGTCGAGCAGCCTTCGGCCCAACACAGAGGAGTGTAAGACATTTATTGCACAACATTGACCAATAATGGACACACGACTCAAAAAGGAGATCCACACCAATTTTAGAAAAATAAACCTAGTTTATATTTTATTGTAAGACCAAGAGCTTCGCAATAAGGTAAGTCAATTGTTAAATAAAAGTACTTTTCACTTTCAAAATTGGAAACTTGGAACAATATCTGAACAGTTAGATGTTATCCTATGTGGAAAACAATATCGTGGTTAAACGGGTAACTATCCCACTTACAATTCCAGTCCTTGGGACCAAAGGTCAGCAAGGGTCAGGTGAGTACCAAAACTGCACCACCAGTGGCCCAGGGGCGGTCGGGTGCAGAGGTCAAAATCTGAGTTCCGCCCAATGCTTTTCAGTGGAGACTGGGGGTGCTCGAAGCCACACTGCTTGCATGTAAGTAAATCAGTTGCAGAGGCCAAGCTTTGGGAGGTTAAGTTAAGCACATGGGGGGCCACAAAGCTGCACCAAACATACACCACCAGCAGCACAGGGGCGGCTGGGTGCAATTTCGGCATCGGGTGCCCAATGCTAGTCAATGGAGATTCTGATGTTGACAAATAGGATGCAGACGTTACACCAAACGTTGCAGAAGGAAGACCAATGACAGTAGAGGTAAGTAGAGGTGTCGAGGGTCATGGGGGCACCGTGGGTTCAGCTCACCAAGGGCTTCAGGTCCAGGGGTGCTCTTTGACGTCGAAGTCGTCTTACCGGAGTCTGTTGCGGTCATGAGAAGCCTCTGGATTCACACTGCAGGCGCCGTCGTGGAGGCCAGGAGAGGTCCGCCAACACTGGATTAGAGGTCAGGATCACTGGGGAGACTTCACTGGACAGATGGGCCACTAAGACTCTGGCCGTGGGCATTGAGTGCAGAGTGGGCAAGAGTCGCGGTTCCAGCTGGATGCGGAGCCCTTGGATTTGATTTCTTCTGGACGGGTCCGCTGTCCTCGAAGATTGGAGTCTTTTTCGAAGGGAGCAGTACTCCCATGATATTCAGAGGTTGCTGGTTGCAAGACAGATCGCAGGTTCATCGAAGCTGGAGACAGGCTGGTAGGGCTGGGCGCCAAGGCAGTAATTATCTTCAGTCTTCTCTGCAGGGATGACTTCTTTCTTCTTAGTTCGTCGCAGATCTAGTTTTCAGGTCCCATGTACCTTTTACTAGGACTTACAAGGGGACTGTAGGAAAGTAGGATCTGCTTTTATGGTTACCCCCTCATTTTTCCTGGTGCTAAGCTGTTCTTGACTAGTCTGACTGGGATCCTGCTAATCCGGACCCCAGTCTATCTGCTTTCTCACTTAAATTGTTGTGTTCCGTACTTGGTTACATCCCAGAATGGATACTGGGGTACCCTTATCAGTCCCTAGTATATGGTACTAAGGTACCCAGGGCATAGGTGTACACCAGAGGTGCCCCATGGGCTGAAGCATGTATTATGCCACCCATGGGAGACCATTCAAAATTGAACTACAGGCCTGCCATTGCAGCCTGTGTAAGATGGTGCTAGCACCATTTACTAAAGATATAGGTTTAACAGGGGTGTGGAATTGTTTAAAAAATCTACTTGTCTAAGGGACAAAAATTTACAGAAATCTACTTGTCCTGCAAAGAAATCTACTTGCCTTACCTCTTCACTAAATCAATAAGATGAACAGGCAAAAGTGTATATTAGGTTTTAGACGATGCATTTTAGACATGCAAGCACTTGATACATTGAAGCTGCCATTTGGGAGAACAGTGTCAACAAAGAGGTTGAATATTCGAATCAGAAATTATCAGTATAATGTACACTGTAAGTCAGTATTACAAATTTACAGGATAACATTTTTGCATAAGGTATTTACAAAGAATATAAAACGTAGTCACATATCGGCTAGAACCAAGCTGCTACCCGCAAAGCATTTGAGATTCAGGCAATAGTCAGGGGTGGATATGAATGCGATCTGTGATTATGTCTAGAGTGTCCTGCTGAGGAAAGCATGACTTTTCTAGCTGTCCTGGGAAGGGTAGGAGACAATTCCTTTTTACCCAAGGGACATGTCTTCAGATTTCAGTCCCACTTAGATCAAAGCATCATCTCTGAAAGTGTGTAAGGTTTTCATTTGGATGACTCATTCTGTGACATTGTGATACATAACTGCAAGATTGGGGTGGGTGGGGGTGTGGGGGCACACTTGGGCCTATGCTGTAGAAGTCTTGCCAACGTTGCACAGGCAGTCCTAGAAGCATTATTAGGGAATGAAGTGACCTTTGGAGCATGAGGAAAAATCACTAAGTCTGAATCCTTACTGCATCAGAGACCTCTATCTAAGCATCCTAAAGAAGAGTCTGCAGCAGCTTGAAAGGAACACCCTGTAGTTGGCATTTTGTGATTTCTGATATAAAGCACACAGCATAAGAACAAATTCACTTGTTCTGCTGCATCTCCGGAGATTTTTGTAACATTAGCTCTTTCTGAGTTTTGCAGCTCCTATGGGACTTTCTACATGTAGTGTATTCACTTGCTTTACATGTGATTACTTTCCAACAGCAAAAAAAACCAATCCTTCCTCACTGCCTCGGGGTACAGACCTTATCTCTGTGGTGCCATTTCAAGCACCGCTCCCTTGCAAGATGTAGCTGTAATATAGAATCCAGGGCATAGGGTAGAGAAGACCAGCACAACACAAAGGACAGACTTCTAGGCCCAGAGAGGCATTTACAGCCTGAAAGCCACAAGTCTTGCTGTTGTGAAGCAACAGAGGGCCTCACCAACCTATCTACTCTAAGCAGGATTTATTTGGACACATTTACATTACTATGTTCGCTTTACTCTGTACACTTTTAAGAAGCCCATTTCAATGCACCGCATCAACACACTATCCAGCAATACGTGCACCTTTATATATTTACCCCTCCCGGTAGATTTGAGGTAACCATTCCACATAATTGCCTTATCTTAGCGTGCAGTGCACCAGGCTCTTGTAGGAATGTGGCTTATCAGCTTCCAAATGAGGGTGCTGAGCCTCTAACCTAGACTCACCACCACTTAGCCACATTGTGTGATCCTGGCTAGTGTTTTATTTTTCTGGTCCTCCATTTCCTAATCTTGCAAGATTAGTAGTGCTCACTTAAAGGTTAACTCATTTTAATAAGAGCTACCTAAAACAGTAAGTTGATGAACAGCACAGGAGCACTGTTCTTAACCCTCCCTTTAATAGTGTTTGCAAGGGGGTAGTAGGGACAAGAAGAGCTTTCAGAGACTTGCCTGTTATTGTTGTGAATTAGGTAAAATGTGGGATATTGGAATGCCTGCAGGCACGCCTGTTGTCAGTCAGACAAGAGCTATAGTCGGGGCCACTGGAATTATGCGGCAAGGGAGGACAAAATTATGTGGCAGGGTTGAGTAAATTATGCAGCAAGAAAAAGCTAATTATGTGGCATAATGCAGCACATTTTGTAATAGTATTAGTTCATTATCTCATCATTTTTAAACTTGGTAACACCCTGTGGGCATTGGTTGCAACTCATTAGTATAAGTTGAACATCCAAATACAGCAATAAGCAACAGAAAGGTGACCAGTCCAGCTTTGCAAAGAGGCTTCCACTGCGCAGCAAAACGCATCGTCGCATTTTCAGTAACTTTTTTAATCGTTTGAGCTACAAACAAATTTAGTTTTTGTTAAAATCTGGGGATTACGCCGCAGATGATGGATTATGTGGCAAATGCAGCAAATCTATAATTATGTGAAAATCGCTGTAGACTTTCAATCACACAATTCCAGTGGCCCGGGCTATAGTCTCTGTAACGGCATGAGGTTGCATCACGTAGCAGATGTTAATAGATGGCTTTTGTCCTGACTTAAAGAAATCAACCTCAGTCTAGCGCCCCAGTGCTGCTTTTAAGTCATGCTTGGCGCTGCACAGAACAGCATATAAAGCCTCTCATAGTTTCAAGTGCAAGATTTTGGTGACATCGTATCACAGACAGTAAGGCTTAGGTTTTTAGTTTGTGGTAAATAGATCACTGCAATCCTGCCTTCTGGCAAACTCTGCCTTGCCCCTTCTGTTTTCTTTTTCTGGCCTCCGATTCCTAGGTGCTTGTGAAGGAATCCATGCAGAGCCATAGGGGGAAGAAAAGAGTGTAGTGCAGGCACTGGTTTAGAAATTAGAGGCTCGTGAAAATGAAAGCAACAGGGGTGGGCCTGTGGGATGCACGACAGCCCCACAGGGAAAGTAAGGGCTTTGATGTAGACTTGGTTGAGACAGAGACATCAAACACAGACTGCAAGCAATGTGCGAAGGGAGGGGCCCAAGAATTGCATGACAAAAGAAATCAAAGTACTTTACTGCAAGCCTGGGATGCATGGGGAGGGGAGTGGAGGAGAGCGACCTGGGTTCAGCACGAGAGGCCCAAGGGTGGAGCCAAGAAAGGGCAGGATCAGAAGGGTGAATAAAGTTAGTCGGGTAAAAGCAAGAAGCAGAGAAGCCAGTCTCCTACCTGCCATTGCTGGGAGTGTTCTCGAGCTGCAAAAGCTCAATGTTCGCCCCGTGATCTAAGGAAATACTACAGACCATTCTCTCTTGAATGTGCTGGTTTGGAAAATTCTGAGCCACACAAAGTTAATGCTGTGCTTTTACTTTTGGAACACACTGCACTTAATTGAAATAGGTCTCAGATCTTTTGTGTAGTTACGTGATTTACCCCGCATGCATTGTGCTCAAGAGACAGAGCTCGAATTCTTAAACTCCATGTGCACTCTCTATGATTTCCTGAGTATTAGATCCAAAAGCTGTGTCCAATGTACTATAAGCGGTAAAGAATCACTGCCTGCATCACACCTCACAATTTACTACAATCGGTACCTGTGGTGAGCAGAGCCATTAATTACTCATTTCACCTGGCTTCGCTCGACTGCCCAGGCGGGCTCCATAATCGTAAACAGGCTCCTCTGCATCCTGCTGTAAATTGTGTCATGTGTGCGTGGGTTACATGATTGCACTGTGGATGAGACACGGACTGCCAATTTGAAGAGGTCTCAGTTTAGCATAATTTACTGTCTACTTGTCCTTCGGACAAAACAGTAATTAAAACTTCTTGCCCTTGCAATAAATCTTAATGTGTCGGGCGGTACGAATTACCCACCCCTGCGGTTTACTATATCTAAGGGTCACTGCACTTAAAACCTATAAGTCACCCCTATAGCAGACCGTATCAATCCTGAAGGCAGGGTGCTGGGTTTTAAGTGTGAGGGTGCCCCTGCATGAGCAGGACACCCCTACAGCCTACGAAGTCCATTCTCCCGGGTTGTAAGTGAAGCAGCCATATACTATATAGAGGGGCACCACGTAATTACGGGATGACCATCTTGAAAACGGCTGCAACTAATCCTATCATGTTTGGTATCAAACATGTTGGAATCATACCCCCACACCGTAGACGGTGTGGGAGGTACGATTCCAAGCTCTGGAAGAGCCCTCCGTTAGGCTCTGTGTCCTCTGTACCAGCCTTCTAGACTCAGACTGCACAAAATGGTTGCTGCTGACTAGAGACACGATTCTGCCCTCCTGCTGCTGAGCCAAGCTCGAGCAGGGGAAGGCAGAACAATAGGCATCCTGTCACCGGGAGTTGTGACCACCTCCCAGACAGGATTTAGTGTATTGGGGCAGGGTGGGTACGCTTGCCAGCGCCACTGCCTTCATGAGGGGCACATTTGGTGTCCCCATGCATAGTGCAGTTCAAACCAGCTCTGGGAGCCGTTGGCTCCCGTTCTGGCACGAAACTGGACAAAGGGCATGGGAGTAACCTCCCCCCTGTCCAGACCCTCCCCTGGGAGGGTCCCCTGTATCGTCCCAACCCTCTCCTTAGGGTACTTAAGGGCTTACCTGTGGGTGGGTCCCTAGATGGGACAAGATTCAGATCAGACACCACTTCTTCTTCTACCGTTTGGGCACTCTGGACTTCGTTTGTGCTCAACTTCGTCTCCCTTCCAGTCTACTTCATCCTCTGTGCCTGTGCACCATGCAGGAACCATCCAAGGCCTGTGGGCATCAAAGACACCTGAAGGAATCTCCATTGAAGTGAAGGAGTCACTTCCCTGCATTCGCAGGCACCGTAACTAAGTTGACCGGTCTGCTGATCCTGAGCTCCTCTGGACTCCGAAAGGTACTGCAACACAGGTGGTGGTTCTCCACAGCTCCCAAGGCCTGCCCTGCACTCTCACCAAGTTTGAGGCCAGTATCCCTCGTGGGGGTTGCAATAACCGAACCCCTGTGCACCGCGTCAACTTGCAGTTGCAAAGGCTTGTTGGCTTCCTTCCAAGAAGATCTTTGGGCTTTCATTAGCCCTAAACTCGAACACCTCGAGTGACCAGAATCTTAGCCCACACCGTATCGCTGTGTATCGTGGACTGCCTCTTTTGGTGAGCTGCTTGAGGTCCTCTCAGACTCCAGTGCCTCCGGCCTGTGGGTCCATTTGAGGGTCACCTTTTGTTTCTTTTGGGCTCCCCTGATTGCTCGGGCCTGCCCTGACTCCCCTGCTTGTGGTGAATCCCCTGGACCTTGCTGGTCCCGACGTTGCACCTTCTTCGACTTCTGCTTTGGGTGCATTTGCCAAGGCTTGTTGGTGCTCCCGCCTGACACAGACCACTCGACATCCGATGTGGGACAGCTCGTGCACGCTCCTGGTCTTCCTCAGCGTCACCTGGTCCTCACAGCTGCAGAGTCAAGGTCCTCGTCAACTCTCCTGCAACTCCCGACATTGGTGGGCATTCGTCTTCCAGATCTCCTGGTCACTCCTGAGTGACCTAGACTTTGTCCCCTCTGTTTGCAGTTACCTCTGAACTAGAATCCACCTTTGGATTCCACCGGACACTTTCTCCTTCAGCAGCAGCACTTTCCTGAAGTCTTCCATTGGGTTCGACTGTGGTTTCCGACTCCACTTCACACCTATGCTCCCGGCTTCCCTGGTGTAGGTAACGTGGGTACTAGGGTATCCATGGGTGGGGTGGCTCTCCAACCTTCTGTCTTCCACGGGGTTTCTTCAGGGTCCACTGGGAAGGGTCCTTAATCTTTAAAATTCCAACTGCGACTTACACATAGAGTTGTACGGAGCACGCAGTCGTGTTCCCACACTGCACACGCTCTGCGTGGGGTTCCTAGTCACTCACCTTGGGTGGTTCCTTGGCTCCCCAGCACTTCTACGTCCTCTCGGCATTGTCTTGGCCCGAGTTGTGGTTCTTATACCACTTTCATAGTATATGGTTTGGTCCCCCCATGGGGTCCACTGTGTATTCTGTGCTATTTACTGTATTTCTTTGCAAAGTATTGTGTGCATTGTGATTATCTCCTGGTAGGAGATATCTAAATGTGTTAGAGTATTATATAATAAATACATATTTTTATAAATACCTTGTGTGGTTCTTTTTCACTTAATCTATAGTATAAGATTGCATTCTGGTAAAACAAGCTGCTTTACACTCCTTCTGGACTAAGTCTGAAGGCTGCCCTCCACAGCTACCACTTGGAGAGCTTTCTAAGGTTATCTAAGACCTCTTAAATCACCATAAGGGTTGTCTGGACATCATATACCAGGCAAGCGTCTCACAGGGACTGAAGGGCCAATTGTGAACACTGGTACACTTTGGAACCTAGACATCAGGGACCCAGTACTCTACAATCAACGTTGCTTCAAAAGCCAGGCAAAAAGTGTGTGGGGGGTATTTACTTCAACAGAACCCCATTTTCTCATATAGATTCATGCCTATGCCTCTAAGGGCACAGAAAAATGGAAATAGTGCCAACTTCAGTGCGCGTTGTTGGGTGACATATGGCTACTGTGACGTCACCCTGATGTCGTTTCCGGTGCCGAGATAGAGCCAGAGTCCCCTACTTGTGTGGTGGAGTTATGAAAAGTTTCTGAATAGAGTCTGGTACCTGTGGATATTTAACAGAAGATCTTCTGTTTTTAAGGGTAATGCAACAAACAACATTGTTCTGCTTTCATTTTTAAATCCTTTTTTTCCCTATATGAAGAAACAATAGAGGTTTGCCGGAATGTCTGCATAGAATTGAAGCAAGAAGACTACACAGTACATTTCATGTCGCATTACCCTTTTGCAAAAATTGGTGTATATGCTCTAACTTGGTTTTTTTTTGCAGGTCATAATCCTATTTTTGTCATTGCCTTTTTTTCTTCTTCTTGTATGCGTTTCCATTTATTAGTCCTCTTCGTATTTTAAGATGCCTTTAACTGCTTTACTTCTCTTTTCTTCACATCTTGTTGCTCCAATCTCATTTTTATAAAAATGAATCCACGTTCAACGAATGTTGTATCATATTTACTAAGTAAATTGTTGCTGCATGCTTTAAAGACAGTTGTTAATGCATCTGTGCTCCAGGTCACTTGCACCTTCTCTCGTTGGAGAAGAAATGATGGCATTAGACCTGAACTGTCTGATGGCTAAATTTGATTGTCATGGAAGTATACAGCATCTAGACAGTTACCTGGCAAGAATGATTTACTTCATTTTAATTTAAATTCTAGAACTATAAGTTCGAGGCAGATGAGCTGCAGATCACACACTATGCATAGATCGCCATCTGTTGTTGGGCCCGGATGTTTGCACTTTGTTGTTGTATTGGAATAAGTCTTTGGAAGTCACGAGATAGGTGACTCCTCCTTTGGACAATAGTGCGCATGGGCATCGACTCCATCTTCAGATTGTTTTTTTCCGCCATCGGGCTCGGATGTGTTCGTCGCGCTCCAGTTCGGTGCCGCCACCGTTCTAACTTTCGACGCGCAATCCTTCACCCTGTCGTCGGTATTGTTTTCGATCGCGTTTCCCTTTTCGACGCGCATCTCTACAACTCCAATCCTTCGATTCCGGTCGTCGACGCAGGCCTTCGGGCCTAACTGCGCCATCAGGGCTTCTTGGCTCATGGAAAGGACTCCCTTCAAAAAGTGTCCTCAATGTGGATCCAAGTTTCCCCACGCCGATCTTCACGAGGTGTGTAACCTCTGCCTTTCGCCCGAGCACGAGGCCAAAGACTGTCCAGCTTGCGCCGCTTTCCGCTCCAAGAAAACCATATGGGATCGTCGAGCTCGAAGAAACATGGCTCGATCGTCGACATCCATACCAGACGATATCTTCCAGGAAGGCGTTGATGTACCGGAACAGGAACAACTCGAAGAGGGCCTCATCAGCGCCTCCGAAGCCGACGATTCCGGCGTCGAAGAAATCACTCCTGGGCAACGGGTCGTAAGTACTAACGTCGACCCCTCCCCACCATCCATTCCGGCAAAGGCTTCGGTAACACCTTCACCTTCGGGCCTAGGTGCACACTGGGACAAAACTTCCCACGCCCCGCCTTCCGGCTCGGCCAAGAAGTCGACAAATGAGCCTTCAGGCCGCTCGGGCTCGAGCCAGCCTACCCTCGGTGCCGAAACCCCATCCTCGGCACCGAGACCAAAAGACAAGCCACTGTCTACGCCCGCACCAAAGCCGGGTTCCACATCGGCGCATTCGGCACCGAAACCCACCGGCACTCAGCCTTCGACTCCGAAAAAAACATCGGAATCGAGCAATCAACCAGTTCCCAGAACCGCTGGAACTGGCGCCGAAAAAGTTATCGGTACCGGCTCCAAAGACCCCAACGGAACCGACAAACTCCCGTTTCCAAACCTAGGGAGTACAAAACAACTCCAAAATTGGTGCCACACAAACATTCGGACCCGAAAAAATCGGCGCCGAAACACCACACTTCACAGGAGGAGCTTTTCCAACCCGATCCAACCCAACAAATCCTGGAAATAGACCCAAATACAGGCCGCCTTGTGGTTAGTCCTTCCAGGAAGAGGAAATTGGACAAACCTGCACCAGCTCCACTCCCTCTCAAGAAAAGAGACATTGCCACTTCTCCTTTCAGGAACCCTTCTCCACCCCCTCCTCCACACCACATCTCTCCTATTCCATCTCCAGTACCCTCACAATCTCCTCCACCTCAGGATGATGAGGACCCTTCTGAGTACGAGGGTGATGATCAACCCTTAGGAGAACCTAGCCCTCCTAATATCCCAACTGACCCATGGGACAATTATGGCACACCAGATGTTCCTGACACACCACAGGATGATGTCTACCCATCTAGACCATCCCCGCCAGAGGACACTATAGGGTTCACTCAGCTCATACACAGAGCCGCAGAATACCACGGTGTAGATTTACACACAGACCCTATAGAAGAAGACTTCCTTATGGACACTTTCGCACCATCTCAAAGGTCCACTTCTATTCTCCCAATGTTGAAAGGGGTAATCAAACACGCTCCTGAAGTCTTTAAAGATCCTGTAAGGGCTAGAGTCATTAACCCCAGGGGAGAAAAGAAATACAAGTCTGCCCCAGCTGACCCTGTTTACATTAAAAGGCAACTTCCCTTAGATTCCTTAGTAGTTTCTAACGCCAGGAAAAGGGCTAACTCCCAAACCTCAGGTGATGCTCCACCTCCTGATAAGGAGTCAAAACTCTTGGACGCATCTGGTAAAAGAACAGCGTCCCAGGCAGCTAACATTTGGCGAATTGCCAACACAGCCGTTGCTGGCTAGGTACGATAGGGCACACTATGATGAACTGGAGACCCTACTACAACACCTTCCAGATCAATACAAAACAAGAGCCAATGATCTCATACAGGAAGGCAAGACTATAACAAATACCTCCATTCGATGTGCTCTGGATGCTGCAGACACAGCCTCACGAGCCATTAATACCAGTGTCCTTTTGCGTAGACCTGCATGGCTCCGTATTTCAGGGTTCAAACCCAAGGTTCAAACTGCCATACTAAATCAGCCGTTTGACCAAGAACAATTATTTGGCCCTAGTGTGGATTCATCTTTAGAAAAGATGAAAAGACACCGACACAGCCAAATCAATGGGAGCTTTGCAATCCCAAACTCCCAGAAGTTCCTTTCGTCGCTCCTCTTATAGGGGCGCCTCTAGAGGCTTTACCACGGATAACTCCTCCACGTCCTATAAAAGTCCCACCCAGACCTCCTCTACCAGAGGTTATTACAGAGGAGGCTACAGGGGTAATAATAACAAGGGTAGAGGCAAAACCGTCAATACCCGTACTGCCTCCACCTCCAAACAATGACTTCCCTCCACTCCCCCCAGACCATTCCACTCCGGTCGGGGGAAGATTACTACAGTTGCTACTTGTCTGGAACACCATTACCATGGACAGGTGGGTGAGACAAATCATCCAATCCGGTTATTGCCTGGAACTCACTTCATCTGAAAGAGACACGTTAGTGACAGATTCCTTACCTTAGAATATCCCCAGGCGTCAGGCTGGATCCGGAAAGTTTTGCGTAGCAGTACCCTTGCGCGTCGGTAGGCGGCGTCGTGCGGCTCCGCGTCCGTCGTCGGGATCGCCGAGATGACGTCGCGGCCAGTACTTAGACGCCGCCCATGCGCGCTGACGTCAGTTCTTTCTTTTTCCGCGCCAGTAAGCGCAGATCCGGAGAGAGCAGTGCCCCAGTCATTTTTTGACTGAACTTTTTGTGACTTTTTGTCACTGTTTTCTCGAGTCGTTCGACTCAGACGGTGTCAGTAGGGATGCCCGGCTTCAAGCCATGCGACGCCTGTGGTCGATTGATGTCGATCACGGACCCGCATCAGGATTGTGTCTACTGCCTTGGGCGCGACCACGACCCCAAGTCGTGCCCTGACTGTCGGGCCTTGCATCCGAAGGCTTTGTGAGAGCGGTCTCGAAAGCTCCTCGAGGTCCGGCAGTCTGCTCCGCGCCAATCCAAGCTCCGGTCACGAGAGAGGTCGAGGGGCCGGTCGCGGAGTCCTCATCGTTCTTCGGGGTCCAAGTCTTCGCACTCCTCCGGTAAGTCGAAGCATAAGAAGTCTAAGAAGCGTCATCGCTCGATGACTTCCCCTCGCCGGTCGCGCGACTCGACTGAGGGTCCCGACGGCACCGTCCCCGCGGCTCCGGGAGTGCCTGTGGAGTCGCCGCCGCATTACCCGCCCTACCCGGGTTCGGCGGCGACTCCGGCCGAAATACAGGAGTTCCTGTCGGCTATGGCCCGCCTCTTCGGGCCTAAAGGTCCCCCCGGTGCGCCTTCGGGCCCTAGTGGGGTTCCTCCTGCGGCTCCGGCGGCGGCTCCGGCCCGACGCCGCCCGCAACACCAGCCCCGGCTCCAGCCTCGGTCCCGGCTCCGGTGCTGCCGCAACCCCGGTTGACCTCACGACACCTTCCCCGGTGCCGTTCACGACGCCGCCCGGGGCTCCGGACGGCGTCGTCCCCAGGTTCTCTCCGGCTCCGGACTCGACGCCGGACCGACGTCGATCGACGCCGGCTCCGGTGCCGCTGGAACCTTGGGTCCCTCATGTCCCTCCTCCTTACGTTGAACCTGATTTGGAGGACGAAGACACCTGGGAGGGGTCTGAGGACCCTCTCACTGCCC
This sequence comes from Calotriton arnoldi, assembly GCA_963921515.1. Lineage (NCBI taxonomy): Eukaryota > Metazoa > Chordata > Amphibia > Caudata > Salamandridae > Calotriton > Calotriton arnoldi. Next base: position 2,251,059 of record CAWUFW010000568.1, read on the forward strand.
AATGTGAGTATGATCAGGATTGGGCTGAGGAACTTGGGGATGCCAGTGGTCTGGACACCTCTCCTGGCGTTGGCATGCTGTCTCCTCCTTCCGTGGCAACGGAGGAGGGAGCAAACTTTGCTACGGTGTTGCGTAGGGCAGCTGAGGTTTTGCACCTCAAGTTACCTACCGTGGCTGTCAGGACTAACATCCTGACGGAAGTGCTTCAACGGCAGCTACCTCCTTGGAGCCACTGCTGCCGTTCAACGACGCACTTTCGGACGTTCTTTTGGGCACCTGGTCCAAGCCCACCACAGGGGCTCCTGTGGATAGGAACGTAGCCCGACGCCATCGCCCTGCTCCGGGCGACCCCCTGTTCCTTTCCCAACACCCCACCCCTGAGAGCTTGGTTGTCCAAGTCTGCCCCTCAAAGCCCCTTCCCTACCGCTCCCCCGGATAGGGAATCCAAAAAACTGGATCAATTTGGGAAGAAAGTTTTTTTTCTTCCACCAGTGCTGGCTTGCGGTCTGTCAACACCACTTGCCTTTTGGGCCGATATTCCCACTCCTTGTGGGATTCGGTGGCGCAGGTCCTGCCCCAGTGTCCTGAGGAGGTCCAGGCACTGCTTTCCCGCGCCATTGCGGAAGGAAGGGATGCGGCAAAGTATACCATCCGATGTGGCCTTGATACCGCCGACTCGCTAGGCAGATCGCTTGCGACGACAGTGGCGCTGCGCCGTCACGCCTGGCTGAGGACCACTGGTTTCTCGGGTGATGTCCAAAGCACGCTTATGGACATGCCCTTTGATGGTGTAGGCCTTTTTGGCACCAAAGCAGACCATGCGCTGGAGCGCTTTAAGGACTCGCGGGCTACAGCTAAGTCCCTGGGCCTTTCTACTGTGCGCCCTCCGCAACAGTCTGCTTTTCGCCCCTTTCGTGGCCACGGAAGGGGCGCCCAGTCACGTCCGCTGCCCAGCCACCGGCCTGCGCAGCAGGCGCCTACGCGTGGCCGAGGACGTGGCTCCCGCCGAGGCGGGTCGGGTAACCAGCGTGCGGGTCAGGCCACCACCTCCGCCCCGTCCGCGGCCTCCAAGCCCTCCTAGTCCATCCTTTCAGGTCCACAGCACGCCAGTGGGGGGCAGGGTTCGCCATCACCTTCACCACTGGCATGCCATCACATCGGACAGGTGGGTCTTGGACATTGTCCGAAGGGGCTACTCCCTCCCCTTCGAGACTACCCCCCCCCCAGCCATGCCACCTCAATACCACCACATGTCGGGGGATCACTTGGCACTTCTTCAAAAGGAAGTTGCGGCCCTCTTGGCCAAGGGGGCCATCGAGTGCGTTTCGACCACAGAAGTAGCGCGTGGTTGTTACTCCCACTACTTTCTGGTGCCCAAAAAGGACAAGGAGGACATGCGTCCTATCTTGGACCTCCGGAACGTCAATCGCTTCCTCCGGAAGGAGAAGTTCAAGATGCTCACCCTAGCTCAGGTCTTGACTGCCCTCGACCCTGGAGACTAGATGGTAGCGTTGGACTTGCAGTACGCATATTTTCACATCCCCGTCCTGCCGGCCCACCGGCGTTACCTGCGGTTCACGGTAGGCCTCGAGCATTTTCAGTTCACCGTGCTCCCCTTTGGCCTTACCAGCGCCCCTCGGGTGTTCACGAAAGTGATGGCGGTGGTCGCAGCTCATCTGCGCCGGGCAGGGGTTCTGGTCTTCCCCTACCTCGACGACTGGTTGCTGAAGGCGGGCTCGTCCCAGGCAGTCGTCTCCCACCTCCAGACTACGGCCGGACTCCTGCACTCGCTGGGGTTCTCCATCAACGTGCCGAAGTCGCACCTGATTCCTTCTCCACAGCTCCTTTTCATCGGAGCAGTTCTGGACACGACGCAGTTTCGGGCCTATCCTCCCGAACGGCGGGTCCAGGATATTCAGGCTATGATTCCGATCTTTTGGCCTCTATTCTGGGTTTCGGTACGGATGACACTGAGGCTGCTGGGCCTCATGGCCTCCTGCATCCTGCTGGTCGATCATGCCAGATGGCATATGCGGGCTCTGCAGTGGGACCTGAAGTTCCAGTGGGCGCAGCATCAGGGGAACCTGTCCGATTACGTCCAGATCTCAGAGGGGACTGCAAGGCAGTTGCAGTGGTGGCTCTCAAACCGGCAATGGCTCATGGGCAGATCCCTCTCCCTTCCCCAGCCAGAGCACACAGTTGTGACGGACGCGTCCCTTCTGGGATGGGGCGGTCACATGGGAGAGGCGGCGATCAGAAGCCTCTGGTCTCCGGCGGAGTCCCGGCTCCATATCAACCTTCTGGAGCTCCGGGCGATCCGACTTGCACTCAAGGCATTCCTTCCCTCTGTCAAACGGCAGGTAGTGCAGGTGTTCACAGACAACACCACCGCCATGTGGTACTGCAACAAACAAGGCGGGGTGGGGTCGTGGACCCTATGTCAGGAGGCTCTGCGTCTCTGGACATGGCTGGAACATCAGGGCATATTCCTGATGGTTCAACACCTGGCAGGTTCCCTGAACGCCAGGGCGGACGAACTCAGCCGCCGGTGCATGATGGATCACGAATGGCGTCTTCACTCGGAGGTGGCGCAAGTACTCTTTCTACAGTGGGGAGAGCCTTGGTTAGATCTATTCGCCACCGAAGAGAACGCGCAATGTCATCAGTTCTGCGCGTTGGAATTTCCAAGGCGGCACTCGCTCGGCAACGCTTTTCATCGCGAGTGGAGTTGCGGTCTGTTGTACTCTTTTCCGCCTATACCACTTCTACCCAGTGTTGAAGAAGATTCGGCACGACCGGGCCCAAGTCATTCTTGTGGCTCCGGACTGGGCTCGAAGAGTTTGGTATCCCGAGCTACTCAGTATGAGCGTCGATCCCTCGATCCGTCTGCCTCTTCGGGAGGATCTTCTGTCGCAGCAGCAGGGGACAGTCCTCCACCCGAACCTGTCCAGTCTCCACCTCCTTGCGTGGAGATTGAGCGGCGGCAGTTGATTCCTTTCGACTTGCCTCCCGAAGTTTGTGATGTGATTCTGGCAGCCAGGCGTCCCTCCACTAAGGTGGTATACGCCTGCCGGTGGAACAAGTTTGTGGCATGGTGCACAGCAAAGGCTGTGAATCCCCTTTCTGCCCCTCTATCTGAGGTTCTTCTGTTCCTTCCTTCTCTGGCCCGACGGGGTTCTGCCCTGGGTACCATCAAGGGCTATCTTTGTGCAATATCGGCCTTTCTCAGGCTTCCTGATCAGCCCTCCCTTTTCAAGTCCCCTGTTAACAGGTTTCTTAAAGGCATTACACACCTCTTTCCTCCTGTTTGGTTTATAATGCCTCAGTGGGACTTGAATTTGGTTCTTACCTTTTTAATGTGCGCTCCCTTTGAGCCTCTACATAACTGTCCTCTTAGTCTTTTCACTCTGAAGACTGCCTTTCTGGTGGCCATCACCTCCGCTCAGCGGGTGAGTGAGCTCCAGGCTCTTTCGTGCAAACCTCCCTTTCTGTCTGTCCATCCAGACAAGGTTGTTCTTAGGACGCGTCCGTCCTTCTTGCCAAAGGTGGTTACTGCCTTCCACATTGGGCAGACCATCACTTTGCCCACCTTCTTTCCGCCTCCGCATCCTTCCAGAGAGGAAGAGAGGCTCCACCGTCTGGACCCAAAACGTGCGCTTTCCTTTTACCTCAACCGCACACAACAGTTCCGGGTGGATGACCAGCTCTTTGTTGGCTACGTGGGCGCCAAGAAAGGTCGGGCGGTACACAAGAGGACCATCTCCCGCTGGGTAATCTTGTGTATCAAAGCCTGCTATTCTTTGGCTAAGAAGGAGCCCCCTGTTGGGCTACGTGCCCATTCTACCAGGGCAACAGCTGCTACCACGGCTTTAGGCCGTGGTGTTCCGCTACAGGATATATGTCAGGCAGCTACGTGGGCCTCGCTGCACACGTTTACCAAGCATTACTGCCTTGACAGCCAGGTCCGGAGGGACGGCTTCTTTGGCCGCTCTGTCCTCCGTGACTTCCTTGTCTGAATCTGTTCGCAGACCCACCACCGGGGTTGGTATTGCTGGGGGTATCTATTCTAAGGTAAGGAATCTGTCACTAACGTGTCTCTTTCAGATGCACAAGTTACTAGAGACAGTAGTTAGTGACAGATTCCTTACCGCCCCGCCCATCCTCCCCGTTCTGCGAACTGATTTCTAGGGTTAAGGACATCCCTTTCAGGGCCCTAGTATTTTCTCAGACACCAATGTCAGCTTCTTGCATGGCTCTGCGTTCCTGGCGCGGAAAGTCGTGTACAGAACTGACGTCAGCGTGCATGGGCGGCGTCTAAGTACTGGCCGTGACGTCATCCCGGCGATGCCGACGACGGACGCGGAGCCGCACGACGCCGCCTACCGACGCGCAAGGGTACTGCTACGCAAAACTTTCCGGATCCAGCCTGACGCCTGGGGATATTCTAAGGTAAGGAATCTGTCACTAACTACTGTCTCTTACAGATGTATCGTTTCACAAGTTAGTAACTTGTGCAACTCCTCCAAACATACCACCCAAACAGCGTCCAATGTCAGCAGACCATTTAAAGTTTCTCAAATAAGAGGTACTTTCCCTCCTACAAAAACATGCAATAGAACCAGTTCCCCTGCATCAGCAAAACACAGGGGTCTACTCACTGTATTTTCTCATTCCAAAGAAGGACGGAACCCTGAGGCCCATCCTCGACCTCAGACCATTAAACCTCTACATACAGTCAGACCATTTTCATATGGTCACTCTTCAACAACTCCTTCCTCTACTCAAACAAGGCGATTTCCTTGCCACCTTAGATCTCAAGGGCGCCTACTTTCCCATTCACCCTGCTCACAAAAAATATTTTCGATTTGTAGTGGACGGTCAACATTATCAGTTCAAGGTGCTCCCATTCGGAGTCACCACAGCACCCAGAGTCTTCACAAAATGTCTGGCAGTCGTAGCAGCCCACTTAAGAAGACAACAAATTCACGTCTTCCCATACTTAGACGACTGGCTCATAAAAGCCAAGTCGCATACCCAGTGTGTAAATCACACACACACAACAATCCAACTACTTCACGACTTAGGGTTCACAATAAACCTCACAAAGTCTCACCTCCAACCGTCCCACATCCAGCAATATCTAGGTGCCACAATAGACACCTTAAGAGGCCTTGCATACCCCAATCCAGCCAGTATAGCAAGCATGCAAGCCCTTATAACAAAATTCCCGCCGCAACACTCCCTTCCAGCTCGGGTGTTTATGCAACTGATAGGGATGATTGCCTCTTGCATATTCATAGTCCCGCATGCAAGACTCGAGATGCGCCCCTTGCAAGAATGCTTAGCACGTCAGTGGAACCAAGCTCTAGGTCAGCTAACAGATCTGGTGGTGTTGGACGGCCGCACACATCGCTCTCTGCAGTGGTGGAACACCCAAAACCTTTCCAAGGGGCGACCATTCCTAGAGCCAGTTCCACAGATTGTATTAACAGCAGACTCATCGCTCACCGGATGGGGAGCTCATCTACTACATCACACCATACAGGGCACATGGACACCTCAACAAAAGCTACTCTACATCAATCATTTGGAGTTACTAGCAATCTTTCTGGCATTAAAATCATTCCAGAAACACATATCAGGCAAAGCTGTGTTAGTCCGGACGGACAATATCACAGCAATGTATTATTTACAAAAACAGGGGGGACGCACTCTCTGCAGCTCTCTCAACTAGCTCAGACCATATGGAGGTGGGCTATTCCTCAAAACATATTCCTTTTAGCCCAACACCTTCCAGGAATTCAGAATCAGATGGCAGATCTGTTAAGTCGTCAAACACAACAGATTCACGAGTGGGAACTTCACCCACAATGTCTTCAACCGTTTTTCCAAATGTGGGGGCATCCAGAGATAGATCTCTTCGCCACACATTGCAACACAAAATGCCCAAGCTTCGCCGCCAGATATCCACACCCATTGTCCAAAGGCAATGCGATATGGATGAATTGGTTAGGCAGATTTGCTTATGCTTTTCCGCCTCTCCCACTCATTCCATTAGTGGTCCGCAAGATGCAACAACAGTCACTAACACTGATTCTAGTTGCTCCAACATGGGCCAGACAACCATGGTACACAACATTGCTGGAACTATCCGTAGTCCCGCACCAAAAACTACACCTCTCCTCACATCTTTTAACACAGAACCGTGGAGAGATCAGACATCCAGATCCAGCACAGCTCAATCTAGCGATCTGGCTCCTGAAGTCCTAGAATTCGGTTACCTCAATCTTCCACCTGATTGCATGAACGTTATCAAAGAGGCTAGGCGCCCCACCACTAGAGCCTGCTATGCAGCCAAGTGGAAAAGATTTGTGTTATACTGTACCAATAACACAATCAATCCTCTAGATGCGTCCATTCAACACATCATATGTTACCTGCTGCATCTTTAAAGATGTAATCTAGCATACACATCCATTCGATTGCATCTCGCTGCCATAGCAGCTTACCTGCAAAATAGACAACATTTGTCATTATTCAGGGTACCAGCCATTAAAGCATTTATGGAAGGTCTCAAAAGAATAATCCCTCCCAGGGTACCACCCTCTCCAGTGTGGAATCTAAACATCGTCCTCACTAGATTAATGGGCCCTCCATTCGAACCTCTACATAAATGTGAACTCCAATTTCTTACATGGAAAGTTGCTTTCCTTGTAGCTATCGCATCTCTCAGAAGAGTCAGTGAGTTACAGGCACTAACTATTCAAGAACCATTTTTACAACTCCATCATAAAGTGGTTCTCAGGACAAATCCTAAATTCCTTCCTAAAGTTATTTCTCCTTTCCATCTCAACCAATCTGTGGAGTTGCCAGTATTCTTCTCGCAACCACAAACAATAGCAGAAAGAGCTCTTCATACACTAGACGTGAAAAGAGCCCTCCTTTACTACATTGACAGAACAAAACCTTTTCGCAAAACAACTTTTTGTATCCTTCTCACCACCACATAAAGGCAATCCTATATCAAAGTCTGGGATTGCAAGGTGGATTGTCAAATGTATACAAATTTGCTACCACAAAGCAAAACGTACACTATCTATTCCCCCTAAAGCCTACTCTACCCGCAAAATAGGGGCTTCCATGGCATTTTTAGGGAACATTCCCTTAGATGACATCTGCAAAGCAGCTACATGGTCTACACCACACACATTCACAAAACACGATTGTGTAGATGTGCAGGCAAAACAACAAGCTGGTGTGGGCCAGGCTGTACTCAAAACACTATTTCAGACTACTGCAACAGATACTGGTGGTCGCCGCTAAAGGGAAGTACTGCTATGCAATCTATGCATAGTGTGTGATCTGCAGCTCATATGCCTCGAACGGAAAATGCTACTTACAAGTATGCATCTGTTCTTGGCATGTAGAGCTGCAGATCCACACACGCCCACCCACCTCCCCGGCTACCTTTTATCTGTTCCAGTATTATCTTAATTAGATACAACATACATGGACATCTCTTTCTGTTTCTCACAAAACTCCATCATTTCCCTTCTTGACGAAAAAACAATCTGAAGATGGAGTCGATGCCCATGCGCACTATTGTCCAAAGGAGTCGTCCCCTATCTCGTGACTTCCAAAGACTTATTCCAATACAACAACAAAGTGCAAACATCCGGGCCCAACACCAGATGGCGATCTATGCATAGTGTGTGGATCTGCAGCTCTACATGCCAAGAACAGATGCATACTGGTAAGTAGCATTTTCCTTATTTCCAGGCCGCTAACGCTATCTGTGTAGTTGACTTTACCCTTCATTGCTAAATGCTAAGATGTGTGAACAATGTAGAAATGTTATTAAATGTTACTATGCAATGAAAGTACCTTCTCTAAATGTCTGTTTGTTTATGGAAATGCCCAATTTGAAAGGAAACTACTTATTTGCTGTGCTGGTCATGGCCCTACCGTCATTTTGACTGTTTCAGTGCTGTGTATCATGAATGACACTTGGAAGGATCTTTTTTAAACAGGAAATAGCTCAATATAGTGGGGCATAGCATTACTAACACAGCATCATGTGTAAGCCCAAACAAATCATACAGACGAGCAGCTGGGGTTTATATGGTGTGACCCATGCTTTTAAATGACAAAGCAAGTCTCTTTTGCATCAAATTTAGGACTTTGTCTTTGATCTGACTGACTGTGATGGGTTGTGTAAAAAGGTGATTTAAAAAAAGGCTTTGAATAAAATTCCCTTTACAGAATTTTAGCCTCACAGCCCTACAAATTACTTTGCTCCTTGATAAAAAAACAAATCTAGAGAAAAGGGCATTTCATGTTTTTTCTTCTTGAACGTTGTCCTCACCGTTATACAGGTACTCAGCTTGGTGTACAGCGCCTGCAAGGTGAGTGTTCCTTTTCCAAATAACCTGATTTGCAGTTCTTCAGAAACTATTATTTGGTATCAAGTCAACCTTGTATCCCTCATGAAAAAAACATAGTTCCTCAGATGAATCTCTTAATCTTTCTAGTTTTCCTGGAAGTATAAATTTTGCATTTAAATGTCCACATGTTAAAACAGCATTCTAGTGTGGGCCTATTAAGACATGCTGTCCTCCCAGCATTCAATTGAAATCACATAAGAAAATCCTTTACCCAAAGTCTTGATCGATCAGATTGATAAACAATGCCAATGGCAAAATGTTTTCCTAGCATGATTGATCAAGTCCCATCAACTGTCTTAAAAGCTCTACATCTCAGGTCTAACATCATGCTATGCTGTCCTTGATTTGTACAGAGCTGGGCTGCTGTTAAAAGTTTGATCTGAACAAATGTATCCCATCTGTTGAAAATCAGCGAACAAATGTTTTTTATATTTTGTCATTTTGATCTATGTTTTTGTTAGTGTTGTAATACATCCTGACTTTGCAGCTGGCATCATAGGAAAACATTAACATGTATTTGTGGACTGGCATCCTCTTTAGTTCAGTGGAACTGTTTGCCTCCATTGGTGGCGCTGCTGATTTTTTTCAGCTCAGAAGGGGTCACCAGAACTCTGTGATCAAGATGGAGTTCTCCCTCTAAATTACTCTATTTACTTACCACCCTGATTTTAGAGTGGCAAGTGATCTTATTTCGCTTACCTTGATCCTGCCTGCTGAAAATGCCAACTGGATTGACAGCTGTAATGTAAAATGGAATAGTTAATGAGATGGAAAGTTACCACTCACAGACCACTTTGAATCAAACTACCTTTCCCATAACAGCAGAAGAAAACATAGCATGACTTCTTTTTAACTGGTTTCTATCCCAAGAATATCTTAAAGCATGTGAGGAAACCCCAGCACTATCTCTTTCTTCATGCAAAGTGTACAGCTCGGTTGCACACTTGGAGAACTATCCACACCAGTCCTGCTTATTCTGATGCCTGGTTGAATGAATGACAACTACCAGACATCTATAAGATCTTCAACACCATACATCACATTGTTTCACAGCATTTGCCTAAATAAACGACTTCCATGTTAATGAAAAGCTAATGCATGTAACCCTCCTTTGTGGGGCACACTAATCCATAATGCTAGTTGCCAACGATAAACCCAACATAATTGAATCACGATGCCACCTAGCAACCCTCATCTGATGATAAAATAGCAGCACCATCTGGTGCGAAGTGGGATAATCTTTGCCTCTGTGCCCGTCATAGCATTTTTACTGTCAGTCTCAGTAGTTAAGATTATATGTTTTCTAGGGCAGGACCAGGAGGTGGACATTTTGCAAGTTGAAAGCTTGCTTATAAGAAAGGAGGATGCATCCACAACCAGTTTAAAATAAAACTTTTTGAAGGGTGATTCCATTGACCAGTCTCCTGACCTCATTTGATCTTCCAGCCTCCCACAACGCAGAAAACCTTGGCGGCCATAGTCCCTCTTGTAGAATGAGTCTCAAAATGGGAGGTGTCCTTGTCCTCCTCGAGTATAATTCACCTGATCATCTTGCTAGTAAGTGATAAAATAGGACAAACAGTTTCCAGACGGAAATTATAGAAATCATTTGCTACTCTTTTATGGCTTCATAATTCTAAAGACATCTCAGCTTTCACAACTTAGAATAGTCTAGAAAAGAAGGGTACAAAATTGAGTGTTTGAAGTCTGACAACAGTAAATGCTACCCCTTCTGTAATAAACATCCTGCTGACTAGATCCAGTACCTGCACATTAGACACCTGTCGGCCTGCCATGCTACTAAGTACAAGCGCTTGCAAACTTTGGTAAAATCTCTTTTCTAGAAAGATTCTTATTCATGGGCCATGGCAAAATAATTTAAGTACTCTTTTTTTCTTCCCACACCCGAGTATACCAGGGCTGGACAGGCTTTTTATTCGACTGGACATTTGCCCGGTGGGCTGAAGCCCTTGGAATCTAGTTTTAAAAACCCAAGGCCGCCCCTGGTGCCACAGTCATTTTCCCTAGATCCCATGGGCTCAGTGCAGCAGGCAAGGTAGGCTTTAAAGAGCGAATTTTTGCCAGGAATATTTTGGGTTCCCCCGTCCAGCGCTGGAGCCATACCCATCCTCCAGTGTAGGCAAGTCTCCGCTACCCACCTTCAGCAGTCTACACAGCAATGGGTGCTCCCCAACCAGTGACCATTAACCTGAATGTGAGCAAATAGATTGTCCTGTTGGCCATACCTGACCCATTTAGCTTGCAAAGAACCTAAAGATATGATCAAATCTTGCTCCCGTGGGATCCCAATTCCATACACCTCTATTAACTGGACTGGCACTACCTCTGCAGCCTCTGAATTCATTCTCTAGCTTTCATATTTTGACTACTGCAAATTCATTCGAGAGGCAAAGATCTAGCGTGAAGGAATCCCAATAGTACCATCAGGCCCGCAAATTCTGCAATGCTTGTTTCCGATCTCTTGCATTCTGTATGTATCCGGAGTTCCAATCTGGCACTAGATTCTTCTTTCCTGGAAGTTACTCTTCTCTCAATGCGATTTCCAGGGCCAGGTAGAAATGCCAGAAATCCTTGCCCTTTACCACCATCATTTTATATGTCAATACAGCTTTTCTTTTGACCACCTTTCAGTTGCATCACTAGTCCCACAGTAACTTTCCAGCTGTAGAAGGCTGACACACCTCTGTCACTATATTCGGAATCATGCCAATTATCTCCTCTCCAAGCTTCAATGTTGTCCATGTATCTAAATCAGTATCCTGGCCTCTTCCATCAGTTGTATCATGTTGGAGTATGTCACACCCTTCCTCACATGGCAGCTTTCAGCCTTTCGAGTGGCCTTACTTACATGTCTCTTGGAAAGATGGCCTAAATTGAAGAGATCCTCAAACATGGCTAGCAGACAGATGTGTCTTTCACCAGTAAACTCTGCAGTTCTGTCTGATATTCACCACTTTGCATTGAAAAAGCTTAACCATTGTCGGTGATGAGCCTACAGGAAGATCATATTCAGACAGATTTAAAGATAATTTTTTGTTGTGATCTCAAAATCTTAAACCTTGTGGTACATCGACTCCTAAGGCTCTTGAACCATTATCTGGCTATACTCATTTATTTTGAGTATCATTCCACTGACTCTAAAAAAAAAAAAAAAAAAAAATGTATTTAATCCTCTACAGAAGTATGGTGAAGCACTGTGGGCTGCTGCCAGCCTGAAGAATAAAGCTGCGAATGGCAACATCTGCCCTTACAAATAAATTGGAGCAACTTCGAATGGACCAAAAATAGAAAGCGTCCTTGAGGGTCTAGGCTGACCATCCAGTCATTAACCAGGATTTCTTTGAGAAGACAGACTCTTCAACTTGAAAAGTCGGTTAACCAGCCACTTTTCGAAGTCCCGCAGGTTGATCAGTGTGTCCCTTGTTTCTTTTCTCCACACCAGAAAGAGTTCTTTTCTCCACACCAGAAAGAGTTCTGGTGAAATTCTGAGATTGTGAAATCACTCCAGCAGTAGACACTTCCTTCTTGAAGCTCTTGATCAACTTGTTTAAGAAACTGGTCCCCTAACACAAATGCAGTGGAGATGGTTACTGCCCTTGAGATGAAGTCCCATAGAACTCTTTATGGAATCTAATAACTGTCTGGAGCACCAGAGTATCCCCCACTATCCATGTCAAATTGTGACTGATTGAGGCCGGATAATCCCCAGCCTTAGTAGAGGTATAATACTCACCTTCATATCAGTTTGTTGTTTTCTTACCTCAGAAGTTCCCCCACTAACTCCATGTGCAAGCACTTATGATTGTAAAGAAATCCTGAAATGTCTGGCATCCTACCATGGATTGCTTTTCCTAAAGCCCTTGGGCCCATTTGAAGCCCTAGAAGCCCACTGGGCCGCACCCACACTGCAAACACCTTCGGTCTAACCATTTTCCTAATAGAAACCTGGGTCTTGCCAATGATAGTGAATGTCCTTAAAAATTTGTAAAGCTTATTAATGAAGGTCTCCACAAAAAAGTGGTCTCGGCAGTGAGGCCCTCCAAATGAAGTATGGTTGCTTAGTTTGGGTCTATTTTTATTCACGGGAATCTTATCTTTTTGTAGACAATGTTCCATATGTGATTCCTAGCAAAAGCATGTCACCCTCTAGCCCAATCTATGTTCTTGTGGAAGATGGAACTGCCTAAGGTCCTGGGTGCTTCAGCCATATCCAGAATTTTAGTCAGACTGCCTGGCACATCCAAGAGTTTTTGTCCTGGCAGGATTTCCAGAAAGCGTCTGTGCTCTTTTGGCAGTGGTTTCCTTACTTTAGTGAAGTAGTCCTCTTCTGATCGATCCAGGCTAAAAACCCACATTGTGTTCCAGTAAGGGTCAAGGGCACACTGTAACCTCCTTGTGCATAGTTTTACGTACTCTGCTGCACATACAAATGTTGCCTCATTTGTTGGACCAGTTTGATGACCCTAGAGAGATAATTAACATTTGGACTGAACATGTCCCTGGTCAGTCACCCTCTCTTGGGTCTCTCCATAGGTTAGTGGCTCCTGTGCCACTCCCTCACTGAATTATGGTCTTTGAGAAGTCACTATGATCTGTCACAACTACAATCTTGCTCTGATTCTCCCGAAGGGCTGCTCTTGATTAGAAGTGTGTGCCATTTGGAGTCAGCCATCTGAAACTGAGCGCTCTACTTCCACTTTACATCAGTTAAGGCCTCTTTGATATGTGCGGTTTGGGACACTTTGTTCCCATTCACTGGCCAAGACACTACCAAAATGCAAATCACAACTCCGCAAGAGGTAGGTGGGCTGAAGTGGGCTGGTTGGCAGGACTCAAAGCAATATTCAAGGTAATTTGCAGGCAAAAGCCTATATAACACAGTACAGTGAACACGAATTGTGCACAGTGCAGTTCATTCTGCAATAGTCCGCCAGCTGCTCTGGACCTCTGCTAAGTGTCTTCCTGTAGAGAAGAAACGTGTTCATGCTTGCACTGCCACCTGGTGGCAGATGAACCACATTGTACTGGAGTCTGGCTCCAACAAGCTCTGCACCCAGACCCCTGCAAGCCCTCCTCGATCTGATGGGAGAAACTGCAGCAATGCACAGCACCTAGAAAAGAGGTGCTGTGACATTTGCACTCTTTGCCCCCCCGTACACAGAATGGCTAACAGTGCTTGGGGGGGCCCAGAGAAACTTGAAAGTGATGAGTGCACCACACATGTAAGCACACCAAAGTACTGTACAGCAGAAAGAGCACTAATTGAACAAGATCGGTCTGCTGAAGCACAGGATTCATAAATGGCTTGGCATTCTTGGCTGCTGAACAGACAGATAACTGATGAGCCATCCCCTTGTGCTTTAGGGCTGTTTTAGGATTATCAGTTAAATTGTTAGCCCCATTATTTTGGGCTTCATGTACCAAAAGGTTTTTATATTAACAAAGCTTGTGAACCAGTCTTTGCAACCGAAAAGCACAATTTCACTTTGCACAATATCCTTGTATGAGTTGGAAAATGTTTCCAACTCGTAAAAGTGGTTTTGCAGCTTTTTCCAAATTGCAGAAAGGTGTGAAAGAGGCTTACCCTTGTTTTCATGTGGCAAAGGAATGGGTCAATGGACTGTGACCACAGGTGTGGTCCCAAACCATTGCAAAGCTAACTCCTCTCAAGTTGGAATGTTAACTAGTCCATAAAGTGGAAGATTTGGTGATAATGTTTGACATGGGGGAAGCAGGTAGTGGTCATGCAGGCCACTGCCTTGCTTTCCAGTCCCCACCCCTTCCCAGCGTTTTCCCAAACAGGAAACATGTTTTTCATTTTAAATGAGAACCTGTATCTTTATTGGACGTGGTAAAGTAAATGCATGGATGGCTTTCATCTGTTTCTTGTGGGCCACCGTCCTCTGCCATTCACAGGTCATTGTAAAATGTGAATTGCCTACTTAATATTAATTAGGCTGGGTATTTTGTGAACAGGCAATGTGACCTATTGGAACATACTTTACAGCTCAAAGCAGTTGGTGTTGCATTTTGCTCATCCCTTGATTCAGAGCAGGGTTAATTCCTCCGTTCCCATACTTCCAGTTCTTAGCAGAAATGTAGTTTATTCAATGTTTGGGCTGCTGAGATGTACAATAGAAAATCGTATAATTCTTGCTTCTGGGTTCTGCTATAAAATATCATATTGCCATTTTGTTCTCTTGCCCTCTATGTGCATAGGCATAACAAGTGGTTTAGCAACTGTTTTTATGTCACTGTGAATAAAACGAATGCTTTATTTCCATTGCAGTGCTTTCTTTAGATTGTTATAATTAAAATGTTTTATTTGTATTCATTGTCTGCAGTGCTGATTTATTGTTTAGACTAATCTGTCTTAACTTTCTTTCCCACAAATGATTGTGGCTCGAGGAGGCTGTGGTCTGGTGTGGCTAGCTGGTATTCTACTATAAAATATCTGATTTTATCATCAATGTCTACAGCAGGTTCTTGTATACATGTGAAAGGATGTTCCTCTCATTCCTGCCTCTCCTACCCATTTAAACCAGTCTCAAGGTATACCACTAACGCCTTTTTTGACAGAATGCCTATTCCGCTTTTTTGTGTTAAGTATAAAGCATTGAGAGTTCATGCTAAATTAAGTCGCAGACATTTGAGGAAAGACTGTAGTCCATTACGTTAAAAAGAAGTGCTGTTGTATGACTATTTGAATATAAATTCAATCCAAACGCTATATTAAATTAAGATAAGAATTTTTAACAAAGTATTATAAGTTTGCAGGTCATTTTAGATCTTTTCCTTTTGTTTAAGCAAATGGGGAAAAACTGTAAAAGAAAAATGAAATATTCGTATTTCGTGTGACAAAATCAAGCCCACCTTTCGTTTATTGGCTTTAGTGTTTGATAATTGTTTTGAGCATTTGTTTAATTGATTTAATTAATTCGTAAAATGGTGCGTTTAGCAATAATCATTAACCAATGATGGCTAGAAAACCATAGTTCATGGTTTCACTTATTTGCACTGCCTTAATTCTCAACATGTAAACGTAGTAGTTCCATATGTCTGTTTTTACATGATATTACATATGTCCCAAAAGCGTGTAATCTCCCATCTAATGTGACCTGCCCTTGCCTAATTTAATAGCTGATTGCAGCCTTCTCATCAGAATTCTAAAGTAACTTTACCATTTGATTGACATTTTGCAATCCATGGCAATCTGTGTTAACTGAACTTAATCACCCCTCAGCCATGGCAGAAACCATACTTCCATTGGAGCAGTTCTTGAACATCAACCAGGAGAAGCTAATCAGTCTCATGACAGTTCTCTGTGGCCTGAAGGTCATTGGAGTAAGGTTTTGTTGCTTAGCCAAAACTTGATCTATTAATTTCAGGGAGAGATTTGGCCTTGTGTGCTAAATGTTGTCATTGTTTATCTTAGGTGCAGCTTTAGCTGTCCTCTTACTGATAGCCTGGTCTTTGAAAACAAATATTCTCAAAATGCCTTTCTTTAAGGCTACCACGATTCATCTTTATTCACCACCAACACATCAGCCCATTGCTTATATTTTTAGTGGACTGCCATCTTTACATCAGTATTCTGGAGTTACTGATCCTGTAGCCTTGAAGTCCCTCTCCATCTTCAAAGGAATGTAATGCTGGTCTACACTGATGCCAATATGAGGTGCATGAGATCATTTGCTTTGCCAGCTGGCAACAGGCCTGATGGGGGCTGGGCTCATACTGAAGCAGGTCTCATGTAGTTGCTACTGCCCACCTAGTACTGAAATATGAAATAAGGTGCTCCAGAGTCATGTTTAACACTAGGTCTGAAACCTCGTGTCATGTGGATTTGCAACACATGCATGTTCACATAAATCAGTATCTTTGCCACAGTCAACTACTGGACTACTCCAGTGCACATTTCTTTTTTCTTGGCTGTTTACACGTGTGGTTTTTCTGGGCACTTCACCCAATTATTAACCAGTCACTTTTATTCTTTACTCCTTTATAATCTGTTCAAGCACTGGACAAGAGGCTGGTGTAGAACCTGGCTTATAAGCGTGAAGAATGAACACTTACCTTTCTAGTAGCTTATGTTTAACTAGTACTTTCTTGTCCTTCAAGCCCCACGCCTCATCTTTATACATATGACCCAACCGTTGCAAACGTGTTGTCTGTGGTTATTAATGTCATAAGTAGTGACTTGCATTTTAAAATGAGCTAGTGTGATGAAAGTTTATACATTTATTCATCTTCTCAACCATATATACATCTGATAAATTCCTGTTATGCACAGCATAGCACTAATGCCACATGTTCAAAATGGGAGAGATTAAAAATGCTGAATAACTACAGAAGTGAGTACATTGTTTCCCTGTCAATAGAAATGACAACCAGAGGTTTAAACCCTCTCATCTACATATACTACTAGAAATATTCTATTAGTTTGCCTCAACAAAATCCCAGCACTCTGATTGGCAGTGCTTAATAGATATCCATATATTCCTTTGCAAAGTTCATCAAAGACTCCTCTAATACGTGAAAGGGTACTGCAATGACCTATTGCAACATCCTTTGATTCTTCATCTTTTTGATGTTTGCAGCACATCTGCCTGTCAGCACTTTCATGCCTATCCTTTATTTAAGTTACTTAATGATTAGGATTCTTCTCAAACTTTGTAATCGTACATTCTTAATTGCCTTCAAAAACTCTAGTGTTTTGAGCAATGAATTCATCTTGAATACCACTTATGTCCTCTGTTTATATAAAAAAAAAAAAGATGTTGAGTGTCCAAAACGGTCTTTTTGTGAGAATAGAATGCCAAATCTTCGTCATGTATTTGGGGTTTGAGAACATTTATAGCATCTTGCACATTGAGCATTTTGTTAGCAAGATCAAAGATGAGTGCTCAGACCGGAAAATATTCTTGTTTTGATCACAAATTATTAATTCTGAATACAGGTAGGGTGTCACAGCCATTTACCCTTTTGTCCAAAGAAGATTCATTACCGGTTATTAACATTTGTGACTGAAGTAATGTTTATTGCATTGACTGTCTTCATCACACTTGTCCTTTGGTTTTTTCTAGGTTGACAACATCACTTTGATGTACTTTGTGAATGAATGTTATTGCGTAGCTTTCTGCAAGGGTAGCTAGTCAAATCTCAACTTTGGTGCTCAACAGCAGATCTGTTATTGCTATCAATTAAGTGTTAGTGAGCATTTTATAGGCAAACCAACCCACATGAATTAAAACAGTCCCTGGACACATCAGTACCCACAGTTTTTGTCATAAGATACTTGTAAGAATGCCTCTCGTAGGCATGATAAGTGGGAGCCTTTTTGGGCACACTGGCATGCACCCACATTCTGAATTTGCTGAGCAATTCCTTATGCTTCCAGCGTGTGTCCAGTCAGCAGCATGATGAAGAAAAGTCACAAATGTAATGTGGCCCATTATGTTGCAGTGTTTTTTATTTTCTGGAACTTCATTCTTGGCCTTACAGTGCTGTTAATATAGATGGAGTTGTCTGTACCAAGTGGCACTACTCATGCCAAAAAGGCATGTCTTTATGCTTTGGTGCAAATACCTGTGGTTAGAGGCATAGCTCATGGGCATTGGTCGTGCAGCTCACACAAGTGGTAAGGTCAACTGGAATGGACATACTTTATCATCAGAAATGTTAGAGTATTTTATGCTCTAAAATTGTATTTATGATGATAGCGTGACAGATAGGATGCTTTTATGACCATTTATTCAGGAACCAGCCTTTTATGTTCAACAGTCATGGAAAAAGATGTAGAACATTTCATTCTATCTGGAAAAAGTCACTTGCTGTTAGGAGAGGTCTTTTTTTTAAAATCATAATGTCTATTCTACACTGTGTTCCTCAGCACTGCTAACCAGCAATAAATACGTTCATACATCTAGCATAACTAAAATTTCAGCAGGTTCAGGCAGGCTGAAATCTCTATCCAAAATTCTAGATCTTTAAAATGTTGAAAGCTATAGAGATGAAATTACTGAATACAACTGCCATCTTTATTTTGCAGAAAAAAGGTGATAATTGGACATTTCAAATGCCCTTGTTCATTAGCAACATTTATATTATAACAGTGGCCAGAATAATTTGACAAGGTTCCAGCCTGAATATGGACTTGTTTCTGAGTATTATTGTGCTGTAGAGGGGAGAAGTATACTTTTTCTAGCTCATTTCATTGTTGAGTGCACTAATATTTTGATTTGTACCTGAACAAAGTCTATGAAAATCCTCATCTGAGGATATTTTGTCAACTATACCAGGGCCCATATTATACATTCTGCCCCAGGGGCGCAACTGGCGTGTGCGCCAGCTTTGAGCGCCCCGGGGCACAATGGTATTACAGAACAGGCCGCACACTCTTGTGCGTCCCCTTCTGTAATAGCACTGGCACACATGTTTCACCAGCGCTATGATGAGAAGGTGTTCCCTCATTTGCATGGGGGCATGGCTTTGCCTCTGTGCTGTATTACCGACATGGGCACAGAGGCAGACATGCCTTTAAGAGGCACACTTAAAGAGCGCCACAAAAAGGTGGCACACTTTTAGTGCGCCTCCTAGAGGCAGCCCTCTGGGGTGGGGAGAGAAAGGGGGTCCCATGAACCCACCCCCAGACATCCCCCTGCAGGTGGGTGCGGTCACTCACTGGACCCACCTGCAAAGGGATCTCTAATTCCCCCTTAAAAGTGCAGGTGGGTGCTGCATGCATAGTGAAACACTGAGCAACTTTTAAGCAGCTGCTCTGTATTTCACTTGACTGTGCTACCCCCAGGGCAGTGCGAGTTGGCAGCTTCCCTGGGGGTAGCGCATTCATTATAACATGGCACACTTTCCTTGTTTGCACCCCTCATACCTTTTGAAAGGTGCCCTGTGGCACAAACCAGGATAGTGTACCATATCCGTAATACGGTCCCAGGTAGTAAAATAAACTATATCTTTTATTTGTTTTACTCGCCCACCCTCCTGTGAGGTAATACTTTATAGACAGAGGGACTTGAATAATATTTTTACGTGAATTGAGAAACAACTATTCAGATCATGTTTAGTAACTTGTAAAATGGGAATCATCTTTTAGTTTGGAGTTACTTGCAGTTTGTCAGTTGCATAATTCACTGATGACTTGCAATAGTGTTCATCCCACACCTATGAATGGTATTAAGTGGTTTATAAATTACTGCATAGGCAAATAGCTTTCATTTATATCTTCCTGATTTCCTGTGTACTCTAAGAATCCACAATAACAGTCTTTGAAGAGAAAGCAGAAAGATTGAAGATGACCTTGCACTGTTGATATTTTATAGTTTGTTCAGACTGACCTCTCACTTAAGGCGTGTCTGTCACTGTAAATATTTTTGTTTCACAAACTGTATACATGAAAAATGAATCACTGTTATTTTAGATATTTTTGAGAATTTTACCATTTACTGAGTTTCATAGATTAGATCAAAATCTTATTAGGATTCCGCTAACATGACATTTTAGCCACTGGATAATAAATTGCTATACAATGTATGTTCTCCCATTCCTCCCCCACATAATTTTACTCTTAGGATTGAAGTTCATTTTGGTCATATCGAAGCATGGCACCTTGGTAAAATAATCTAATGTTCTGTTTCGAACTGTACATTTGTGATATCGTGAATGGAAAAGATAACCCTGGGAATAGTGTTTGTTGTAGGCTATTGAGAATCTGCATTTGGAAACCTCAATGCTCTGTTTGTGATGCCTCCTTGTCATGTCTCCTGGTAAACTGAAAGTGAGTTGGACTTCCTCTGGATGTCCGTTTATTCAACTACAGTTCATTGGGTCCACATAATTTTCAAACTAACTCCGAGATCATGCTGTTCAAAGGGTTTTTGTGTCTGTTATTTTGCTGTTTGAGTAAAAGGTGTGGTAGAATGTCTTGATTCTAATATATTTTTCATGGACCAAATTCACTGTTTAAAATGGTATATAAGTAGCATGTGTTGGGTGTAGATACATATGCTTAGCATACTCCTAGTGTTGGGCTCGGACGTTGCAAGTTGTGTTTGCTCAAAGTCTTTCGAGTCATGAGGTATAATGACTCCTCTTAAAGTCTGTATTGTGCATGGTTTTCGGCTCCTTTGTTCAATCGTTTTTCTCCGCCATCCGGTTTGGATGTATTTTTCAGAGCTCCGGGATCGAAACTTCAATGTGGTCTCACTGACCCGTCGGTGATTGCTGTACATCACCCATTGACGAAAACACATACAAAACCAGCTGATCGCTGATTTTGAAGTGAATGAAAAGACGCCTTTCAGCTTCTGCCTCAAGTGTCACGCGAAATACTCCGGACAAGATCACCATCGAGTCTGCAACCTCCGTCTCTGGACCACGAGGAAACATCGTGTGGAGCCTGCCAGGCCTTTCAGTCACAAAAGTCTCTTCGACTGAAGAGTCAGAGGGTCTACACTATGATACTCGCATGACGAGCGGAAGATGCCTGACATCTTTGGGAACCAACAGACACACCCCCAAGAGAATCAGGCCTCAAAGCTGAGGCCCAGCGCATCAGTGACAGAGAAGTGGAAGCCTGCTTTTTCCTAGTAGTGGAAATGTTCCGATTCTGACCAAGGAATAGAGGAAGCACAAGATACCTCCTCGACAGGGCACATGAGTACGATGGCGAAAGCCTCAGACACATACCCAGTCTAAAGCAAAGGTTCAAAGAGAGGCTTACGGAACTCCACCACAGCCCTAGGGCCATGGATGAGTCTGATATAAAACAAAGGAGCAGACAATCGTCCCTCCGTCCTAACAAGCCTACAAGGCAACAGAAAAGACTAAGGCACAGACTCCTTCGAAGTCAAAGCCAGTTTTGGAGCAGGCATCCAAAAAACATGCATCAATGCCAAAGAAAACTTTGGAGCAGAGTGCAGGGCTTGAAAAGCCTAGAACACTTTTGAAGCCTGTCTGTCTGTGCTGAAAACACCCTTGGCACTGAAAATAGTCTGCATTGAAAACCTCATTAGACTGCCACATGCCATCAGTTCCAACAAAGCCATCAGCCTCAAACGCCTTTGTTATCCAAGACGTTGTCGACGCCGAAAACTATTTCAGCATCCGAAACACCTAAAGATGTCTATTTCCACATACCAATACGCGGTACCCCCGCTTTCAAGTAAGTAGCCAACGTTTATCAATTCAAAATATAGCCAATACTGCACCAAGAGTATTTACAAAATGTATTGCGGTAGTAGCTGCTCATGAGAAGAGGGGGCACACGTGTTCTCCTATCTAGACGATTGGATGATCAAGAGTGCAAGCAAACCACAATGTCTGTACAGCATTCAAAAGGTAATCAACCTTCACAATCTGGGCTTCACGCTCAGTGTTACCAAATCTCATCTCCAACCCCCGCAGATTCAGTCATTCTTCAGGGCTAACCTAAACTCTATCACCGCAAGGGCAAGAGTCCAGTCGTGAAAGAGTACAAAAGATCAAATTTGCATTGCCTCTGTTCCAGCCACATCACATTACGGTCAAAACTGTGATGCGCCTTATAGGTATGATGGCATCATGCATTTCCATAGTGCCACATGCATGACCGCACATGCGCTTCCTGCAACAGTGTCTACAGTCTTAATACTCGCGAGCAGAGCGGCACCTACAAGATCTAGTGTTGATATGGTCGATGACTCATCGCTCTCTGCAGTGGTGGAATAGCAATAATTTGTTTTGGGTGTGGCCCTTCAAGACCCAGTTCAGCAAGTGACCATAGCCTCAAACGCATCCTTACACGCTTGGGGAGTGCACATACAAGATCTCACAGTGCGTGGTCAATGGGCTCCAGTGCAAACGTCTCTACACATCAACCATCTAGAGCTTCTTGCGGTTCAATTAGCTTTCAAAGCTTTGCAACATCATCTTCTACACAAGGTGGTTCTAATCCATGCGGACAACATAACCGCCATGTACTACGTACAAAAACAGGAAGGAGCAAAGTCCTTACATCTGTTTCATTTAGCTCAGCACAATGGCATTGGGCCATACATCACAACATCCACCTCCTAGCTGAATACCTACCACGGGTGGACAACGACTTCGCAGATCTGCTCAGCAGAATTCAACAGGTACATGAGTGGGAAATTGACACGCAGTTACTCCATTCGTACTTCCTACGATGACGAACCCCATAGATAGATCTCTTTGCCACACAGCAGAATGCAAATTGCCAAAGCTTCGCCTCCAGGTTTCCTCATTCCCGGTCCAAGGGCAGTGCCCTATGGAGTTAATGGGCAAAGATTTTTGCCTACGCTTTTTCCCCTCTCCCACTCATACTTTACATGGTTAAACTCAGGCAACCCTCCCTCACACTGATTCTAATCGCCCCAACATAGGCACGACAAGCATGGTTCACAACTCTGCTGCAGCTAACAGTTGTGCCACACGAGAAGCTGCCAATCTGGCCACACCTAACTCGGGAGCAGCGTAGGGTCAGACACCCCAACCAGTTCAGTCTAGCGATTTGGCTCCTGAAATCATAGTTTGGATACATAAATGTTCCACAAGAATATAGGACCATTCTTAAAAAAGCCCATAAGCCTACTACACAGGAATGCTGCACAACAAATGGAGAAGATTTGTACACTACTGCTTAGCAAAACTAATCCAACTGCTCTCACCTATGGTACAAGATCTGATTTGTTACCTACTCCACTTACAACAAGCAGGTCTAGCCTACATTTCCAATTTGGTTACACCTGGCAACACTTCATGCATATATGCAAAACAGACAACATATATATGTTTAAAATACCAGTCATCAAAGCTTTTATGAAAGGATTTAGAAGAATGATCCATCCTCCATTCCACTAGCACCTGTCTGGAATCTCAGTATAATCCTTACCAGACTTATGGGTCTTGCCTTTCAACTATTACATTCATGTGATCTCCAGTTTCTCCCTTGGAAAGTGGCCTTTTTGGTAGCTATAACATCCCTCAGGCGGATCTGTGAACTTCAGGCGCTCACTTTGGAAGAATTGTTTTTCCAAGCCTGTCCTGATAGACTACTACTAAGAACAAACCCCAAATTTCTCCATAAAGAAGGTTCTTCTTTTCGTTTAAATCAGACCATTGAGCTCCCAGTTTTCTTTCCAAAACCAGACTTTGTAGCTGAGAGAGCACTACACACACTTGATGTTAAAAGAGCTGTAATGTATTACACTGAGAGGACAAAGCCCTTTCGAAAACCTCCGGCGCTTTTTGTGTTATTGTCAAACCCTCAGAGGCTCTCCAAAGTAGGAATTTCCAAGTGAATAGTCAGATGTATACAAACTTGCTACCACAAGGCCAAACAAGTGTTACCTTCTACTCCGAGAGCTCATTCCACACGTAAAAAAGGAACCTCTATGGCTTTCTTCTGCAATATTCAATAGAAATCTATAGTGCAACCACATGGAATAACCCACATACATTCACCAACCATTACTGTGTAGATGTTCTAGCTAACCAACAAGCTAAAGTGGGTCAAGTTGTTCTACAAACACTTTTTCAAGCATCCCCATTGGCCATTAGCTAGCCACCGCTTTTTGGGTGCACTGCTTTACATTAGATGCTAAGCATATGTATCTATGGCCAACACATGCTACGAATGGAATGTCACTTACCCTGTAAGCATCTATTCCTAGCATGTAGTGCCAGATGAGTGAAAAACAATCTAATAAAGGAGCTGATGACCATGCGCAATACAGACTATAGGTGATGTTGAAAATTATTTTTATTTTTTTATATTTATTCAAGTTTATTTTTATTTGCATAGTTACTGAAACCCAGTGCAATACGCCACAACATCCGATAAAACCATAAATACATAGTTAAAAGGTAAGTGCTCCGATGTCATGAAATGATTGTAGCAGCTTTGCTTACCTATATCAACTTAAATTAGGTCACCATAAAACATTTTTTAAATTGAAGAGCCAGTCTGTGAGAAAGTTTATCTGTTAATTAAAGATGCAGGAGTGTCAGATGGCAACCAGTCACTACACAGTATATCTGAGTACAAAGTGCAGAGTGCATCGAAGTTTAAAAGAGCCACAATGTCAGCAAAGAGCCCAGATGAAGACTACTTAGACCTATGGGCCCTTCTCTCAAGTTCCCTTTAATATTTGGGGATCGTAGTTAATGTACCAAACTAACTCGTTATGGTATTTTCTTTTCCACCAGAGCAAGGTACTTTACTAGCCTACAGTGCCTCCGTGTGATCCCTCTTTGATTGAAGTGGGCCTTTAGCAGCTGACTCTTTTCCTCCAACCTCTCTGCTTCCGAGAGGTGTGTGCTTGCATCCAGTTTCATCTGCACCCACGTGTCCGTGTGGAGCATTATGCGCAAGTCCAATAGAGCCTGGGGAATATTCCAGCGGGCCAGCTTGCTCCAGAGCCTACCCCGGTCTAAACGGTTGAAGGCTGCCCTGAAGTCAATGAAAACGAGATGAAGGGGCAGCTCGGAGGCTTTCGCCATATCGATGAGTAGCAACATAGCCAAGAAGTTGGTTGTAGTGACTGGTGTTTTAGAAAGCCCTGTCTGATTGAGTGGGATTATGGCTTTCTCAGATGCCCAAGATGAAAGTTCCTCTAACAATTCCCCCGCAAAGTATTTTGTCTCGTTCTCGATGAGGGCAAACAGACAGTAGTTTTTCGCAAAGGATGTGTCTCTGCTTTTGTAAATTGGAGAGATTTATTGAGCCTTTCCATGAAGCTGGAAGTTTGCCCAGAAATCCACTTTTTTCCCCAAAATTTGATCTAAAGATTCAGCCCAAAATTCCGCATTTTGTTTGAAGAGTGCCGGGGGAATGCCACTTTTGCCCGGGACCCCTTCTCCACTTCCTTTTGCAATTTGCCGTCTAATTGAGTTAATTCAGGATGACTTGTAGGCATGCTGTGAGTCTTCAGTTAGTTGGGGCGAGGGTGATGGAGGCCTGTCTTCCTTCGAATGAGTTTCTTTAGGGGTATCCTTTGGCATCTTTCTAGCTGCCTGGCGCGTGGCATTTGCAACAGATTGGTGATTGAAATGATCCACCAGAAAGGCTGCCCAAGTTTTTTCAGAAATGTGAGAAACAACTCCCCCGTGTGATGGACACATTATCTCATTGACCGTCCTCCCCCCTCAGTAAAGTGCACACTGCCGTTTAGCTTAATATCTGAGAATAGCCTTGCCCAGACCTAGTCTTCTTGTGACCTATTGGCAACCCACTTCAGTATCTTAAGTGTAGTTTTTTATTGTCTAAGAAATATTTGAAAATTTATGTCCTCAGGTTTATATCGCAGAGATCTTGGGGTGCTATTTATAGCCTTTTGGAGTTGCTTCAGTTGTTTACATTGGGCACTTGTAGTGCTCCCCACCTCACTGGGTGTTTGGTGGAGCCTTATTTTAAGTAGTGTGGTGAATGTTTCTGCCAATCTACTGGCGAAGCATTCCCATCTGCCTATAGCACAGTTTGTTGTTCCTGTTTGTACTATAGGAGTCACCATACCCTGTGACTTGAAAGACTTCTTCGAAGAAAAACAAGTTGCATTTGTTCAATACTAGATGGCAGGAGTATGCTAAGCATATGAATCTATAGCACTTCACGCTACAAATAGATTTTTACAGGGTAAGTTACATATTCCTTTCTTCTTACTTGGGTAACAGTTATTTCTATAATACCATCTTTTCTTTCATCTGTACTGTAGCTTTCAATAGTGGGTTTACCTAGTATTTTGTCTTCAAGTTGACTTGTGACCATATTACCCCCAGTGTCTTTCTTTTGTTTATTAAACTGTTGTATGCTTAGTCAGGTTTTGTTCTCTTAGTCTTGGAGGTACACTGACACATCTTCCTATTGTTCATATGCTTTTTAAAGTTCATAAATATGAGTACACTTATATATGTGCATTATTGTTTTGCAGGAAAGAGGATATCAAGGATCTGGAATCAGATAAGGAGGCTGCTATGGAGGCTGAAATCAAGGCTGCTCGGGAAAGGGCCATTGTTCCACTGGATGCTCGTATGAAACAGTTCAGAGATATGCTGCTTGAGAGAGGGGTTAGGAAACTATCTTTTATGATGTATTTGAACCTTTTCAAATGTACTTTTTTTGTCTTTCCTAGGTAGTGCATGTATTGTCTCTACTAGACCTCTATTTTTCTGACAGTGGGCTTACAGGCCGCCCATTGCTTACCATTGGTAGCCTCCATTGTCACTCATGTGCATCCTTCTTATTAGTCAGATGCAGTAGACTTCCTTCCTCTTCGTGTCTATTCCCTGGAGCATGGGTGCATTACTTGTGTTCTTCTACTGCTCATTCTTTTAGTCTCTGCTTTTTTCTTTATGTTGAAGTTTTTCTACTAGAGTGAGTCTTTTTGTTGTCTCCATTGTTTATTTCTCATCTTTCTGTGTACTCTCACGTATGTGTTGCTTGAGCCCCTCCCATATCCATGTTGCTAGACTCTCCCCACCTTCCCACATCTGTTTTGCTTTATCCCCCACGTCCATAATGCTCGACCCCCTCCTGCCTCTGTGTTGCTTGACCCCACCACCCACCCTCCCGCTCTGTTGCTTGAGCCCCCGCCTCTGTGTTGCTTGAGCCCCCGCCTCTGTGTTGCTTGAGCCCCCGCCTCTGTGTTGCTTGAGCCCCCGCCTCTGTGTTGCTTGAGCCCCCGCCTCTGTGTTGCTTGAGCCCCCGCCTCTGTGTTGCTTGAGCCCCCGCCTCTGTGTTGCTTGAGCCCCCGCCTCTGTGTTGCTTGAGCCCCCGCCTCTGTGTTGCTTGAGCCCCCGCCTCTGTGTTGCTTGAGCCCCCGCCTCTGTGTTGCTTGAGCCCCCGCCTCTGTGTTGCTTGAGCCCCCGCCTCTGTGTTGCTTGAGCCCCCGCCTCTGTGTTGCTTGAGCCCCCGCCTCTGTGTTGCTTGAGCCCCCGCCTCTGTGTTGCTTGAGCCCCCGCCTCTGTGTTGCTTGAGCCCCCGCCTCTGTGTTGCTTGAGCCCCCGCCTCTGTGTTGCTTGAGCCCCCGCCTCTGTGTTGCTTGAGCCCCCGCCTCTGTGTTGCTTGAGCCCCCGCCTCTGTGTTGCTTGAGCCCCCGCCTCTGTGTTGCTTGAGCCCCCGCCTCTGTGTTGCTTGAGCCCCCGCCTCTGTGTTGCTTGAGCCCCCGCCTCTGTGTTGCTTGAGCCCCCGCCTCTGTGTTGCTTGAGCCCCCGCCTCTGTGTTGCTTGAGCCCCCGCCTCTGTGTTGCTTGAGCCCCCGCCTCTGTGTTGCTTGAGCCCCCGCCTCTGTGTTGCTTGAGCCCCCGCCTCTGTGTTGCTTGAGCCCCCGCCTCTGTGTTGCTTGAGCCCCCGCCTCTGTGTTGCTTGAGCCCCCGCCTCTGTGTTGCTTGAGCCCCCGCCTCTGTGTTGCTTGAGCCCCGCCTCTGTGTTGCTTGAGCCCCCGCCTCTGTGTTGCTTGAGCCCCCGCCTCTGTGTTGCTTGAGCCCCCGCCTCTGTGTTGCTTGAGCCCCCGCCTCTGTGTTGCTTGAGCCCCCGCCTCTGTGTTGCTTGAGCCCCCGCCTCTGTGTTGCTTGAGCCCCCGCCTCTGTGTTGCTTGAGCCCCCGCCTCTGTGTTGCTTGACCCCCGCCTCTGTGTTGCTTGACCCCCCGCCTCTGTTGCTTGACCCCCGCCTCTGTTGCTTGACCCCCCGCCTCTGTGTTGCTTGACCCCCGCCTCTGTGTTGCTTGACCCCCCGCCTCTGTGTTGCTTGACCCCCGCCTCTGTGTTGCTTGACCCCCCGCCTCTGTGTTGCTTGACCCCCCGCCTCTGTGTTGCTTGACCCTCCCCCTCTGTGTTGCTTGACCCTCCCCCTCTGTTGCTTGACCCTCCCCCTCTGTTGCTTGACCCTCCCCCTCTGTTGCTTGACCCTCCCCTCTGTGTTGCTTGACCCTCCCCCTCTGTGTTGCTTGACCCTCCCCCTCTGTGTTGCTTGACCCTCCCCCTCTGTGTTGCTTGACCCTCCCCCTCTGTGTTGCTTGACCCTCCCCCTCTGTGTTGCTTGACCCTCCCCCTCTGTGTTGCTTGACCCTCCCCCTCTGTGTTGCTTGACCCTCCCCCTCTGTGTTGCTTGACCCTCCCCCTCTGTGTTGCTTGACCCTCCCCCTCTGTGTTGCTTGACCCTCCCCCTCTGTGTTGCTTGACCCTCCCCCTCTGTGTTGCTTGACCCTCCCCCTCTGTGTTGCTTGACCCTCCCCCTCTGTGTTGCTTGACCCTCCCCCTCTGTGTTGCTTGACCCTCCCGCCTCTGTGTTGCTTGACCCTCCCGCCTCTGTGTTGCTTGACCCCCCGCCTCTGTGTTGCTTGACCCCCCGCCTCTGTGTTGCTTGACCCCCCGCCTCTGTGTTGCTTGACCCTCCCGCCTCTGTGTTGCTTGACCCTCCCGCCTCTGTGTTGCTTGACCCTCCCGCCTCTGTGTTGCTTGACCCTCCCGCCTCTGTGTTGCTTGACCCTCCCGCCTCTGTGTTGCTTGACCCTCCCGCCTCTGTGTTGCTTGACCCTCCCGCCTCTGTGTTGCTTGACCCTCCCGCCTCTGTGTTGCTTGACCCTCCCGCCTCTGTGTTGCTTGACCCTCCCGCCTCTGTGTTGCTTGACCCTCCCGCCTCTGTGTTGCTTGACCCTCCCGCCTCTGTGTTGCTTGACCCTCCCGCCTCTGTGTTGCTTGACCCTCCCGCCTCTGTGTTGCTTGACCCTCCCGCCTCTGTGTTGCTTGACCCTCCCGCCTCTGTGTTGCTTGACCCTCCCGCCTCTGTGTTGCTTGACCCTCCCGCCTCTGTGTTGCTTGACCCTCCCGCCTCTGTGTTGCTTGACCCTCCCGCCTCTGTGTTGCTTGACCCTCCCGCCTCTGTGTTGCTTGACCCTCCCGCCTCTGTGTTGCTTGACCCTCCCGCCTCTGTGTTGCTTGACCCTCCCGCCTCTGTGTTGCTTGAGCCCCCGCCTCTGTGTTGCTTGAGCCCCCGCCTCTGTGTTGCTTGAGCCCCCGCCTCTGTGTTGCTTGAGCCCCCGCCTCTGTGTTGCTTGAGCCCCCGCCTCTGTGTTGCTTGAGCCCCCGCCTCTGTGTTGCTTGAGCCCCCGCCTCTGTGTTGCTTGAGCCCCCGCCTCTGTGTTGCTTGAGCCCCCGCCTCTGTGTTGCTTGACCCTCCCGCCTCTGTGTTGCTTGACCCGCCCCCTCTGTGTTGCTTGACCCGCCCCCTCTGTGTTGCTTGACCCGCCCCTCTGTGTTGCTTGACCCGCCCCCCTGTGTTGCTTGACCCCCCCACCCACCCTCCCCCTTTTTGCTTGACCCTCCCCCTTTTGCTTGACCCTCCCCCGCCCGCCCTCCTGCCTCTGCGTTGCTTGACCCTCCCCCCACCCGCCCTCCTGCCTCTGCGTTGCTTGACCCCCCACCCGCCCTCCTTCCTCTGCGTTGCTTGACCCCCACCCGCCCTCCTTCCTCTGCGTTGCTTGACCCCCCACCCGCCCTCCTTCCTCTGCGTTGCTTGACCCCCTACCCGCCCTCCTTCCTCTGCGTTGCTTGACCCCCCACCCGCCCTCCTGCCTCTGCGTTGCTTGACCCCCCACCCGCCCTCCTGCCTCTGCGTTGCTTGACCCCCCACCCGCCCTCCTGCCTCTGCGTTGCTTGACCCCCCACCCGCCCTCCTGCCTCTGCGTTGCTTGACCCCCCCACCCGCCCTCCTGCCTCTGCGTTGCTTGACCCCCCACCCGCCCTCCTGCCTCTGCGTTGCTTGACCCCCCACCCGCCCTCCTGCCTCTGCGTTGCTTGACCCCCCACCCGCCTCTGTGTTGCTTGAATCCTGCCTCTGTGTTGCTTGACCCCCCACCCGCCCTCCTGCCTCTGTTGCTTGACCCCCCCACCCGCCCTCCTGCCTCTGTGTTGCTTGACCCCCCCACCCGCCCTCCTGCCTCTTTGTTGCTTGACCCCCCCACCCGCCCTCCTGCCGCTTTGTTGCTTGACCCCCCACCCGCCCTCCTGCCTCTTTGTTGCTTGACCCCCCACCTGCCCTCCCGCCTCTGTGTTGCTTGAATCCTGCCTCTG
This sequence comes from Calotriton arnoldi, assembly GCA_963921515.1. NCBI lineage: Eukaryota > Metazoa > Chordata > Amphibia > Caudata > Salamandridae > Calotriton > Calotriton arnoldi. Next base: position 2,281,608 of record CAWUFW010000568.1, read on the forward strand.
TGTTGCTTGACCCCCCCACCCGCCCTCCTGCCTCTGTGTTGCTTGACCCCCCCCACCCGCCCTCCTGCCTCTGTTACTTGACCCACCCACCCGCCTGCCTCTGTGTTGCTTGACCCGCCTCTGTGTTGCTTGACCCGCCCTCCTGCCTCTGTGTTGCTTGACCCGCCCTCCTGCCTCTGCGTTGCTTGACCCCCCACCCGCCTCTGTGTTGCTTGAATCCTGCCTGTGTTGCTTGACCCCACCCGCCCTCCTGCCTCTGTGTTGCTTGACCCCCCCACCCGCCCTCCTGCCTCTTTGTTGCTTGACCCCCCACCTGCCCTCCCGCCTCTGTGTTGCTTGAATCCTGCCTCTGTGTTGCTTGACCCCCCACCCGCCCTCCTGCCTCTGTGTTGCTTGACCCCCACCCGCCCTCCTGCCTCTGTTGCTTGACCCCCCACCCGCCCTCCTGCCTTTGTGTTATTTGACCCCCCCAGCCCTCCTGCCTCTGTGTTATTTGACCCCCCCACCCGCCCGCCTCTGTGTTATTTGACCCCCCCACCCGCCCGCCTCTGTGTTATTTGACCCCCCCACCCGCCCTCCTGCCTCTTTGTTACTTGACCCACCCACCGCCTCTGTTGCTTGACCCGCCTCTGTGTTGCTTGACCCACCCACCCGCCTCTGTGTTGCTTGACCCACCCACCCGCCTCTGTGTTGCTTGACCCCCCACCAGCCCTCCCGCCTCTGTTGCTTGACCCCCCGCCCGCCTCTGTGGTGCTTGACCCCCCACCCACCCGCCTCTGTGGTGCTTGACCCCCCACCCACCCTCCCGCCTCTGTGGTGCTTGACCCCCCACCCACCCTCCCGCCTCTGTGGTGCTTGACCCCCCCCCATCCGCCCTCCCGCCTCTGTGGTGCTTGACCCCCCCACACGCCCTCCCGCCTCTGTGGTGCTTGACACCCGCCCTCCCGCCTCTGTGGTGCTTGACCCACCCTCCCGCCTCTGTGTTGCTTGAACCCCCCACCCGCCCGCCTGCCTCTGTGTTGCTTGACCCACCCCACCCGCCCTCCTGCCTCTGTATTGCTTGACCCACCCCACCCGCCCTCCTGCCTCTGTATTGCTTGACCCACCCCACCCGCCCTCCCGCCTCTGTGTTGCTTGACCCACCCCACCCGCCCTCCCGCCTCTGTGTTGCTTGACCCCCCACCCGCCCCTGTGTTGCTTGACCCGCCCTCCCGCCCCTATGTTGCTTGACCCCCCACCCGCCCTCCCGCCCCTGTGTTGCTTGACCCCCCCACCCGCCCTCCCGCCCCTGTGTTGCTTGACCCCCCATCCGCCCTCCCGCCCCTGTGTTGCTTGACCCCCCACCCGCCCTCCCGCCCCTGTTGCTTGACCCCCCACCCGCCCTCCCACCCGTGTTGCTTGACCCCCCACCCGCCCTCCCGCCCCTGTTGCTTGACCCCCCACCCGCCCTCCCGCCCCTGTGTTGCTTGACCCCCCCACCCGCTCCTGTGTTGCTTGACCCCCCCACCCGCCCTCCCGCTCCTGTGTTGCTTGACCCCCACCCGCCCGCTCCTGTGTTGCTTGACCCCTCCCGCTCCTGTTGCTTGACCCCTCCCGCGCCGGTTGCTTGACCCCTCCCGCCCCTGTTGCTTGACCCCACCCGCCCTCCCGCCCCTGTTGCTTGAATGTGTTGCTTGACCCCCCTCCCGCCTGTGTTGCTTGACCCCTCCCACCCGCCCTCTCGCCTCTGTGTTGCTTGACCCCTCCCACCCGCCCTCTCGCCTTTGTTGCTTGACCCCTCCCACCCGCCCTCTCGCCTTTGTTGCTTGACCCCTCCCACCCGCCCTCTTGCCTTTGTTGCTTGACCCCTCCCACCCGCCCTCTTGCCTTTGTTGCTTGACCCCTCCCACCCGCCCTCTTGCCTCTGTTGCTTGACCCCCTCCTACCCGCCCTCTTGCCTCTGTTGCTTGACCCCTCCCACCCGCCCTCTTGCCTCTGTTGCTTGACCCCTCCCACCCGCCCTCTCGCCTCTGTTGCTTGACCCCTCCCACCCGCCCTCTCGCCTCTGTTGCTTGACCCCTCCCACCCGCCCTCTCGCCTCTGTTGCTTGACCCCTCCCGCCCTCTCGCCTTTGTTGCTTGACCCCTCCCACCCGCCCTCTTGCCTCTGTTGCTTGACCCCCTCCTACCCGCCCTCTTGCCTCTGTTGCTTGACCCCTCCCACCCGCCCTCTCGCCTCTGTTGCTTGACCCCTCCCTCTCGCCTCTGTTGCTTGACCCCTCCCTCTCGCCTGTTGCTTGACCCCTCCCACCCGCCATCTCGCCTTTGTTGCTTGACTCCTCCCACCCGCCCTCTCTCCTCTGTTGCTTGACCCCTCCCACCCGCCCTCTCTCCTCTGTTGCTTGACCCCTCCCACCAGCCCTCTCGCCTCTGTTGCTTGACCCCCCCACCCGCCCTCCCGCCTCTGTTGCTTGACCCCCCCACCCGCCCTCCCTCCTCGGTTGCTTAACCTCCCCACCCGCCCTCCCTCCTCGGTTTCTTTACCCCCAACTGCCCTCCTGCCTCTGTTGCTTGACCCCCCACCCGCCGGTTACTTGAGACCCCCGCCCCACCGCCTGTGTTGCTTGATCCCGCCCTGTGTCGCTTGACCCCCACTCTCCCGCCTCTGTTGCTTGACCTGCCCTGTGTTGATTGATCCCGCCTGTGTTGCTTGAACTGCCCTCCCGCCTCAGTTGCCTGACCCCCCACCCGCCCTCCCGTCTCATTGTAGCTTGATCCCCGCCGCTGTGTAGCTTGATCCCCGCCGCTGTGTAGCTTGATCCCCGCCGCTGTGTAGCTTGATCCCCGCCGCTGTGTAGCTTGATCCCCGCCGCTGTGTAGCTTGATCCCCGCCGCTGTGTAGCTTGATCCCCGCCGCTGTGTAGCTTGATCCCCGCCGCTGTGTAGCTTGATCCCCGCCGCTGTGTAGCTTGATCCCCGCCGCTGTGTAGCTTGATCCCCGCCGCTGTGTAGCTTGATCCCCGCCGCTGTGTAGCTTGATCCCCGCCGCTGTGTAGCTTGATCCCCGCCGCTGTGTAGCTTGACCCCCGCCGCCTGTGTTGCTTGATCCCCGCCGCTGTGCAGCTTGGACCCCCGCCGCCTGTGTTGCTTGACCCCCGCCGCCTGTGTTGCTTGACCCCCGCCGCCTGTGTTGCTTGACCCCCGCCGCCTGTGTTGCTTGACCCCCGCCGCCTGTGTTGCTTGACCCCCGCCGCCTGTGTTGCTTGACCCCCGCCGCCTGTGTTGCTTGACCCCCGCCGCCTGTGTTGCTTGACCCCCGCCCGCCCCTGTGTTGCTTGACCCCCCCTCCCGCCTCGGTTGCTTGACCCCCCCACCCGCCCTCCCGCCTCGGTTGCTTGACCCCGCCCTCCCGCCTCGGTTGCTTAACCCCCCTCCTGCCTCGGTTGCTTAACCCCCCCACCCGCCCTCCCTCGGTTGCTTAACCCCCCACCCGCCCTCCCTCTTCGGTTTCTTTACCCCCCAACTGCCCTCCTGCCTCTGTTGCTTGACCCCCCTCCCGCCCTCCTGCCTGTTACTTGAGCCCCCCGCCCCACCGCCTGTGTTGCTTGATCCCGCCCTGTGTCGCTTGACCCCCACTCTCCCGCCTCTGTTGCTTGACCTGCCCTGTGTTGATTGATCCCGCCTGTGTTGCTTGAACTGCCCTCCCGCCTCAGTTGCCTGACCCCCCCACCCGCCCTCCCGTCTCATTGTAGCTTGACCCGCCGCTGTGTAGCTTGATCCCCGCCGCTGTGTAGCTTGATCCCCGCCGCTGTGTAGCTTGATCCCCGCCGCTGTGTAGCTTGATCCCCGCCGCTGTGTAGCTTGATCCCCGCCGCTGTGTAGCTTGATCCCCGCCGCTGTGTAGCTTGATCCCCGCCGCTGTGTAGCTTGATTCCCGCCGCTGTGTAGCTTGATTCCCGCCGCTGTGTAGCTTGATTCCCGCCGCTGTGTAGCTTGATTCCCGCCGCTGTGTAGCTTGATTCCTGCCGCTGTGTAGCTTGATTCCCGCCGCTGTGTAGCTTGATTCCCGCCGCTGTGTAGCTTGATTCCCGCCGCTGTGTAGCTTGATTCCCGCCGCTGTGTAGCTTGATTCCCGCCGCTGTGTAGCTTGATTCCCGCCGCTGTGTAGCTTGATTCCCGCCGCTGTGTAGCTTGACCCCCGCCGCGTAGCTTGATCCCCGCCGCTGTGTAGCTTGATCCCCGCCGCTGTGTTGCTTGACCCCCGCCGCCTGTGTTGCTTGACCCCCGCCGCCTGTGTTGCTTGACCCCCGCCGCCTGTGTTGCTTGACCCCGCCGCCTGTGTTGCTTGACCCCGCCGCCTGTGTTGCTTGACCCCCGCCGCCCCTGTGTTGCTTGACCCCCCCGCCCCTGTGTTGCTTGACCCCCCCGCCCCTGTGTTGCTTGACCCCCCCGCCCCTGTGTTGCTTGACCCCCCGCCCCTGTGTTGCTTGACCCCTCCCGCCCCTGTGTTGCTTGACCCCTCCCGCCCCTGTGTTGCTTGACCCCTCCCGCCCCTGTGTTGCTTGACCCCTCCCGCCCCTGTGTTGCTTGACCCCTCCCGCCCCTGTGTTGCTTGACCCCTCCCGCCCCTGTGTTGCTTGACCCCTCCCGCCCCTGTGTTGCTTGACCCCTCCCGCCCCTGTGTTGCTTGACCCCTCCCGCCCCTGTGTTGCTTGACCCCTCCCGCCCCTGTGTTGCTTGACCCCTCCCGCCCCTGTTGCTTGACCCCTCCCGCCCCTGTGTTGCTTGACCCCTCCCGCCCCTGTGTTGCTTGACCCCTCCCGCCCCTGTTGCTTGACCCCTCCCGCCCCTGTTGCTTGACCCCTCCCGCCGCCTGTGTTGCTTGACCCCTCCCGCCCCTGTGTTGCTTGACCCCTCCCGCCCCTGTGTTGCTTGACCCCTCCCGCCCCTGTGTTGCTTGACCCCTCCCGCCCCTGTGTTGCTTGACCCCTCCCGCCCCTGTGTTGCTTGACCCCTCCCGCCCCTGTGTTGCTTGACCCCTCCCGCCCCTGTGTTGCTTGACCCCTCCCGCCCCTGTGTTGCTTGACCCCTCCCGCCCCTGTTGCTTGACCCCTCCCGCCGCCTGTGTTGCTTGACCCATCCCGCCGCCTGTGTTGCTTGACCCTCCCGCCGCCCTCCCGCCTCTGTGTTGCTTGACTTCCTCCGCCCTCCCGCCTCTGTGTTGCTTGACTTCCACCGCCCTCCCGCCTCTGTGTTGCTTGACCCTCCCGCCTCTGTGTTGCTTGGACCCCCTCGCCCTCCCGCCTCGGTGGTGCTTGGACCCCCTCGCCCTCCCGCCTCGGTGGTGCTTGGACCCCCTCGCCCTCCCGCCTCGGTGGTGCTTGGACCCCCTCGCCCTCCCGCCTCGGTGGTGCTTGGACCCCCTCGCCCTCCCGCCTCGGTGGTGCTTGGACCCCCTCGCCCTCCCGCCTCGGTGGTGCTTGGACCCTCCCGCCTCTGTGTTGCTTGGACCCCCTCGCCCTCCCGCCTCGGTGGTGCTTGGACCCCCTCGCCCTCCAGCCTCGGTGTTGCTTGGCCCCCCGCTCCCCCGCCTCGGTGGTGCTTGGACCCCCTCGCCCTCCAGCCTCGGTGTTGCTTGGCCCCCCGCCCTCCCGCCTCTGTTGCTTGGCCCGCCTGTGTTGCTTGGCCCCCCCGCCCTCCCGCCTGTGTTGCTTGCCCTCCCGCCTGTGTTGCTTGACCACCCGCCCTCCCGCATGTGTTGCTCGACCCCCCTGCCTGTGTTGCTTGGCCCCCCCCGCCTGTGTTGCTGACCCCCACGCCCACCCGCCTGTGTTGCTTGACCACCCGCCCCCCGTCCGTGTTGCTTGACCCCCTGCCCGTGTTGCTTGACCCCCTGCCCGTGTTGCTTGACCCCCTGCCCGTGTTGCTTGACCCCCTGCCCGTGTTGCTTGACCCCCTGCCCGTGTTGCTTGACCCCCTGCCCGTGTTGCTTGACCCCCTGCCCGTGTTGCTTGACCCCCTGCCCGTGTTGCTTGACCCCCTGCCCGTGTTGCTTGACCCCCTGCCCGTGTTGCTTGACCCCCTGCCTGTTTCTTGACCCCCCCGCCCTCCCGCCTGTGTTGCTTGAGCCTCCCAGTCCGCCCTCCTGCCTCTGTGTTGCTTGACCTCCCAGTCCGCCCTCCTGCCTCTGTGTTGCTTGACCCCCCAGTCCGCTCTCCTGCCTCTGTGTTGCTTGACCCCCCTCCCGCCTCTGTGTTGCTTGACCCCGCTCTCCCGCCTCTGTTGCTTGACCCCCCTCCCGCCTCCGTGTTGCTTGAGCGTCCGGCCTCCCGCCTCCGTGTTGCATGAGCGCCCGGCCTCCCGCCTCCTTGTTGCTTGAGCGCTCTGCCTCCGTGTTGCTTGAGCGCCCTGCCTCCCACCTCCGTGTTGCTTGAGCGCCCTGCCTCCCGCCTCCCTGTTGCTTGAGCGCCCTGCCTCCCGGTTGCTTGACCGCCCTGCCTCCAGCGTCCCTGTTGCTTGCACCCCCCGTCCCTGTTGCTTGCACCCCCGTCCCTGTTGCTTGCACCCCCGTCCCTGTTGCTTGCACCCCCCGTCCCTGTTGCTTGCACCCCCGTCCCTGTTGCTTGCACCCCCGTCCCTGTTGCTTGCACCCCCGTCCCTGTTGCTTGCACCCCCGTCCCTGTTGCTTGCACCCCCGTCCCTGTTGCTTGCACCCCGTCCCTGTTGCTTGCACCCCCCGTCCCTGTTGCTTGCACCCCCGTCCCTGTTGCTTGCACCCCCCGTCCCTGTTGCTTGCACCCCCGTCCCTGTTGCTTGCACCCCCCGTCCCTGTTGCTTGCACCCCCCGTCCCTGTTGCTTGCACCCCGTCCCTGTTGCTTGCACCCCCGTCCCTGTTGCTTGCACCCCCGTCCCTGTTGCTTGCACCCCGTCCCTGTTGCTTGCACCCCCGTCCCTGTTGCTTGCACCCCCGTCCGTGTTGCTTGCACCCCGTCCGTGTTGCTTGCACCCCCGTCCGTGTTGCTTGCACCCCCGTCCAGTGTTGCTTGCACCCCCGTCAGTGTTGCTTGCACCCCGTCAGTGTTGCTTGCACCCCCGTCACCCCCGTCACCCCCGTCACCCCCCGTCCGTGTTGCTTGCACCCCCGTCCGTGTTGCTTGCACCCCCGTCCGTGTTGCTTGCACCCCCGTCAGTGTTGCTTGCACCCCCGTCAGTGTTGCTTGCACCCCCGTCAGTGTTGCTTGCACCCCCCGTCACCCCCCGTCCGTGTTGCTTGCAGCCCCCGTCACCCCCCCGTCCGTGTTGCTTGCAGCCCCCCGTCCGTGTTGCTTGCAGCCCCCCGTCCGTGTTGCTTGCAGCCCCCCGTCCGTGTTGCTTGCAGCCCCCCGTCCGTGCTGCGTGACCCTCCCCAGTCTGTGTTGCGTGACCCTCCACCATCCTGCATCATTGTTGCTTGACCCCTGCTGCGTCACTCTTGATCGACCCACCGTCCACCCCTTATTGCATGACCCTTCCACCTTTCCTTCTGTTGTCCATTTTGTAACTCTCCCCAGCTCCTCCCACCCTCCATTGTTCATCTCTCCCCAATCCCATCCCTTCCTCCCCCTATTGTCAGTGTAGGCCCTCGACTGAGTCTCCCTCCCGCTTTTTTGCCTCCGGCCCATTCCCTCTGTGCAGCCTCCCACCACGTAGTAAACAAAAAAGCACTATAATGCAGCCAGCGCTGACTGCATCATAGTGTTTTTTCCCCACACCCTTCATTATCTTTGTTCCCTGCCCCACACATCCTTCCTCCATGTTGCCTCCCATCCTGCCAGGAATAGAAAAAAAAAAATGCTATGACTCGGCCAGTGCTGGTAGAGTCCAGCACTTTTTTTTTTTTTTTTTTTCCTTTCAGCCATACTGCATGGCAGCCTTGCTGTTCTGTATGGTTAAGACTTAGACAAAGCCAATAGTTTTCTCGTAAGCGAGTCCTATTGGCTTTGCCTGTGCTTGTTAAATGTGTGATGTTGATTGAGAGGGGAAGAATCCTATTATGTGACTGATATTCCTTTCAGTGTGTCTAACATTCCAGTGACTTTACTTATCACCCTATGTTCTTCTAAAGTGGCATCTTCAAGGCATCCATTGTTCTTACCTTGTTTGAAGTGTAAGAAATTGTATTCATAATGGATTTCAACAGAGCTAGATGTTTGGGCTTTGACTATGTGGAAGTCTGATTAGTATTTAACAAGTTTTTCTTTCAAAAAAGTAATCTGAGTAAATCAAACCATTTTGAAAGGCATCAGAGAAGTAGAAGCAAAAACTTCAAGGCTTTCCTCTGTGATAGATTCTAAATGTCACTCAGTAGTGGTAGTTTTAATGACTAATTAGGTGTGTGACTTCTGTGTAATTATCCGAGGGTTTGCAGGGCCAATTAATGTGCCAGGCTGCCATGCTAACCACCCGCTGCTTGTCATCTATTAGTGATGGGAAGTTCAGCGTTGGTTTCAGATACGTCCTCTTTTTAACTGATATTCTGTAATTTGTAAGTCCGCATTATGTAGCATTTGTAACATTTGTGAAATTCAATATTCCTAAAGCCATTTTTTAATGGTTATATAATTTCCTATTTTAAAGGTATCTGCTTTTTCAACTTGGGAAAAGGAGCTGCACAAGATCGTTTTTGATCCCCGTTACTTGCTGCTGAATCCTAAGGAAAGAAAACAGGTATGAGAAAGTATCAGGTCTTTTTAATTTGTGGTGTTTGTGCATCTTCTGCCCCCACTGATGTCATTCATTTAATATTGTAGCACATAATGTGCTGTAATCTCCATTCCCTTTGTGATGTGCAAATATACATTAGACACATATGTGTGTGTATTTATTTCCTCAAGAAATCTACTCGCTATGGCGAGTCAGATGTTATCAGGGCGAGCTATCTTTAGGGACTACTGGCCCGGTCTGGCGAGACTCCAGCTGACAAAGAACAGGTGTTCTTTTAATTCAGATAGTGAAAGAGTAATAATGATGCCTTTAAATCTTGTTACATTTGCTGTGTGTTCTATGACGGAGGTCAGATGTCAGCTTATGTCTTCTTACAAATTGCTCCTTAATTTATCCTGAGATCGTGTTTACAGAATCCTCTAACTTTGCAGTCAGAGAAAGAAAAGTAAAATGAACTGCCTGACAATCATGCTGTGTGAAATGAAAGGCTATAGGATGTCAGTTTTTTTTCTAACCCATTTAAATAGCTTGTAAATTAATTGTACAAATTATTTTAAAATATATTTCAATAGTTGGGAGACCACTTTTTATTTTTTAAGTCAACCCCTACCAAACAGTGCAGCTGTCTGATTTGCTAAAGACATCTTGGCGACATAAAGCTTCCCTGGGAATGCGTTCCTCGTGTTGCTTAGCATTGGCTTTGTGGTTGTAGCACATATTTTCTGGCTTTCTATTTGGTGGCTTTGTTTTAGGCTGTCCTGGGTGGGTTCTTCCCTCCTATGGTGCAAGCCTTTTCACGCCATCTCCCCTTGTTGTATTCTTCTACGAGTGCTTCTTTCTATAAACAGGCCTGTAAATCTGATCTTGTTTTAATTCTGAAGTGTGATGGAATCAAATATTATAATAGAATTGAAACAAATCAGAACACTTTACTTGATGATGTGCAGATGATACATATTTGATGAAACCCTATTTCCCCATTATCATTTCTGCGCTGTATAGTTTTATCTGATAGAGACCTCTAGCAGGAGATTCCTTACCTTTGAATTATCCCCAGGCGCCAGACAGGATCCGGAAACTTTTCTAAAGCAGTACCTCGGCGCATCTGTAGAGGGCGTTGAGTGACTCCGTAACGTTGTCCACCAGATGTGACGTTGACAGAGTCCATATAAGCCCTCCCCTGAGGCGCTGACGTCAGTTTCTTCCTTTCCACGTAGCCCTGGAGAGCTGTACCTCTGGCCAATATTGGCCTACATCGTCGTTGGCGACGAAACTGTGTGCTGCTTTCTGGATATCTTTGGGGTACTGTGAACTAAGATGTCGGCCCCTGCACCCTCATCCTATTTGCATGTGGTGTCTGGGCGCGCTCCCTGACTCCGAACGGTACAGCTCATGTCTTCAGGTTCGGTCTTAGGCATTGCATGAGCGCCGCTTGACACGGTTAGCAGCGTGGTGGTCGAGGGCCCCTTCTCAGTCACGCTCCTCTTCTCCCTCCAAGGACCTATCGAGGGCCAGCTCCTGAAGTCCTTCGTCCTCGCTGTCTGGTAAGTCACGCCGTAGGCGGTCGGTGCCACGGCCTTCCCAGACTTTACTGCATACGTGCAGTGTCCCGGACACGCCTCCTGTTCCTCCAGTGTCGGAGCGAGAATCTGTCCTGCACCTTCCAGTGTTTCCGGCGCTGAGGCGACTCTTGCTCACATGAGGAAATACTATCTCTCCCTTCATGCCATTTTTGGTTCTCAGCCTCCCTCTGGTGCGCGTCTCGGCCCCAAGGAGGTCGGTGAGGCCTTGATTAACTCCAAACCGGCAGGACCTCCTTTAGTGTCAGTGAGGCCTACCGAATCCATGATCGACGCCTTATCGGCTCCAGTGCACAGCCCTTCGGGGTTTCTACCTCAGACTCCAGTGTTGGATCCGCCGGCGCCACCTTGTGTGTCGATGGCACCAATCGCCCCTACTTTGCCTCTCCACCCCGACGCCGAGGTGTCGTCTCTTCGAGGTCTGGATCAGCAGCGGTGGAACAGTTCTTTTTGGGCTACCTTCCTCTGCTTTCAGGGGAGCCCCCTGCTACTTTTCCTTGGAACACTGGTATTTTGGTGATGACATAAATGAAATTCCTCAGCCTCCTCCTCAGTTTCATTTGATGTCTGACCTTGGTGAAGCTAGTGACCTTGATTCTTCCCCATCCTCTAGCCTATTTTCTTCTCCTATCCTCGCTTTGGAGGCTAGCTCGGCTTTTGCTGAGCTTTTGCGAAGAGTTTCTGTGGCTCTGGGGCTGTAGCTTCCTTCTGTGGAGGTGGCTATTGATCCCCCTACTTGAGTCGTTCATGAGGTCCAAATGAGAACTGAACCTGTGCTCCCCTTCCTGTGAAGCCCTCTTTAATATTCTGTTTAGAACTTGGGCTAAACCAGTTTGAAGGTCCTCCATGTGCCAGTCTGTAGCTCATAGGCACCATCCTGTCCCTGGAGACCTGCTCTGCCTTTTCCGTCAGCCTACTCCGCAAGCTTTGTGGTTTGGGCTACTACAGCCTCCCTCGACATCAGTGCCACGCCTGACGTCCCTCCAGACAGGGAGTCTAAAAGTCTAGATGCTCTTGGTCGATATCTCTTTTCTGCCACCAGCTCCGCTTTGCGGTCCCTTAGTAAGGCTAGTGTTTTGGGCCGTTTTTCTCATGTTTTGTGGGATTCGATCTCCCGCCTTCTCTCCTCCGTCACTGATGACTCTCAGGACACTCTTACTCAGCTGATCCAGAATGGACGCCAGGCGGCTAAATTGCTGATTCATTGTGGCATGAATACCACAGATTCCGTCGGATGAGCCATGACTCTTTAAGTAGCTCTTTTCCGGTGTGCCTTGCAATGCCCCTCTGGCTTTTCTGAGGCTGTCCAGTCTGTCTTGGTGGACATGCCTTTCGATGGTTAATATGTTTGGCTCTCAAACTTTATGCTGTGTTTGGTGTAGTCGGAGTGGAGCGAAATCTTAATATCTGATTGCTATACCGTCCTTGCGTTCTTCCCTCCCCCCCCCCCCTCCCCCATCCTCCGTACTCAGACTGGCCGTGGATGGTCTCCATCGTTTCTTTTATGTGTGAGCCGTTATAGGGCGGTGCCAGTTGGCCTCTTTTCACTCGTCACCTTCGAGTGGCATCCAGTGTGGTGCAACTGCCCTGTCAGGCATTTTCTTTTGTTGCATTCTTACCCTGTTGATGACGGGTTGTGGTCCCTGGTTGTTTTGGAACGCGTCTTATTTTTTGCCCTGTTTGGTTTCTATGCCGGTTGATGCAATGTGTTCTCTTGCTTTCTACCCAAATTCTGATTGGGGTATTTTCATGGTATTTTGCAGATGCACAGTTGCCTTGTTCCGTGGTCTACAGGATACTTTGTCTGTATGCCTTACAGGTATTCCTCCATATGTTTCTGACACCATAGTACCCGTTAGAGGTGGGCTCCACATGCCGTGCTTTGGTGCACCGGTGCAAGTCGGAAGATGGTGTACAGGGTTCCTCCTTGACACCCCGCCCCCCCCCCCCCCGACTGTTTCTCCACACTAGCCAGTGTTTTTTTTTTTTCTTCCTTCCACTCTATCTGGTGCGCTTCTTTACTAGCAGACGCAAGGGAAGGGGCATGGTTCTTCGCCTAGGGTACATTGTCTGGTTCTGACCTAGGTGGTGTCCTTTCTTTCTCTCTTCAGGCGTTCTCACTTCTTGTCAATAAAGCAAGCAGAAAAAACTTCCTACCAAGATATATATTTAATCGGCGGAATCTCTCACCATCTCAAAAAGGCTCGCTAAGTGTCCTAGAGGAGCCCAGACACACATACGTCACTATATACAATCAATAAACATAAACTTGTTTAAATATTATTTTTTCTAGTTTTTATTTGTGTTATTTAGAAAAAAAAATCTTCTATACATAGAGATATACATTGTTGATTATAACAAAATAACAATACTGTTGAAAGGGGAAAATATAAATACCTCTGCCCACACACACCTCACATACTCTCATTCATACACCATTCATTACTCACTAAAACAAACATTAAATATAACAAGCTTCAGAAGACCAAGATATCTTATACCCAAATGGATCTAAAGAGGCAGTCAGCTCTTTCTTTGTAACAGCAATAATATCTTATGAAGGACAAATACTCTCGCCAATCAGCCTATTAATACATTCCAAAAAATAATGGATTGAATAGATCCTCTTTTCTTGTCTTCTACGATTGCGCCGACACGCGTTTCTGTGAAGACCCGAGAATCCTGGTCGCACCTTCCTCAGGGCGCAAAAAGCATATGTGGGTCAGAGGGTCTTGGGAAACCACAGTATTTCAAAAATGTAGTTTACGACACTGGTGAGTTAATTCGATTAAAAGAGGAGGTTTCAGCACAACCTCGTCCAAGGCATGGCGAGATGTCCTTAGATGAAAAATTTAGGATTTTTCCTTATCTAAAGGAGGTGGCTCAAAAGGCGTATATGAAAGCTTAAATGGTCCAGAGTACAAACTGAACTGTATCCTGTTCACCTGATTGAGGTAGCCTGAGGGCTCCAGATCGATTTGTTGATGACTTACCTTGCTTCAAAAGAGAACGACTTCTAGATCGTATCGAACCTTAAATAGAAGCTGATCTGAGATATATGCCAACTCTGGCAATGGTCTTCCCATACTATTTTCTCTGTTTTTTGTCTGCTTCTTCAGCCCGGTCCCTTCTCGTCTGCTCTTCTTTCTTTTAAGATGGGGGCTAGCTATCCCTCTAGGCCTCCCCTGTGTTTTGCATGTTCAATAAGACCCTTTTTACACTCTTCCATAGTAGTCTTTATTTCTCTATTCTAGCAGGGTTCTTTCTCCCTTGCTGTTTCTTTTCAATTGTCTCTCGACTGTCTGAACATAACCGTTCAGTCAGTAGTGTGTTCTAGCTGCTCACTGTATTTTCTGTGGTGTGATTCCTCCCTCCCCTCCCTTTTATACGGGGACATGTGTGGCTAGTTTCCAGCTCGCCATTGTTTTCATCTTCGGCCCATGACCAATGTTAGGCTGTTTATATGTACCCTTCTTGGGCACATTTTATTTTACAGTGTAATTTCTGTATATGCATCGGTGTGTATGTATATATATTTATAGATTTTAAACCTTCTTTTATTAGGTATCTCTATAGTAAGTCATGTTCTCCTACCTCTTAGGGCAAAGTATGTTTTTGCTGGCGTTCTTGCACTTTTCCTCGTGTCCTGAAGGGACCTTCGCTTGTTAGTTGGTTTGCACTCGCTACTTTCTTCCCTCTCAAGGTGTTTCCTCCGACCACGCGTGGTCTGTGGCCATGATTGTTTTGCAGCGTGAATCTTTCTGGATTCACTATGCTGTGCATTATTCCGCCATCTCGTGGTTGGGTCCGGATTCGTAGTCTTTTCTTTCTTTCTTTTTTATTTTTTTTGTTGGCCCAGGTGGGCGGCGACGCCCCCACCATTTGGTGTCCTCTGTGACGTCGTCGCGCTTCCTGCGGAAGCTCCCACCTTTGGTCGCCATCTTCAGATTCTTTTTTCCGCCGTGGGGTCTGGATCGTCGACGAGAAGTTCCAGAAAGTTGGACGAAGAATCTCGAAAATTTGACAATCACCAAAGGATCGTTTCCTGAAGACACCGGACGAGGAGACGAGTACAAGAGGCGACGAGAAGGACGACGAGGTAGAAGGTCCATGACCAAAATCTCGACGCCTACAGAGAATGCGCTCACAGGGGGCCCCCTGAGCACGGGTATGGACAAGACACCGTTTAAGTTTTGCCAAAACTGTCACCACAAGTACGCCCAGAAGGACCAGCACCCAGTCTGCAACCTCTGCTTGCCGCTCGACCACATCAGCGAAAACTGCAACGCGTGTTCGGCCTTCACCCCGAAAACCCTCCGGGTGAGAGAGGCAAAGAAGGGCTAACTACAACATGTAGGGCCAGGGAGCACCTCCATCGCTCCGAGACCTGGGCCTCTCGAGTGGAGAGGAAGACAACATCGCAGAGGGACCGGAGGACTGCTCAGTCGTCGAGGTCCACAAGAAAACTTCGAAGGAGGTAAGGGAAACGTCGACCCCGAAGCACCCAAGCGACGCTCGAAAGAGTGAAGCTAAGGCCCTGTGCGACACTCTCAGAAGTGAAGCCAAGTCCTCGAAGGGAGCGTTGCCGCCGAAACACTCGACGAAAGCAACAGCAACCAAGGACAAACAGCCGAGCGGATCCTTCGGGAAGGACTCCCAAACGGCGAAAGCCTCCGAAAAACCAAGGGCGTCGAAGGTAACCTCCGAAAAGGAAGCCTCGACGCCCAGAAAAGAAGGCCCGGCGTCCTCCTCGACGTCCGAGACCGCGAAGAGGAGCGCTTCAGCCATCGACGCCGAAAAGGCCCTCGAGATGGAGAAGGCTCGAAGCAGAGATGGCGAGCATCCTGCAACGGAAAAAAGACTTCGACGAAAAAATGAAGCTATACGCCATTCCGTCGAAGCAATCAAGCGAAGCACTCTGGGAGGGCGACACCAAAGACATCGAACCCCGAAAACACCCGAACCGCTCGACGAACAGGGCGAAGAGGACGACTACTTCGAAGGCGAAGAAGAGTTCCAGTCTTACCGGGACTCGACGCCCTCGGAAGCACAAGACTTAGACTGGCAAGACCTCGACGCAGATTCACCAGAAGAAGGGGTAGACTCTTATCCCTCGAGGCCTTCACCGCCAGATGACAGTGGAGCCTACAATGTGGTCGTCCAAAAGGCTGCAGCAACGTATGGCGTCGAAATGCAAGAGGCGAAGGCATGTTTCCTTTTGGAAACCCTACTTCCTCAACAAACCAGGTCCCAGTTCCTACCCATGCTGCCAAGCGTCCTGGACCAGGGAAGGGAGGCCTTCAAAGAACCGGCAGTCTGCAAGGCTGTTACACCAAGGAGCGAAAAAAGTACAAACACTCCTCAAAAGACCCTGCGTACATCCAGGGGTCAGTGCCATCAGACTCCATTATCACGGCAACGGCCAGGAAAAGGGCCAATGTACCCACTAACACAGGTCCACCTCCAGACAAGGAGAGCAAACGAATAGACCTCACAGGACGAAAGGTGGAGAGGAACGCAGCCATACACTGGCGCATCGCCAACTCCAACGCCCTCATCAGCAGGCATGCATACCAGCATTGGGATGAAATGAGCCAGCTCGTAACACACCTGCCACAACAACACCAACAAAGGGCTAATCACCTAGTGGAAGAGGGCAAGGCTATCGGAAACACTTGCCTAAAATCAGCCTTGGACGCAGCAGAAAACTCCAACAGGCAGATGATGATAGGGGTAACTGAAAGGAGACACGCATGGCTCAGGATCTCGGGTTTCAAACCTGAGGTACAAAGCAATATCCTGAACACGCCATTCGACGGCCAGAAACTGTTTGGAGCCACAGTCGACGAAAAGCTGACACAGCTTAAAAAAGACAACAAAACTGCAAGGTCCATGGGAGCACTGCAGTTCAGGGGGATGAGAAGAGGAACCCCCTCAAGGTGGCCCAATGGTAGAGGAGGCAATGCACCCGCCACTTCCCACCAATCTCCCCAACAAGGATACCAGGGGAACAACCAGGCCCAAAGCCAACAGGGACAACAACAGCAAAATTGGCAGTATCAACCCAGAGGACGGTCCTTTCGAGGACGCGGGTACGGACGGGGACAGTCCCGAAGAGGGGGTCAGCAGCCCACCTCAAAGTGACTCCGCAAAGAAACCAAACCCTCCCCTATCAACACCAAGGGAGAGGAGAAGTCAACAGGAAAAAATAAGAAACACACACAGCAAACAAATAACCACCAAGCATACAACCCCGGTGGGTGGCCGAATAGGAAACTTCCTCACACAATGGAGAGAGATTACCACGGACAAGTGGATACTGAACATCATACAGCACGGATACTGCATAGAACTCCAAAAACACCCCCCGGGCAGAAAACCAAGACACCGGCCACTGCCCGCAAGGGAGCTCGCACTCCTACGTCTAGAAGCAGAGGAGCTGCTAAAAAAAAAAGAGCAATAGAACCAGTTCCAATCAACGAAAGGAACAGGGGTATACTCAACGTACTTCCTAGTGCCAAAGGTAGACGAAACACTAAGGCCAATACTGGACCTCAGATTCCTGAACAAGTTCGTAAGAACTCAAAAATTCAAAATGACGTCACTTCAGGAAGTAATACCCCAAATCCAAAAAGGGGACTACATGGCGACCATAGACATGAAAGACGCATATCTGCACATACCCGTCAACCACAAACACAAACGTCTATTAAGATTCGTGATAGGCCAGAATCACTACCAGTTCACAGTGCTAGCCTTCGGGCTCAAGTCCGCACCAAGGGTGTTCACAAAATGCCTAGCAGCAGTGGCGGCGCACCTACGGAGAAAGGGCATACATGTATACCCCTACCTCGACGACTGGCTTGTAAAAGCAGGATCATACAGACACTGCAAAGATCACATCAAACAAGTCATACAAACACTGTCCAGACTAGGTTTCTCAATACATTGGGAGAAATCGTCAACAGAACCGCAGCAGATCAAAATATTCTTAGGGGCAAAACTCGACAGCACACAGTCCAAAGTGTTCCCCAGCGACAAGAGAACTATAGCGCTCCTGAGGGAAACACGTCATTACCGCAAGGGGCAAGTTCTGACAGCGAGGACGGTGAGCAGACTAATGGGGATGATGGCATCATGCATCCACCTAGTCCCAAATATCAAGCTGCACATGAGACCGTTCCAGGAATGGATACAGCAACAGTGGTCACAAGCAACAGGGAGTTGGGAAGATCTAGTGGTTGTCACACACGCAGTGCAGCAAGAAATAGCGTGGTGGAAGGAAGAGAACATATTACAGGGGAAGCCATTCACACAGCCAACTCCAACAGTGACCATCACAACAGACGCCTCACAGCAGGGCTGGGGCGCGCACATGGACAGACTCCGCGTCAGGGGGCTGTGGTCACAACAAGATGCAGTGAAACACATCAACTACCTAGAACTAAAAACTGTGTTCCTAGCCTTAAGAGCCTTTCAGAAGCAGCTTTACGGCCACAGAGTGCTGATACAAACAGACAACACAACCACCATGTTCTACATCAACAAACAAGGTGGAACACAGTCAGCACCGCTATCAAGCCTGGCACAAGAGATTTGGAGATGGGCCATCCCTCTAAGGATAGACCTACTGGCGATACACCTTCCAGGAATAGACAATGTAGAAGCAGACCGACTCAGCAGGCAGACGTCGGCATCCCACGAATGGGAGCTCAACCAACAGGAAGTGCAACGGCTGTTCCAAAAATGGGGTACACCACGGATAGACCTGTTTGCAACACCCCAGAATGCAAAATGCCAACATTACGCATCCAGACAACCAGACCAAAGGTCCCTAGGGAATGCGCTATGGATAAGTTGGTCGAACGAATTTGCATAAGCTTTTCCCCCCGATACCTCTGTTACACAAGGTACTCAGCAAATGCAGGAGCAGCAGCATGACACTCATACTGGTGGCACCTCAGTGGGCCAGACAGTCATGGTTCTCACAAATAATGGAAATGGCACAGGAACCAGCGCACAGGTTCAGCAGAAGGAAAGACCTCCTGACAATGCAAGACGGAAAAGTGCTCCACCCAGAACCAGAGAGCCTCAGCCTAGCAGCATGGCTCCTGAGGACCTAGAATTCGCACACCTCAAGCTACCACCAAGCACTATGGCAGTACTCAGAGAAGCAAGGAGACCCACTACAAGGAAGTGCTACATTGCAAAGTGGAAAAGGTTCTCACTATGGTGCCTTACAGAGGGACTGCAACGAAAGGTCACAAAAGAATCAACGGTACTACAATACTAAACGCACCTACTACACAGCGGGCTGAGCTACTCGTCACTAAGGGTTCACTTAGCAGCCATTGTGGCCTACACCAGGGGAGAAGCGGGGAGAAGTTTCTTCACCTCCCAGGTGGTCAAAAGATTCCTGGAGGGGGCTAAAGAATAGCCCCCCAAAAGGATGCAAGCCCCAAGCTGGAACCTCAACACTGTGCTAACACAGTTGATGAAATCACCATTTGAGCCCATACACAAGACCACACTGCACATGCTCACACTAAAAACGGCATTCTTGGTGGCTATCACGTCACTGCGAAGGGTCAGTGAACTGCAGGCTCTTACACTACAAGAGCCCTACTTGCAAATACACAAGGACAGAATTGTCATGAGAACGGACCCACACTTCCTGCCAAAGGTGGTGTCGCGGTTCCATATTAACCAGACAATACAGATACCAAGTTTCTTCCAGAAACCAGCAACGCCCACAGAAAAGGCGCTACACACGCTGGACGCCAGAAGGGCAGTGATGCACTACATAGAAAGGACAAAGGAATGCAGGAAAACAAAACAACTCTTCGTTTCCTTCGCAAGCAGTTTCCTGGGGCGACCAGTAACGAAAAATACCATAGCACGATGGATTGCACAGGCAATACAACTCTGCCACAAGCAGGCAGGACAAGAATTAGAGGGAGCCGCCCAGGCTCACTCAACAAGGAAGAAAGGAGCAACGGTTGCGTTCCTAGCGAACACACCTATCCAAGATATTTGCCATGCGGCAACATGGTCTTCCGTGCACACGTTCACCAAACACTACTGTGTGGATATCCAGATGAACAAAGAGGCACAAGTAGGACAGAAGGTCTTACAGCACATTTTCAGCAACCAATGCTCATCTTCCACCCAACCACCGCAATAACAATACCGCTACAAAGTCTATGCACAGCATAGTGAATCCAGAAAGATTCACGCTCCAAAACGAATAGTTTCTTACCTGTCGGTGTAGTTTTGCAGCTTGAAGACTTTCTGGATTCACTAGCGATCCCACCCGCCTCCGCCAGGAAGATAACATAGGAGGTTAAGGGTAAAACTAGACTACATAAAAGGTTTAGAGGGATCAAAAGAAAAATAGAAGGATAAAAGGAAAAGACATAGACTAAAAAAAAAAAGAATCCGAAGATGGTGACCAAAGGTGGGAGCTTCCGCAGGAAGCGCGACAACGTCACCGAGGACACCAAATGGTGGGGGCGTCGCCGCCCACCTGGGCCAACAACAACAAAAAAAAGAAAGAAAGAAAAGACTACGAATCCGGACCCAACCACGAGATGGCGGAATAATGCACAGCATAGGGAATCCAGAAAGTCTTCAAGCTGCAAAACTACACCGACAGGTAAGAAACTATTCGTTATTGCTCGCAATGGTTTTCTTAAATAATTGGTTGGTGTACTCTGCATTGCTTACTTCTATGGCTAGGAGCTTTGGCTCAGTAGTTTTAGCAATTGTCCTTGGCCTTCCGCCCCATTCTTTTGGCCCGCTTGACATTAAGGGAGGCGTTGTAGTATTCGGTTATACGGAGTGTTCTTTCCTACTCATCTTATTCTTCTGGTTTGGTGTCTTTTCCCATGGTTTTACACCGGTGCGCATTCGATTCCGTGTGGGGTGCTCCACGATGTTTTTGGTTCGTCTTGTTCCTCACCTCCTTTTCTGGCAGCCGGTCTCTCTCTCTCTCTCTCTCTCTCTCTCTCTCTCTCTCTCTCTCTCCCCTCTGTCTGTCTGTGTCTGTCTGTCTGTGTCTGTCTGTGTCTGTCTGTGTCTGTCTGTGTCTGTCTGTGTCTGTCTGTGTCTGTCTGTGTCTGTCTGTGTCTGTCTGTGTCTGTCTGTGTCTGTCTGTGTCTGTCTGTGTCTGTCTGTGTCTGTCTGTGTCTGTCTGTGTCTGTCTGTGTCTGTCTGTGTCTGTCTGTGTCTGTCTGTGTCTGTCTGTGTCTGTCTGTGTCTGTCTGTGTCTGTCTGTGTCTGTCTGTCTGTCTGTGTCTGTCTGTGTCTGTCTGTCTGTCTCTGTGTCTGTCTCTGTGTCTGTCTCTGTGTCTGTCTCTGTGTCTGTCTCTGTGTCTGTCTCTGTGTCTGTCTCTGTGTCTGTCTCTGTGTCTGTCTCTGTGTCTGTCTCTGTGTCTGTCTCTGTGTCTGTCTCTGTGTCTGTCTCTGTGTCTGTCTCTGTGTCTGTCTCTGTGTCTGTCTCTGTGTCTGTCTCTGTCTGTCTCTGTCTGTCTCTGTCTGTCTCTGTCTCTCTGTCTCTCTGTCTCTCTGTCTCTCTGTCTCTCTGTCTCTCTGTCTCTCTGTCTCTCTGTCTCTCTGTCTCTCTGTCTCTCTGTCTCTCTGTCTCTCTGTCTCTCTGTCTCTGTCTCTGTCTCTCTCTGTCTCTGTCTCTCCCTCTGTCTCTCCCTCTGTCTCTCCCTCTGTCTCTCCCTCTGTCTCTCCCTCTGTCTCTCCCTCTGTCTCTCCCTCTGTCTCTCCCTCTGTCTCTCCCTCTCATATATACAGACCGGATAGCCTACTCAGGAATCTTTCTTGGAATCGGTTTGCAGACTCTCTTCTGGGATGGTATTGCTTGGGTATCTCATTCAAAGGTAAGGACTCTGTGACTAGACGTCTCTATCAGATGAATAGGTTACCTACCTTTGTTAACGCCTTATCTGGTAGAGACCAGATCTAGCTGCAGATTCCTTACCGACCCACCCAACCTATTCTCTTTTTCTTTGAGATCACTTCTATGCACTCTCGTGCCTTTCATTATTAAAAAATAATAATATAAACGTTTTTTCAAAAAGAAGACACTTTATGGGCATACTGTTTCCATAGCAGTTTCTATATGTGGCGCAGTTTTTTAGCCCAGAAAGTAGTCGCTGAAGAAACTAACGTCGGCGCCTCAGGGGAGGGCTTATATGGACTTGTTGATAACCTCCGGTGAACGACGTGGTTATGGAGTTGCTCAAAACCCTCTACCAACGCGCAGAGGTACTGCTGTTGAAAGGTTTCCAGATCCAGTCGCCTGGGGATAATTCAAAGGTAAGGAATCTGCGGCTAGATCTTGTCTCTACCAGATAAGGCATTAACGAAGGTAAGTAACTTCTTCATTACACAGTGGCAGTCGTGAATGTGTGTAGTTAGGTCAGTTTCCATAGGAAGAGCATTTTTGGATTCGCTAATAACTTTGGTGCCATTTTACAAACCTTCACAAAACTGCCTCACCTCCCTCCTGGAAAGTTTCTGGGTGATGCATCAATCGGGAGCCAAGAAAAAGGGGATCCCAAACTGTTGCTTTCCCATGTTAATTTCCAAAGGGAAATTTTGGTAAACGATACAGAAATGGTTGAATCTAATTATGCCAAATTTGGCAAAAAAATCGAACTTTACTGAATGTTTTTTATTATTTGGTGTAAATCCATTTAGCAGTTTTCGAGAAATTCATGTTTAAAGATGTACGCTGGGTCATCTTGAAGGGTTGAAAAGATGGTGATATTTGGACCGTTGGTGTTCTAGAGATGCTCTGATTGGCCACTTTATAGGGAGCTAGTCGATCAGTTGGCTGGCCACAGCTTGAACAATATTTCTGATAGACTTCTAACCGCAGATTCCTCACCTTAGAATATTCCCCTGGCGTCAGACTGGATCCAGGAAATCTTGAGCAGTACTTCTGCGTCCTATTATGTGGCAACGATTGGCTCTGCATCGATGTCATTCGCGACGGAAGTGATGCGCACGGTGCCTATATAGGCGCATGCTGACATCCGTTCCTTTTCTTTCTGCGCTACCAGTGTTAATTCAGAGAGCTTCCTCAGTCACTTTTTGACTATCCTTTTCGACTTTTTGTGGACTCTTTATGAGCAATTTGCTCCCAGTGTGCTAAGGATATGTTCCCTGTTAAACCTATGGGTTTTAAACCTTGTGAGCCATGTCTCAGACAGATGTCTGTGTCTGATCCTCATTTGGTCTGTCTGTGGTGCCTGGGGCCGGGCCATGACCCCAAGGTTAATGCACCCCAATGTTTTCCTGATGTGGGTGATTAAGTTCTTGGCAGCGCGGCAGAAGGTGGATCCGCGTCTTTCCCAGGCCTGCGCCCGAGAAAGATCTCTGGGCTGCTCCCCGAGTCGCCTCGTGAGCGGTAGACTTTACACTCCAAAAAACGTTCCTTGAAGTTGTGTAAGAGCAACACAAGCAAAAGTCATCGAAGCGTTCTTCACCTTCCCCATCCAAACAATGTGCTTCAAGGCCACGGAGCCACACTCCACCTGTGGAGTTGGTGGTGGGGCTCTGCTTCCCCAAGTGCCCCAGAGCCATAGCACCCTTACCCAATTAACATAATTTTATGATGCCATGCCTGCCATCTTTGGGCCGTAGACTCCTTCTGGTGCGCCTTTGGCCACTCTGAGCCAAGAGGTGCTCCTGCTGTGTTAGAACTGGTGGGTTCACCCCAACACCAGCTGGACTCTCTTGATCCGTCCCTGGATCCGGTCCGATGCTGCCCCAGATGCCTATAACCACCCCGGTCCTCCACCCCCCCTCCCCCCCCCACGCTGGTCCTCTTCCCAACCCCAGCATGGTCCTCCCGACGCAGCCTCCTGCGCCGCTGTACAACAAGCTTGTTGCCTTTTCCGACTCATAAATGGCACCTATCTGACACTGCTTGATGTCCACTCCAGTGATTTCTAGGCGATATCCACTTCTGGACTTGCCACCCTTAGACAGGCCCTACCCACCTAAAGTGAGGATGAAGAGGAGGGGTTAGGGATGCTTTAAGGCGGGCCCTGACCAAGCACACAACTGGTATGAGGACCTCCGTGTTGCCAATGGTCTGGATACCTCCCTTGACTCTGGCCTTGATCTCCCCTCCCGGCCCTTTTTTGGAGGAACATTTATCCTTTATTACAGTGATATGTAGGCCAGCAGAGGCCCTTGACCTGCGACTGCCAACTGTCAAGGTCAAAACCAACATCTTGACAGAGGTGCTTCACCCAGGGGTGAGTTTTGCTGAGTCATTGGTCTCCTTTTATGAGGCCCTCACAGACGTTCTTCTAGGGAACTGGGCTAAACCTTGCACAGGGGCTCCTGTCCAGCACATGATTGCCAGTCGCCATCGTCATGCCCCAGGATACCCAGCCTTCCTTTCCCAGCATCCTTCACCTGAGAGCCTGGTAGTGAAGGCCTCAACAGTTAAGGTCACCCAAACGCATTCCCTTCCACCCCAACTAATAAGGAATCCAAGAAGCTGGACACTTTTGAGAAGAGAATCTTCTCTTCCACCAGCTTGGCCTTGCGGTTGGTGAACATTGCATGCCTCTTGGTGCGATGTTCAAGTGGTCTATTGTACTCGGTTGCCCAGTTGCTGCCCATGCTCCCTGAGAGGACTGAGCCATCCGGTACCAAGCACTTGGACATTTAGGAGACAACACAATTTGCCATCAAGTGCGGACTGGACATCACGGACTCCCTAGGCAGGTGCACTTTGCCGCCATGCCTCGTTGCGCTCCACTGGGTTCTTGAGGGCTGTCCAAGCATGGTGACAGAGCTGACATGGTGCTCAGGCAGTTTCCTGAAAGCTGGGTCACCACCAGATCCCTGGGCCTTTCTCTGGCTTCCTGACCACAGCAACGGTCCTTTCTTTCCTTCTGTGGTCCTGGGCGGAGCTCCTATGGGCAACCATAATACCAGCCTTACCAAACCGTCAGTTAGAAAGTGTCTCCTTTGACATGGTTAGCCCTAATTTTTTGCCTGGTAGTTGATGTGGTTTTGTTTGTAGTTCACAGGGTCCCTGCCAACCGGGTCCCTGCCAACCGGGTCCCCTGTGCCAGTGCTTCTTCCCTAAAAACCTATACACAATTGGTACTTCTACCCCCTGTAAGTCTCTAGTAGTAAGTGGTACCCCCGGTGCCGAGGGCCTGGGAGCTGAAGAGGGTACCCTGGTACCCCCTCACTAGGACCATGCCACTTCCCTTTCATCTTGCATGCCGTAGTGAGGTGAAAAACGACAGTCGACATGTCACCCTGCCTGGGTGCCATGCCAACCAGCACTGCCTGTAGGTATAGGTAAGACACCCCTCTCGCAAGTCTTACAGCCCTGAGGCAGGATGCAGTATACCATAGATGAGGGCGTATCTGTATGAGTAGATATGCCCCTACAGTACTTAAGTCCATTCTTAAATATAAGTGCCAGGGAAGCCATAAGGAGTACATGGGCTGGATACTCGACAACTCTAGTTCCCCAGCTCCATGATGGCTTCACTGGAATCAGAGATTGTTTGGTACCAAACAGCTCCTTGTAATAAATCCACACTGATGCCAGTGTAAAATTTATTAAAACATGTACTCAGAGGGCACCTCATAGGTGCCCCCTGAAAACCTACCAACCCCGGTGTGGGCACTGACTGGCTTTAGGCAGCCTGCCACACAGACAGGTTTCCAGACCCCTGGGTGGAGAGACTGCTCTTTGGGACCAGAAACAATGCATATCCTGGGCAGAGGTGTCGCACCTCCTCCCCGGGAAGGGCCAGTACTCGAGGAGGAAGCTTCACAGGCCTGTCTCCTTTGTAATGCGGCCTCAGCTGCTAGCAGCAGATGGCAGCCCCTGGTTTATACCCCCACTGTGGACGGGAAAACTGGCGGTAAAACTTAGAAAGGCTAGGAGGTGTGCCCATCTTTGTCAACTCTGCACCTCTGGTGGGAGGCGAAGTTAAGCCAATTGGCACTCTGGCCACAGGTCAGTCCCTTGTAAATGGTACCACAGGTACCAAGGGCACTCTGGCCAGGGAAGGCCTCTAAGGGCTACACAACTTATTGTGCCACCCTTAGAGGCCCTGTACCTTTACACACACACACTGCCTTTGCAGTCTGCATGTTTTGGTGCAGAACAAAGTGAAGTCGACATGGCACACATCCCTGTGTGCCATGCCTACAACCCACTGCCCTGGCATAGGTCAGCCACCCCTCTAGCTGGGTGCTAGGGGTTTATCATTACGAACTCCACAGTAGCATAATGGCTTTACTGAAAACTGGGAAGTTTGGTATCAAACTTCTCAGCACATTAAACCCACACTGATGCCAGTGTGGGATTTAATGAAAAATGCACACAGAGGGCATCTTAGATATGCCCCCTGAAAACTAACCTACCACCAGTGTCCAGGCTGAGTGGCTTCTTTCAGCTGCCACCACCAGACATGTTTCTGGACCCCTGGGTCGAGAGCCTGCTGCTCTCTGGGGCCTGAAACAATGCACATCCTGGGACGAGGTGCCAAGCCTACTCCCCCAGGATGGGCAGGGTTCACAAAGGAGAAGCTTCAAAGGCTTTGCCGCCTTTGTGAGCTTCCCCAGGCCACTTGCTGCTTTCAGCAACTGGTCCCCACTGGTTCTGACCCCCACTTTGGGCGGGAGAACAGACGGGAAAAACAAGTGAGGAAGAGAGGTGTGCCCACCTCTGCCAACTCGCGAGGTGAAGCACAACTCAGTACCCGCCATCTTGCAGATGGGGGGACTCAGCCAACCAGGGAAAGGCTTATGCCCCCCTCCCACTGGAGGGTGGCATAATAGGGGGGTGTACCCACCCCCAGGGAAGGGACCCATTGGTCCCAACCTTTTTACCTACCTGTAACACCCCTAAATCTAGTATTTAGGGGCAACCCTGAACCTTGCTTCCTCAGACAAGAACCTGCAACAATAAAAGGAGGACCGAACAGCCGTGCCGAAGCTAACAAGAGGAAGACGCCCACTGACTTGGCCCCAGCCCTACCGGCCTGTCTCCACCTCGAACCTGCTCCTGTGAAATCCCGGTGTGTCCTGCAGCCAGCAACCTCGAAAACCCCGGAGAACCTGCCTGCCTTCAACCACAAAGACTTTGTCTCCCATGAACACCGGATTTGTTCATCTGCAACCTCTGGCTCCGGCCGGACACTGAGAATCCGCACCACCCTGCACCCGCCGTCCACGGCCCGACCTCGAGTGGGCAAACACCACGAGGAGGTCCCCCCGGCGATCCTGACCCGAGATCCGGGGACCCCTGACCTGCCTCAAGCCTCCAGCCGACGCCTGCAGCCTAAATCCGGAAGGCCCCCCCCCCCCAACCGCGACCAGGAGCTGGTAAGAAGATCTGACCCCAAAAGGAAGGCACCCCTGCACCCGACGCCCCACAGCCTTGGGTGGCCAAACCGACGATGCCTAACCAACCCCCAACTTACCTCTCGAAGTGGTGGTCGCACCCAGAAGACCTTCGTCCCCAAGCCTGCAGTGCCACGTGGGTCCCGTTCTCTCCATGCCACTGGAGTCAAGCTAACCTGGCTGATGAGGGCTGAAAGCCCGAAACCGGTCCTAGGATGCTGGTTTCCAGTCCAGGGAGGACCTAGCCTGGCAGTTCGGGCTGGACTGTTCCCTTTAGGCGCAGGGTCAAGACTGATTTGCATATGGCTGGGTCCACACTGGAATGGCATGGTGAGCAAAAAAACGATGGATTTAGGCCCAGATCTCTGTACAGGGGGTGAATGTATGACATTGTTCTGCATTCTGTCCATCAATTGTTCTTTTTTCATTTGTCACCCTGAGTGGGACGGGTATGCCCAGACGTGGGTCATGTGCTCTCCATGCCACTGGAGTCAAGCTATCCTGGCTGATGAGGGCTGTAAGCCCGAAACCGGTCCTAGGATGCTTGTTTCCAGTCCAGGGAGAACCTGGCCTGGCAGTTCGGGCTGGACTGTTCCCATTAGGCGCAGGGTCAAGACTGATTTGCATATGGCTGGGTCCAAACTGGAATGGCGAGCAAAAAACGATGGATTTAGGCCCAGATCTCTGTACTGGGGTGAATGTATGCCATTGTTCTGCATGCTGTCCATCAATTGTTCTTTTTGCGATGTCGAAACGGCACCCTGCACCCAACCGCCCTAGTGCCGCTGAGGGTGCACCTTTTTTGCTACTTTGTTTCCCCATTTGCCCTGAGCTAAAGTCCAGGAGCTTTGCTCCCACAACCAAGTGGCCTGCTTTTCAGCAGCCACCAACCGGAGGCCCCCTATCCCCCATTGGATAACATTGGGCCTCAGCACTCTGCAACCAGCAGCCCTAGTGCCGATGAGGGTGTAACAAGAGTGCATCATTGACCTTGGGGGACCCCTGAGTCTACCCCCAGAACCCCAACTCCCACTACCAAATACTTACCTTAAAACCGATAACACTATTTTCCTCCATAGGATAACATTGACTGATTTTCTTGGAAAAGTTTCTAAGTGTGGAGTTTGAAAACCTAAAGAAATTCTTTAAAATTGTACTGTTTAACAAAAACAATTTTACTTACCTGTTTACAGGAAATGTCCCAGAGTAGTATCTAGGTATACTACTCTGTGTAAGAAAGGTAATCCAAAAAGTAACTTACCTGGTATTTTACTGAAAAGCCCATTCAAGTCTATGTACTGTATTTACAAAGTATTGCATTTCTATGCAACCATACTGTAAGTCAAAAAAAAAGTGCATATGCAATTACAATTCAGACTGTTTACAAACTGCATTACTACTGTAAAGTATGTATTGCTTACCCGTGCCAGGCTTGCTGGG
Source organism: Calotriton arnoldi (assembly GCA_963921515.1). Classification (NCBI taxonomy): domain Eukaryota; kingdom Metazoa; phylum Chordata; class Amphibia; order Caudata; family Salamandridae; genus Calotriton; species Calotriton arnoldi. The sequence continues at coordinate 2,309,717 of CAWUFW010000568.1, forward strand.
TTTTAGAAAATAAAATAACTAAAAGAATATTTTTATACAAAAACAATTGGTCTGAAGTTCAGTCTTTGAGTGTGTGAATTCTCATTGCTGACTGAGTGTGTACAACAAATTCTTAACACTGTCCTCTGATACTGCCTTACTGCTCGACCACACTACCACAAATAGAGATTGAGGTGCTATCTAACTTAACCTCTGCCTACCTTTCGGGTTCCACTGGACTCTGTGCACACTATATCTCACTTTGTTATAGTATATACAGAGCCAGCTTCATACACAGCCCACTCTGCACCCGACGCCCACGGCCCGAGTGTGAGTGGCTCACCTGTCCAGTGAAGTCTCCCCAGCGATCCTGACCTTGAATCCAGCGTTGGCAGACCTCTCATGATCTCTACAACAGCGCCTGCACTGTGAAACTAGAGGCACCCCCTGACCATGACCGGCTCCGGTAAGAAGACTCCGACGTCGAAAGGCACCCCTGCACCCGAAGCCCCTTGGCCTTGGTGAGCTTAACCGACAGTGACCCTTCGACCCCCTATACCGCTACTTACTTCTGCTGTCGTTGGTCTCTTCTGCAACCTCTGGTGCAACGCCTACAGCCTGTTTGTCAACAACAGAATCCCCATTGAAGAACATTGGGTACCTGGCACTGAAATTGCATCCGGCTGCCGCTGTGCTGCAGGTGGTGTATGTTTGGTGCGGCTTTGGGGCTCCCCTCTGTGCTTAACCTAACCCACAAAGCATGGCCCCTACAACCGATGTAGTTACCTGCGAGCAGAGTGGCTTTGAGCACCCCCAGTCTCCATTAAAACACATTTGGCTGAACGGCCATTTGTGACCACTACACTCGGCTAACCCTGTGCCGCTGGTGGTGCAGTTTTGGTACTCTCCTGCCCCTTGCAGACCTTTGGTCCCGAAGACTGGAGCTGTAAGTGTGATACTTACCTGTTTAACTGCGATATTGTTTTCCCCATAGGATAACATTAAACTGTTCAGAAATTGTTCTAAGTGTTGACTTTTTATTTAAAAATGTACTCCTCTAATTGCGAAGATCTTGGTCTTAAAATAAAGTACAAACAAAGCTTATTTTTCTAAAATTGGTGTGGATCTCTTTTTTGAGTCGTGTGTCCACTATTGGTCAATGTTGTGCAATACAGGTTTTACACTCCCCTGTGTTATTCCCAAGGGTGCTCGCCCACACTACCACTAATAGAGGACTTTGGGTTTTACATTGAGCCCTGTACACTTTTGGGGAACCCCTGAACTCTGTGCACAGTATAACCACCTAGTGGCATACCATATACAGAGCCATCTTCCTGCACCGCCCAACAGGCTTCGCAGTCTTTTCCTGGCCAGGGTCGCAGATTACACAGAGGGTTCTGGAGCCTATCCTGGCGTGCTGCCCAGTCCCAGCTTGCTGTCCAATTCCGTGCTCTCCAGCTGCCTCGGCCTCCAAGCCGCTTTGATCCCTCCACCCAGCATGACCATCCCATTGGCATAGGGATAAGGTAGCATCTGCCCCAGCTGACCTTAATCGGACAATTGGGCACTACAATTTTTGCAGAGAAGCTATGCCCTTCCCTTCATGGAAACCCCTCTGCCTTTGGTACCATCCCCAGAACGGCTGACAGAAAAACCATCTCACCTTGCTTCGTCAAGAAGTGCAGGCTCAACTGGCCAAAGGAGCCTTCGAGAGTGTGCAAGTGCCAGAAGCAGGATATTGTGGTTATTCCTTCTACTTTCTGGTGCTGAAAAAGGACAGAGCCCTCCCCTAACCCCCCACCCCCCTTCCTATTACATCAGTGGTCCCTCTGCACCTTCCTGAAAAAAAGAGAAATTTAAGATGGTGACCTTGGCTCAGGTTCTGTCTGCCCTGAAACCTGGAGACTGGATGGTAGTGTTGGACTTTCAGAATGCTTGTTTCCACATCCTCCTCCTGGAAGCCCACTGGCGTTGCCTGTAGTTCACTGTAGGCCACAAGCATTTCCAGTGTTCTGTGCTCTCCTTTGGCCTCACCAGTGCCCCCTGAGTGTTCAAAAAAGTTATGTCTGTGGTCGCAACACACCTTCGGAGGTCAGGGGTCCCCGTCTTCCCCTGTATCTGTCTGGCTGCTGAGGGCGTGCTAGTCCCATGCAGTTGTCACCATTCATTGGGGTTCACTATCAACATGCCGAAGTTGCACCAAACTGCTTGTCAGATGCTCCCTTTCATCTGGGCTATTCTGGACATGTTGCAGTTTCGTAAGTCCAGGACATTAGTGCTGTGATCCCAATGTTTCATCTTCTGTCCTGGATTTAGGTGAGACTGATTCTGATGCTGCTCGGCCTGAAAGCCTTCTAAATCCTGCTGGCGAACCACACCCGATGGTACATGCTGGTTATGCAGTGGGACCTGAAGTCCCAGTGGGCTCAGCATGAGGGAAATATCTTTGACCTGGTCTAAATTTTTTAGGAGACTGCAAAAGATCTGCAGTGGTGTTTAATGAACTGCAATTGGACCAACGGCAGACCCTTTCCCATTCCTCACCTGGACTGACAGTGGTGACCGACAAATCATTTCTGGGTTGGGACAGCTGCTTCTGAGAGGTGGATTTCAAAGGACTTCGGTTTCTGGCAGATTCCCAGCTCCACATCTTCATCCATCATAGGAAGACTGGTTCAGGTGTTCAGACAACATACCACCATGTGGTATCCCAACATACAGGCAGAGTGGGGACATGTACTCTTTACCTGGAGACCTTGCGCCTCTAAACTTGGCTAGGGCGACAGGACAACATCTTGTTGTGCAGCCTGGTTGGTCTCTGAATGCCTGGGCAGACTAACTCAGCCACTGATGCCTGGCAGATCAGAATGGCGCCTACACCCGGAGATAGGGTAGGTCTCTTCCGAGAGTGGGGCGAATCTTGGCTTGATCTATTTGCCACTGCTGAGAAAGCGCCATATCCGCTCTTCTGCGCGTTGGAGTTTCCAAAGGGGCTCTTGCTCAAAGACGTGTTCCTCATAGACGGGTACAAGGGACTCCTGTACATCTTTCCCTGAAACCTCTCCTGCCCGAGCTTCGGATTGGGCAAGGAGAGTTTGGTATCCTGAACTCCTGAGCATCTGTCCTCTGACCAGGCTTCCTCTTCAGGAGAGCCTCCTGTTGCAGCTTCAGGGCAGGGTCCTGCACCCAAAACTACGCACACTCAACCTTAATGAATTGAGATTTAGTGGTGACAGTGGAATGCCTTTGATCTTCCTTTTAAGAGTTATGATGTCCTCTTGCCCGCCAGACATCCCTCAAAAAAGACTGTATATGCCTGCAGTTAGCACAAATTTTTTGGATTGGTGTCTCCCCGTTTCCTCCCTCCCCACACACACACACACACATCATGTTGACTCATTTCCAGCCCCTTTATTGGAGAGGTTAATGTTTGTACTGCCTCTAGCCCGGCAAGTCCTGGCCCTGGGTACCTTTAAAGGTTATCTTTCAGCCATATTGGCTATTTTGTGGTTGCCTGATCAGTCCTCCCTGTTTAAATCGCCTGTTGTGACATGTTAACTCTTAAGGGCTTGCAGCATTTGTTCCCTCCTGCTCCTTTCATAATGCCCCAATAGGACCTTAATTTGGTCCTAAAGTTTCTCATGGGCTCCCCATTCGAGCTCCTGCAGCTGCCCGTTCAGATTCTTACTCTTAAGACTGCCTTCTTAGTTGTCATTACCTCGGCCAAGCGGGTAAGTGAGCTTCAAGCTCTTTCAGTTAACCCTCCATACACAAGCTTCTTTCTGGACAAACTGTTTCTTCTGACTCATGCCTCCTTCCGAAGGTGGTGACCTCTCTCCATGTCAGCCAAACCATCACGTTGCTAATTTTCTTCTCTCCACCTCTTCATTTTGAAGGACAGGTAAGGCTCCTCTTTTAGGATCCAAAAAGAGCTCTGTCCTTTTACATTGATTGCACCAGAGACCACTGGTGGTTGATCAATCCTTTATTCGATTCACAGGAGCGAAAAAAAGTACTGCATCGGACAAGAAAACCATCACTTGATGGATTGTACTTTCCATTAAAATGTTATGCACTAGGTAAAAAGCAGCCTCCTGAATGTTTGTTTATGTAACTTGTTGAATTACTACAAGGTCACAAACCCCATAGGATGGTGTCAAAATTATTTTGTTTCCAGTGATGTCATAACTGTCACTTGAAATGTCATCAGTGATTTCATCAATTTCATTTAAATGTCAGGAGTGATGTATTATGTAGGGTCATAAGCAATGCGTCAGTCTCCTTCCATGTTAGGCATCCGTCTCCTTTGGTGTTGGTCGAGGCTTTATTTGAGAATGCACGTTTGATTGTATTATGGAAAGCACTCATTCAATTTCTGTCTTAACCATAACGCAAAATACCCCTGGACCAAAAGGATGTCTAACCCCTATCCCCAGAGCACATATAGAGATCCTACCTAACCTGCCTCTCCTCCCGCTGCAAAAAGATACTCCGGCACCGGAGGGAGCGTAGGTGAGCACATCTCAAGATGTGGTGCTGAGTTATTGGGAATTCCTGACATTTTCAGGACTGAGAAGACCCGAGCGCCAAGGAGAAAAAGACCAGCCCTTCCTGCATTTTCCAGGCCCAGACGCAAGACGATCCTGAGGCCCTGTTATGAGAAACCTCCAACTTCAAAGGGGAAGGGTGAGTTCTCTTAACCAAGACTTCAGCATGCACCAGGATCTGGGCTGAAAACAAAGTTTACACCATTCACATCACCTGTGCCTCAAGATCAGTTTCGAGCCTTTAAACGACCAGTGGCTGAAGCAGAGCACTGCTCCTGCTGGAGTCTGGCATCCAGCCCAGAATTGAGCTGAAAGCAGCTTAAACTTTAGGGTTCCACACCTCCAGCTGGTATGCCCCGGACACCAAATATTGCTTAACGTAGGTCAAAGCCCCACTCAAGGACACAGAATCCCATCTGTCTCCCGCTTGGTATCTAATGCAAAAACAACAGTTGATGGACAGAATGCAGAACAATGTCATACATTCACCCCAGTACAGAGATCTGGGCCTAAATCCATCGTTTTTTTGCTCACCATGCCATTCCAGTTTGAACCCAGCCATATGCAAATCAGTCTTGACCCTGTGCCTCATGGGAACAGTCCAGCCCGAACTGCCAAGCCAGGTCCTCCCTGGACTGGAAACAAGCATCCTAGGACCGGTTTCGGGTCCTAGGATGGACTGTTCCCATGAGGCACAGGGTCAGACAGGGTCAGACTGATTTGCATATGGCCATGTCTGAACTGGGGTGGTGGAGTGAGCTAAAGAATGATGATGGATTAAACCCAGATCAGTTGACTGGGGGTGAGTGTTTGATTTGCTCTAACGCTCCGTCCATCATCCCCTTTGGTCCCGCTTGGTATCTAGGCACTGAAAAACCTCACTTGGCACCAAAGCCACCACCAGCTCAGCCCCAGGCTGTTGACCAATCACATTAGATTTGAAATTGATGGCTAAGATCCACCAACTTCAGGCACCGAAGTTGGCACCAAAGGCCCCTCCAATTCCAAGGTCTGATTCCTCGGAGGGGTCGATCTTTGAAAAACTGCTAGCTGCTTTGATGAAAGACCAAATAAACTTTTTATTCACCCGGACTCCAGCAAATATAATGGCCAGACCTCTGACTCCAGAGCTTAGCCCTATACCCAAAAATAGACACCTCATTTTTGAGGAAAAACCTCGTCCCCTTCTCTTACACCATCAAGCCTCAAAAGGGTTAGACAGTACTAGCTGCACACTCTTTCCACCTCTACCCTCCACACCATCTACTTTGTCTCCACACTCCCCTACAGCTGACACAGATTACTGACTCAGACCCAAGTAGTCCTTACTACCCACAGGACACCTTTGAGGACCACTTTAGGCCTCCGAAGGGAGATGATCCCTGGGAGAATTATGTAGTTGACCCATAAGATGACCCTGATCTCGAGCCATATCCTGCTAGAGCAACCCCACTGGATGATACTACTGTGCATCATACAGTAATACAGCAGACTTCCCAACACCACCATGATAAGCGCCATACTGTGAAGGATGAGGACTGCTTTGTTGTGGAAACGTTGTCCAAGACAGTGGTCCCAAGCCGAAGGGAATGTTAAAATCCACCAGTGACACCTTTAAGGCCAAGATGGTGACTACCCTGATGAAAAATAAATATAAGCCTGCCCCAAGAGATGCCGCTTTTATTTGTAGGCACATGGTCCCAGAGTCCCTTGTGGTGCACACTGTCCATAAGAGAGCTTCTGCGCGTGCTACTTGGGATACTCCTTCCCACGATAGGGAGTCCAAAAATATTGATTCTGCAGGAAGTTGGTGGCTCTTGGGGCAACCACACATTGGTGATATGTCAACTTAGTGGGCATCCTCTCCAAGTAAGATTGTTACCCCTCGGAGAAGATAAAGGGGCTCTTAAATCACCTATATGAGGCTCACCTTGAGAGTGGACATGAGTTGGTCACTGAGGGCAAAACAACACTAGCGTCCTCCCTCGTAGGCTTGCCTGGTTTAGGGTCTCAAGGTTTTGCAGCTTGAATCTTTTCTGGATTCACATGCTGTGCATTATTCCGCCATCTAGGTTTAGGCCTGAGATGCAACAGGGCCTCTTCAATGTACCTTTTGATGGTGAGCACCTGTACAACCCTTTAGTCAACCAAATGCTTGAGAAAGTAAAAAAGGGTACAGACATCTCCGTCTATGGCGCCTTACAGTCTATCAGTCCCAAGTCTGCTTTTTGCAAGTGACTCACCAGGGAAGTAACAAGCTAGGTGGATAGGGGCTGAGACTACCTCCCCATTAGCAGTACAAGCAGCCCTTTCAGGACTCCCCACTAAATCTTTTCAGAGGGTAGCCTATAGAGAAAATGGGTGGGGGAAAGGTAGAGTTGGCACCTTAAGGGTCTCATCTGAAAGAGACTATTAGTTAGGGATTCCTCACCTTAGAATTACCCCCAGGTGTCAGACTGGATCCGGAGAATATTTTCTTCAGCAGTACCCCTGCGCGTTGGTAGGGGGCGTTGGTCGACTCCTCGTTAGTCGTTGGCGTCGTGATCGCCGGAATGACGTCGCGGTATCTACTTAGACGCCGCCCCTGCACGCTGACGTCAGTTCTTTCTTTTTCTGCGCCAGCCAGCGCAGATCCGGAGAGAGCGGTACCTCAAGTCACTTTTTGACTCTCTTTTTTCGACTTTTTGTCAACATCTTTTTGAGTCATCCGACTCCTGGTGCCCAGGGATGTCATCTCGGCGTACCGGCTTCAAGCCTTGTGGCTCCTGCCACAAGTTGATGTCGGTAACGGACCCTCATCTTGTGTGCCTCTGGTGCCTGGAGCGCGACCACAACCCGAAGTCGTGCTCAGACTCCCGGGCCATGGCCCGAAGTTTTCGCGGGAGCAGTTCCAAAAGCTTCTGGAGGCCCGCGCCGCTTGAGGTCCCAGTCGAGAGGGAGGTCTCGGGACCCGTCGCGGAGCCATCACCACGACTCCTCGTCGAAGTCTTCGTCTTGGGGTAAGTCGAAGCACAAGAAGAAGGCTAAGAAGCACAGTCGCTCTTCGCGTTCTCCCCGTCTGCCGTGACGTGGGATGCGGAAGGTAGTCTCCCGGCTCCGCCCAAGGAACCTGTTGGGTCGACTCCGGCCTTCCCGGGAGCCGGAGCGACCCCTGCCCATCTTCGTAGCTTTTATGAAGCCTTCCACTCCATTTTTGGGCAGCCCGACTCCGCCGGCGCGCCTTTGGCCCCCGTGGACTCGGCTGGGGGTTATAGGCCTTCGATGACTCTGTGGACCCTCTAGCAGACCAGTTAGAAGAACCGGACTGGAGAGAGAAGTTTGGTGAGGCCAATGGTCTGTACACCTCTCCAGACCTTGGCATGCTATCTCCCCCTACTGTGGCTACGGAGGAGGATGCATCATACGCAGTGGTGTTGCGTAGGGCGGCTGAGGCCTTAAACCATGAGCTTCCTACAGTGGCGGTCAGGACTAACCTCCTGACCGAGGTGCTTCAACCAGCGGCAGCCTCTTCAGAGTCCCTGCTGTTGTTCAATGAGGCCCTCACGGACATCCTTTTGGGCACTTGGTCCAAGCCCAACACAGTGGCCCCTGTGGATAGGATGATTCCCCGGCGCCACCACCCGGCCCCGGGTGACCCCATTTTCCTCTCCCAACACCCTACCCCCGAGAGCTTGGTGGTCTAAGCCTCAACTTCCAAGGGCGCTTTCCCTACCGCTCCTCCTGATGGGGAATCCAAGAAGCTAGACCATCTTGGGAAGAAAATGTTTTCTTCTTCCAGCTTAGGACTGCGGTCGGTGAACACCGCATGTCTCTTGGGCCGTTACTCCCATTCTGTCTGGGACACGGTCGCGCAGGTGATGGCACAGTGCCCGGAGGAGTGCCGGGCCATGCTCTCTCATGCAGTTGCCGAAGGGAGGGACGCAGCCAAGTTCGCCATACGATGTGGACTGGACACTGCCGACTCGCTGGGCAGGACTATTTCAACGTCAGTAGCCCTGAGACGCTACGCCTGGCTGAGGTCCACTGGCTTTTCGGGTGATGTACAAGCTACACTTTTGGACATGCCCTTTGATGGCCGTTGCTTGTTTGGCGACAAAGCAGACAAAGCGCTTGAGTGCTTTAAGGACTCCAGGGCTACAGCCAGGTCCTTGGGCCTCGCTTCTACCTCTCGCCCCGCGCAGTCTGCTTTTCGCCCCTTTCGTGGCTACGGAAGTGGTTCCCCGCCACGTTCCGTCTAGAGCCACAGGCCTGTGCAAGCTGTACAGCCTCTGCGGGGACGTGGGACCCACCGTCGTGGGTCTGGGGGCCAGAGGGCGGGCCAGACCACCAGCACCTGCTCTGCAGCAGCCTCCAAGCCCTCCTAGTCCGACCTTTCAGGCCCACCATTCGCCAGTGGGCGGCAGGATCCGCCATTACCTCCCCCACTGGTTCAACATCACGTCGGACAGGTGGGTTTTGCAGATAGTCCGAATGGGCTACTCCCTCCCCTTCGAGACTACCCCTCCATCCATGCCACCTTAATTCTATCGCATGTCGGAGGATCACTTGGCCCTTCTCCGCCAGGAAGTGGAGGCTCTATTGGCTAAGGGAGCCATCGAGCGCTTTTCTGCCCCAGAAGTAGGTCATGGTTGTTATTTCCACTATTTTCTGGTGCCCAAGAAGGACAAGGGCCTGCGTCTTATCTTGGATCTCAGGAACGTCAACCGCTTCCTCCGGAAGGAGAAGTTCAAAATGTTGACATTGGCTCAGGTCCTGTCGGCCCTCGACCCTGGAGACTGGATGGTAGCGTTGGACTTGCAGGACGCTTATTTTCACATCCCCATCCTGCCGGCCCACAGGCGTTACCTACGGTTCACAGTGGGCCACGAGCACTTTCAGTTTACCGTGCTCCCCTTTGGCCTTACCAGCGCCCCTCGGGTGTTCACGAAAGTGATGGCGGTTCCAGTCTTCCCCTATCTCAACGACTGGCTGTTGAAGTCGGGCTTGCCCTAGGCTGTCGTCTCCCACCTCCAGACTACGGCCGACCTCCTGCATTCGCTGGGGTTCACCATCAATGTGCCGAGGTCACACCTGATTCCCTCTCAGAAGCTCCTTTTCATTGGAGCGGTTCTGGACACAGCGCAGTTTCGGGCTTATCCTCCCGAGCAGCGAGTCCTGGATATTCGGGCTATGATTCCGATCTTTCAGCCTCTATCCCGGGTTTCGGTCAGAATGACCCTGAGGCTACTGGGCCTCATGGCCTCCTGCATCCTGCTGGTGGACAATGCCAGGTGGCATATGTGGGCTCTGCAGTGGGACCTGAAGTTCCAGTGGGCACAGTATCGGGGAAATCTTTCCGATTGCATCCAGATCTTGGAGGGCACTGCACACCAACTGCAGTGGTGGCTAACGAACCAGGATTGGGTCAATGGCAGATCCCTCTCCCTTCCCCAACCAGAGTTCACAGTGGTGACAGATGCATCACTTCTGGGGTGGGGCGGCCACATGGAGGTGGCGGAGATCAGAGGCCTCTGGTCTCCGGCGGTGTCCGGGCTCCATATCAACCTTCTGGAGCTCCGAGCAATTCATCTTGCACTGAAGGCATTCCTTCCTTCTGTCAAAGGAAGAGTAGTGCAGGTGTTCACGGACACCACCACCGCCATGTTGTACTGCAACAAACAGGGAGGGTGGGGTCGTGGACCCTATGTGAAGAGGCTCTTCGTCTTTGGACATGGCTGGAACATCAGGGCATGTCTCTGGTGGTTCAACACCTGGCAGGTTCGCTGAATTCAAGGGCGGACTAACTCAGCCGCCGTTGCATGATGGATCACGAATGGCGTCTTCACTCTGAGGTGGTGCAAGGTCTCTTTCAGCAGTGGGGAGAGCCTTGGTTAGATCCATTCGCTACCGAAGAGAACGCGCAATGTCAGCAGTTATGTGCGTTGGGATTTCTAAGGCGGCACTCGCTAGGCAACGCTTTTCGTCGCGAGTGGAGTTGCGTTCTTCTCTACGCTTTTCCGCCTATACCACTTCTATCCAGAGTGCTGAAGATCAAGCGCGACCGGGCCCAAGTCATTATTGTGGCTCCGGACTGGGCACGAAGAGTCTGGTATCCCGAGCTCTTGCACATGGCCATCGATCCTCCGATCAGACTGCCCCTTCGGGAGGATCTTCTGTCGCAGCAGCAGGGGACGGTCCTCCACCCGAACCTGTCCAGCCTCCACCTCCTTGCGTGGAGCTTGAGCGGCGGCAGTTGACAGCTTTCAACCTTCCTCCCGAAGTCTAACGTTATCTTGGCAGCCAGGCGTCCCTCCACCAAAACGGTATACGCTTGTAGATGGAACAAATTTGTGGCATGGTGCGCAGCAAAGGCTGTGGATCCCCTTTCTGCCCCCCTTTCAGAGGTTCTCCTTTTCATTCTTACCTTGGCCCAGCAGGGCTCTGCTCTGGGCACTCTCAAGGGCTATCATTCGGCCATTTCGACCTTTCTTCGCCTTCCAGATCAACCTTCTCTTTTCAAGTCCCCTATTGTAAATCGCTTCCTTAAGGGCATTAATCACTTGTTTCCTCCTATTCCTTTCATAATGCCTCAGTGGGACTTGAACCTGCTTCTGACCTACCTTATGTGCGCTTCTTTCGAGCCGCTACATAACTGTCCACTCAGACTTTTGATACTCAAAACTGCCTTTTTAGTTGCCATCACCTCTGCTCGCAGGGTGAGTGAGCTTCAGGCTCTTTCTTCCAAACCTCCTTTCCTGGCTGTTCATCCGGACAAGGTTGTCCTTCGCACTAGGCCTTCTTTTCTTCCCAAAGTGGTTACTTCCTTCCACATAGGACAGACCATCACTTTGCCCACCCTCTTCCCACCCCCGCATCCTTCTAAAGAGGAGGAGAGGCTCCACCATCTGGATCCAAAACGTGCGCTTTCATTCTATCTGGATCGCACAAAACAATTCCGGGTGGATGACCAGCTCTTTGTTGGCTATGTGGGCGCCAAGAAAGGCCGGGCCGTGCAAAAACAGACCATCTCTCGATGGGTCGTTCTTTGCATCAAAATCTGCTATTCCTTAGCGAAGAAGGATCCTCCAGTGGGGCTGCGCGCCCATTCCACCAGGGCGACGGCACCCACTACTGCTTTGGGATGTGGTATTCCTCTTCATGACATCTGCCAGGCAGCCACGTGGGCTTCATTACACATGTTAACCAAACATTACTGCCTGGACAGCCAAGTCCGGATAGACGGCTTCTTTGGCCATTCAGTTCTCCAGGACTTTCTGGTGTGAACTTAGTTCGCAGACCGATCTCCGGGGTTGGTATTGCTGGGGTATCTATTCTAAGGTGAGGAATCCATAACTAAGTCTCTTTCAGATGAACAAGTTACTTACCTTCGGTAACGATATATCTGTAAGAGACCTATATTAGTTATGGATTCCTCACCGCCCCACCCATCCTCCCCGTTCTGCGAACTGACTTCTAGGGTAAGGGACTCCCTTTCAGGGCCCTAGTTTTGTGCACCAGTGGTCCGTGTCTGGTATGGCTCTGCACTTCTGGCGTGGAATGTCGTGTAAAGAACTGACGTCAGCGCGCAGTGGCGGCGTCTAAGTAGATACCGCGACGTCATTCCGGCGATCACGATGCCAACGACGAACACAGTCGACCAACGCCTCCTACCAACACGCAGGGGTACTGCTGAAGAAAAAATTCTCCGGATCCAGTCTGACGCCTGGGGGTAATTCTAAGGTGAGGAATCCATAACTAATATATGCCTCTTACAGATATATCGTTACCGAAGGTAAGTAACTTGTTCTTCTGCTACAGAACCCTTTCCTTTCTGTAGCAAACTGGAATTTTGTTGCGGTTTTCACCCCACTTTTTGCCCTCATTAGAACTGCTCGGTGCTGGTTTTTGACTGACAGTGCACTGAAGCTTGCTAACCAGACGCCAGTGCTCTTGTCTAAAATAAAGGAAAATGTTCTAATTGTGGTACAATTGCCACACACTTTAGCACCCCTGTAAGTCATTAGTAAGTGGTACCCCTGGTACCTAGGGTATGAGTACTAAAGAGGGTTGCAGCATTTATTATGCCCCCCCTAAGAGACTCCCCATACAAATTGCATGCAGGCTGCCATTGCAGGCGGCGTGTCATGGTGCAAACATGAGTGAAAACACGGCATGGCACACTCACTGTGTGCCATGACAAAGTCACTACATATAATATATGTAAGTAACCCCTGCAGCAGGCCTTGTAGCCCTAAGGCAGGGTGCATTATATTACGTGTGAGTGTATATCTGCATGAGCAGCTATGTCCCAGTGCCATCTAGTTCAACTACTAGATGGTACTAGTGAACAGGGAAGCCATCTTAAGTATATGTACTGGGCACTGGTCATTACAAGTTCCCCAGCTACATTATGACTTTACTGAAACCTATGGTGTTTGGTATCAAACACCTTGTCTTCATAAATCTGTACTTTTGCCAGTACAAGATTTATTATGGCATGCACCCAGAGGGCAACTTAGAGGTGCCCCTTGGAAAAACCTACCAGTTCTAGTGTGCTGGCTGACTGGTATCATCCAGCCTGCCACCACAGACTCGTTTCTGACCCCCTGCATGTGAGAGCCCGCGCTCTAAGGCCAGAAACGATACCTGCTCTGAACATAGGTCTTCACACCACCTCCAGCAGTATGGCTAATGATTTAGTATATCAAGGCCAGGGGCTTCAAAGCCCCCTGCCACCTTTGATATGCATCCGCAGCTTCCCCAGACCTGGGAGATTGCACCTTCTGCCCTGAGGCCCATTTGGCACCAGGACAGGTGGGAAATTAGCTAAGCAGTAGGCATTCTGCACCACCAGGCTTGTCACACCCCTAAGGTGGACTACCTGATGTGCTCCATGAAAGAAGGGTTCCACCTTGTTTTTGGTGGAATTAGGAACTCTGGGACAGGTTTATGCCCACTCCCCACAGGAAGTGGTCATATAGGGGGTGTAGTGACGCCAGGGATAAGTAGTCCATTGGCTACTACCCTTCATTCCCCTTAATGCCCCTAAGTTGAGTATTTGGGTGCCCCTGACACCAGGAACTCAGATATGTCTGCTTGAAAGAAGAAAGACAAGAGACGAAGACGTGAGAACTGTAGACCAGCATTAACTTTGGTGCAAAACCCTGCTTGACTGCTGCTGTCCTGACAATGACTGACGCCAACTCGTCCAGAAGTGGAACAGACTCCCCAAACCCATAGAGGTCTGCCCAGCACTTCCTCGATCCAGCAACATCTCCCTTGGAGTGGAGGAGCCACTCCCCTGCACCAGCAGACACCTACTGCAGCTGCCCAGTACACCGTTCTGTCGACCCTCGGGCCCACCAAGGGAGCAGCACCCCAGAAAGCGGTCTTGTTGCTCCAGGAGGTCCGATCTGTCTCACTGCCAAGTTTCAAGACACCAGGATTCGCCCTGCACCAATACCTGCAGTACCGGAACCAGTTGCAAGCACCAAGGCTTGTTTGTGTTCAGTCGGAACACCACTGCTACCAAAACTTGTCTGTCGAGGGTCTTCGAGAGAGGCCCGCTCCACACCGAGAGTGGTTCTGCTGTATTTATTTCCCCTGTTCTGCAGGTACACCAAGAACCATGAGAGCCTCTAACTCGCTGAACCGCCAGACAAAACTCCTCTGCCCCCGAACTCCCCAACCCGGGCTCATGTATACCGACAGTGTCTCTGTGAGACTCAAGAACCAAGCCCCCACTTTGGTTCTGCCGAACTGGCCCCCCAGTCCCGCCTTGTAGCATTTTAAAAAAAAGATTTTACAGGCACTTTTCCCATTGGTTTTAATAGGTAGCATTCTAGGCTAACGCCGCATAAAGCACCTCTGCACCCAGGCGCCCCAGGGCAGGTAAACTTGAACTCTTAGCTTTCTCGGACCTTGGCCCCTACTACGATAAATCTAGAAGAACAGTCCTGTAAGTCTACCTATGAAGTGTATGTTTCTCCCATAGGATAACATTACCGCATTAGAGGCTCATGGCTCCAATCTGACAGCTGTCGGGTTCTACTGTTTTTTTACTGTGAAATTTGAGAACGTCTAAAATACTTAACTGAGTGCGACAATCTTGGTGTCTAACATTATATAAAAAGATGTTATTTTTCTAAATTGGTCTCAAGCTTCTTCTTGAGTCATTTATTGACTGTGTACAACAAATGCTTAGCATTACCCTCTGATGAGCTTAAATTGCTCGCCCCCACTACCACAAAGAGCATTTGGGATTATTAATTTAAGCCCTGTAAGCCAATAAGTGTCGTCTGGACTTTCCACATAGTGTACCTCATTTTGGTATATTACATAGAAAGCTAGCTTCCTACACTTTCCCCCAATCACACCAAACCTATCGGGGGAAGATTAAGGCACTTCCTGTCTCACTGGAAAAGTATTACATCAGACCAGTGGGTCTTCTCCATTGTAAGAGAGGGGTAACTGCCTCCTATTCCACATACCTCTCCCAGCATCCCGCCCCGCCGTCATGTACTGAGTTCAGACCGTCTTTATCTTATGGAGAAAGGGTACTAACATTACCTATAATTTGTAGTAAGTGAAAAACACTACCAGCTCAATGTGTTGCCCTTTGGAGTTATTATAGCTGCAAAGTTAGTTACAAAGTGCCTGGTGGTGGTAGCAGCCCATCTGCACAGGAATGTCATTTGTATGTTTCCATATTTAGACGACGTCTCTGATAAAGAGCAGCAGTCTCTGCATCACAGCCTGTGGAAATAGGCAAGGTGCAACCCAACCAACAGCGTGTGATGGCATTCCAACAGCTGCTACCTCTTTTTCAGGCACACCGTCCTACCAATGTAATGAAACTGTTGCAGATGATGGCTTTGTGATTAACAATTGTACCCCATACCAGGTTACTTATAATACAATTGCTAGAGTGCCTCCCACTGCAGTGGGCACAAGCAGAAGGCTATTGGGAGGATCTGGTGTTAGTAACAACCAGGGCCAAGTATTCTCTTCTTTTGTGGAACAGGAGCAACTTGTTGTCTGACTCTTTCTAGATCCTCTTCTGCAGGTGACTGTCGCCACCATATGCTTACGCAGCTGGATTGTACAGGCCATAGTTGGCCAACCTGTATTAAGAACACTATTTCAAATATCTGTTTCCTCAGAAAGCTAGCCATCACTTAAGAAATAGGCTGCTTTCTAATCTATGCAGCGCACATGTATATGCAGATATATATGCTGCCAATGGAAAATGTTGCTCACCCTATAACCATCTCTTTGTATCATGTAATACTGTAGATTCACATCTGCCTGCCCTCCTCCCTGCAAGCCAAGATAATAACAGATGTTTTCTATGCCTTTTCATTTATTCACTTTATTATGAACAGTACACTCTGCTTTCGACACTATACTCACACTACTTATCCACTGAGTGGAATACAAAATGAGGTGGAGCCTATGTGCTGGTGCATTCTGAACAAAAGGAGGCGTCCTAACACGTCTTCTGACTCAATCTTCTTCAAAGAAAAACAAGTTGCGAACATCCAGACCCAACACTAGATGACTGACCAGAGTATGCAGAGCATATGACTTTACAGCACCACACGCTCCAAACAGACGGTTACAGGGTGACATTTTCCATATATGTATGTTCACAGAGAAAAAGACGTTAATGTGACATAATTCTGTATGGTAGGCCAACCCCAGATATGTACAGCCGTGTGCAGCAGGGGGTTGGCTAAAATTCCACTGGGTGCGCCTTACACCCCTCTGCGAATGGCGTTTGCCATCGGGCAGTGGTGGGTTTGGTCCTTTGCCCAATCCCCATTGCTCTATGCCTGCGCAGTGGCAGTTGGCTAATATCCCTGCTGCTCATACCCTTAGTCAGTGTGTAGAGGTGGCTTGACCCTTCACCCAAACCACTGTGCATGGCCCACACAGTGGCAGTTGACCAGAGTGTTTCGTCCATGTCCATGTACTAATTTGTTTTTTAAAATATTTCCTCAGTACCACGATACCCTACCCCCTGACCCCACATTGCCCTGGGGTGCAGTTTGTACCTACAATACCCCCTTTATATAGCCTTTGAAGTTTTTTCTTGGACTCGAGCACCAGGTCTTGTAATTCCGGCTGCAACATTTTCTTCAGTGTTGCGACCAGCCTATAAGATCATTCATTCAGTTCTGCACTATCAGCCCTTCTACTATGGTAGCAAAATGACCTAGGGAACTCAGTGCTTCCTCGGCCAATCAATGGGCAATTTTTTTTCAATTTTTTATTAGTATCCCGGGACCAACTGTTCAGATATACCTAACTTTTTTTCATGGTTAATCCATCGTGCCCAACCCAAGCTGCTCTTTAAACTCTTATGTTGGTAGTATCTGCTGCTTTAGATACACATGCTCTGCATACTCCTGCCATCTAGTGTTGGGCTCCGATGTTTGCACTTTGTTTTTCTTTGAAGAAAGGCTTTCGTGTCATGGGATGCACTGTGACTCCAACATTAGTAGGCAATGCGCATGGGCACTGACTCCATTTCAATTTTTTTTCCGACATCGACTTTGAGGTGTATCGACCCGGCTTTGAGACTCAACATGTTTGTATAGTGAACCTTCTAAACCCATGCCCGGAAAAACCTTTGTTGTCTCAGTTTGTTCTCTCTAACACTATCCAGAGACCCACGTCCCTAGTCCCTGCATGCCAGGGTCCTCGTGCCCCTTGGCATTGATAACTTCCACACCGTAAAATGCAGAGCCCCACAGGGCAGTGCCACAGATGTCTTTCCATAACTGCCCCTGGTGCCTTGTGATAACCTGTGGTATGATCACCACGAAGTTTGTGACTTCTGCATCTCCCACGACCACGATAATGCCTTGAGTGGAAACTGCCTGTCCTTCCAGTCGTAAATAAACTCTACTATACGGAAAAATGCACCAGCAGTCTGCTGCTAACATGCCTGACATCTTTGGCGAACAGGACCCGTTCGCCGCAGAGGAAGGTGAAGACGCCTACCCCCTTAGTACATCACACCTCATCAGCTGTTACATCCGAGGCCATCTTCTCCAGCATCTCTGGCTCGAAGGAAGAAGAGGCTCTCCCGACCTCCAAGACCAGCAGCCCTCTAATGAAGACCTCCACCACGATCAGAAGTACAGTTAGCTCGGACACCCACTCCAAGCCTTCCAAGAGTCCTCATGCTAAGGCAGAGCACTGCTTCTGAGGGAGTCAGGCGTCCTGCAGAAAACACCACACCTTCCAGCACACCCGCTGCCTTTGAGCTCTGGTCAGCATGGGATGTATGCCTCTGATCTGAAAAAGGACCTGAGCAAGGGCGTTATCCTCTTGTGACCATCGAGCTCCAAGACCGCTGACTAGTGCCGTCTCAACTCAAAGCGAAAGGCTCCTTACATGCAGGCGCCGAATTCATCATAGACTGCGAGGCCACTGTCCATGTCGAACGCCCTTGACTACTGGCTGTGAATACTCTGAACAGCCGTTCCTTTAAAGGCTGCATGAGGAGTTTGATATGAGGCAAAGCACTTCTTTAGTCATCATTTTACTGAGAAGATTTCCGCAGAGTAACCCTTGGCAAACCCACAGAGACTCTGCCTCAAAAGAGGAGATTCACATTTGAGGAGGAACCTGCATTGGATGATATATATATATATATATATATATATATATATATATATATATATATATATATATATATATATATATATATATATATATATATATATATATATATATATATATATATATATATATACACATACACACAATGTGAAGAAAATTGCAGAAGCCCAACTCCGATTTTAAAACCATGCTGTTGCTTTATTCATCATAAAAGTGGCAGCCAGTTCACTCATTCCATCCTGACGCGTTTCGGCGATCGTGCCTTGTTCACAGGTGAGTTCATTTGAATGATGTAAAATGTCAGTGCTTAAATCCATGTGGTCACGTGTCCTGAGGTTATCTCCTACAGGCCCCAGAATGCACCTATATTGTTTATTCAAGTTCGTTCTGTGGTGCGCTTTTCAATCTGTGCTTAATAGCATCTCTTTAATACCAAAGTTCGAGTTATGATAATTTTATCTTCGGTACAGACTGTTCATTTGAAAATTAGCCAAAGAAGGCAATGTTCCTGCAGAAGGGGGTGCCATATTGTGCAGCCCGCACTACTTCGCCTCGGAGTCCTGCCAACATGAAGACGACGATGAATCGGTAATGTCGACACTGGATCCTCCTCAAGGAGAGGCGGCATCAGGGTCGGGGCCCAAGATAAAGACGGTGCCGTGGCCCATGAGTGCCCAAAGCAGGCAGCATTCTGCACACCAAAAAACCAAACCCACAGGCACACATCGCCTGGGTGCTCCACAGCCTTTGGATACTGATCGACACTGAGAGCGCGCCTTGGAGCCGAGAAAGAACGAGACCCCACACTATCCTGATCAGGCCACAGGGACAGACATGAAGACAATATGCAGCAACCCTCGATGCATACTAAGCCATCGACACATGCACAGCCTATGGTGTCAGCAGAGACTCCGACACCTCGCCTCCCTTCTGGCTCGACCAAGCCATCTTAACTGACCAAGCGTATGGCATCGACGCACACCCCATCAGAGCCAAGACATATATCCCCTCTGAAAAAGGGCTCGGAGCAAAGTTGCACTTTGTCTCTGATACCTAAAAAACCAACGGCACCGACAGCTTCTGCTTTAACCTTCTAAGCTCCGACCAAGCATAAGAAGAAACATTTAGAGACACTGCGTCGAAGAAATCTAGGACGGTAACAACCACTAATACAGAGGGAAACTTATTAGAAAACCTATAAGACCTCATGCACAAGAAGCCCCCTATTGTGGATGAACACTTGATTGAGAACACCGATTTAAAAAAAGACTGGATATTGACCTTCCAGAGCCTCTACTAAAGAGGAAAAGTATGGAACATATAAGGCCAGAAATCCTATGCCACTAGACTGCACTCCATCTCCACAGCCTATGTCTCCATCATCCATACACTCAGCTGATGTAGCCACAAGGAGCCCTAGTCATTATGCACATGACAGACTCACAAGGAAACCCTCCCCAAAGCCCAGATCCCTGGGATGCATACAGTATCGTATTGCGAGATCCAGACATTGAACTCCCAATCCCAGCGAAAACATAGTCTCCAGATAATACCTCCTCATACCATAGTGGTAGGAAGCTGGCTTTTATGTAGTGTACCAAAATAAGATACACTATGTTCAAAGTCCAGATGACCCTTATTGACTTACCGGGCTTAAACTAATAATCCCAAATGCTCTTTGTGGTAGTGTGGGCTACCAATTTAAGCTTATCAGAGGGTAGTGTTAAGCATTTGTTGTACACACAGAGTCAATAAGTGAGAGACACTCAAGAAAAAACTTAAGACCAATTTAGAAAAATAACATATTTTTATAGAATTTTAGACACCAAGAACTTGGTAATCGGGTAAGTATTTTGGATGTTATCAAATTTTACAGTAGAAAACAGTAGAAAAAGACAGTTGTCAGATTTGAGGCATGAGTCACGAACGCGATAGCATTATCCTATGGGTGAAACATACACTGCATAGGTACACTTACAGGCTACTTACAGGACTGTTCTTCTGGATTTAAGGGGCCATGGTCCTATAAAGCACCAAGAGTTCAGTTTTACTTGCCTTGGGCTGTCCAGTCCAGAGGTGCTTTCAGCGGTGGTAGCCTCTACCGCTACACGCTGTAGTCAATGGGAAAAGTCCCTTTAGAAAAAAGGCTTCAAGGGAGGACTGGGGGACCAGTCTGGCAGAATCCAAAGGCGAGATTCGCTCTTGGGGGTCTCAAGGCCATAGAGACACTGTTGGTTTTAATGGGCTGGGGGGTTTGGGTGTCTAGGTGTCTTGACCTGCGGGTCGTTGAGTTTGAGGCTTCCACGGTTCTCGGTGTACCTGCAGAAGAGGGAGAAGAAAAACAGCAAGACTGCTTCTGGCATGGATCTGGCCTCTGGTGAAGGCTCTCAACATGCAGGTATGTTTTGGCGGTGATGGTGTTCGGTCTGAACACAAACAAGCCTTGGTGCTTTCATCAGGCTCCAGTACCCCGGGTATTGCTGGGCTCCTGGGGGTCCTGGTGTCTCCAGACTGGGTGGAGAGACGGATCTAACCTCCTGGAGCACCGTGACCTCTTACTTGCTGGCTGCTGCGTCGGTGGGCCCGGTGGTCAGCAGATCGATGTATCGGACGTCGCAGTCGGTGCCTTCAGGCTGCAGGGAAGTGGCTCCTCCACTTCAAGGGAGATGCTGGCTGGTTGACTAAGTGCCGACAGCCTTCAGAGGCCTTTAGAAGAGGCACAGCTGCAGGACGAGTTGGGTCTGGGCAATTGTCTGAACAGGAGCAGGCAGGGGTTTGTGTCAAAGTCCACAGCTAGTTCTTTGTTCTCTCATTCTTTGGCTGGTCTTTGTCCTTCATTTGGAGTTAGTTCCTGGTATCAGGGGGCCACCTAAATACTGAATTTAGGGTTGTTAAGGGTAGTGAAGGGTAGTAGCCAATTGGCTACTTACCTTTGGGGTCACTACTCCCCTATATGATCAATTGTTGTGGGGGGTGGGCATAACCCTGTCCTATAGTTCCTAATTCCACCAAAAACAAGATGGTGGAATCCTTTCATGGATCACATCAGGCATCCCAGCTTAGGGGGCGACTAGCCTGGTGATGCAACACGCCTATGCCATAGCTAATTTACCACCTGCCCTGGTGCCAAATGGGCCTTATGGCAGTGGGTGGGGGGGCATCTCTTAGGTCTGGGTGAAGCTAGGGTCTCATATCAAAGGCGGCAGGGGCTTTGAAGCCCCTGGCCTTGAAATGCTAAGTCACTGGCCATCCTGCTGGAGGAGGTGTGAACACCTTCCTCCGGAGCAGGCATTGATTCTGTCCTCCAATCGTGGGCTCTCGCCTGCAGGGGTCAGAAACATGTCTGTGGTGGCAGGTTGGACAAGACCAGTCATCCAACACACTTGATAGTGTAGGTTTTCAGGGGGCACCTCTAAGGTGCCCTCTGGGTGCATGTTTTAGTAAGTCCATTAGTGGCACCAGTATAGATTTATCAAGACAAGGTGTTTGATACCAAACACCATAGGTTCCAGTAAAGCCATCATGTAGCTGGGGAACTCGTAATGACTATTTCCCAGTACATATACTTAAGATGGCTTCCCTGTTCACTTGTACTATCTAGTAATTAAACTAGACAGCACAGTGGCAAATCTGCTCATGCAGATATGTCCTCACATGTAATATAATGCACCCTGCTTTAGGACTATAAGGCTTGTTGTAGGGGTGACTTGCAGTTATTGCATGCAGTGTCCGTGGGCATGGCACGCAAGGTGTGTGCCATGTCGTGTTTTCACATTTCTTTGCCCCATTTCACGCACCCTGCAATGGCAGTCTGCATGAGTTGGTGGTGGGTCGCTTAGGGTGGCACAATACATGCTGCAGCCCTTGGGGACCCTCTTTAGTACCACAGGCCCTAGGTACCAGGTTACCATTTACCATTTACTAGGGACTTACAGAGGGTTCTAAAGGTTTTGCCAATTGGGGGAACAATTGTACACTTTTGGAAAAGAGCTCTTGCACTGGTGACCTGGTGAACAGGAACTTAGTGCACTTTCAGTCGAAATCACCTCATTTACCAGGCAAGAGGTGGGGTCTGTGTGCCACCCTAAGTGACCCCTCACCAAACACATGCAAGCCTCCCATTGCAGGTTCCGTGTCTTGGTGCAGACAAAAGTGAAAACACAACATGTCACTCATCCCTGTGTGCTATGTCCCCTACCACTGCATTTCATATTTGTAAGTCACCCCTACAGCAGGTCTAACAGCCCTAAGGCAGGGTGCTGAATATTACATGTGAGGGCACACCTGCATCAGCAAACATGCCCCTGTTAGTCAGTCCTATTGCTGCCAGTGCAAGTGGACAGGGAAGTCTTTTTAAAACATATGCTAGACACTGGTAAAAACAAGTTCCCCAGCTACATGACGGCTTCTCTGAAAATATGGATGTTTTATATCAAACATCTCGTATTGGTAAACCCACACTGATGTCAGTGCTGGATTTACCAATACATGCACCCAGACTGAAAACCCAGCAACCTCTGGTGTGCTTGCTGACTGGTTCTTGCCAGCCTGGCACCCGTGATGCTGTTCTGACCTACGGTGAGAGCCTTTGCTCTCAAGTCCCAGAACAAAAGCCTAACCGGGAAGAGGTGTAACACCCCCTCCCACAGGATGACCTGCTGATTAGCTTCTTTGAGCCGTCGAGCTTCAAACTAGCTGCCATCTTTGGAATGCAAATCTGGCTCTCCTCAATTGGAATGCAAATCTGGCTCTCCTCAAAGTAGAGGAAGCCATCCCCCCTATCCGGAGCTCCCTTGGCACCTGGACAGGCGGGAAAATTAGCTAGTTAGGTAGGCGTGCCACCTCCGGCTAGTACCATCCCATAGGTGGGCTACTGTGAGGTGGACTTAGATTTTTCAAAAATAGCAATGTTTGTGATGGCATACTTAGGAATTCTGGGACAGTGTTATGCCCCCTTCTCACAGGAAGTGTGGTCATATAGGGGGCATAGTGACCCCAAGTGTCAGTAGCCCATTGGCTACTACCCTACACACCCCTAACAGCCCTAAATTCAGTATTTAGGGGAGTCCCTGGCACCAGAGAAGCAGATCCTGATGACCTAAGAAGAGAGAGGACACCTAAGAGCCGCAAAAGCTGAGAAGCAGCAGCTGACCTGGTAACAACCCTGCCGGCCTGGCTGCATCGCTAATCGAAAACGGCGCCAAAGTAAACTCGTCATGCAGCTGTGACTCCAGAAACCTGGGAGGACTGCCTGCCTTTAAAACAAGCATTTGCAATGCAATAGGTCTCGCATTTACGCAAGTTTGAGCTATTGGCATTGTAAATGACAATGCCTTTTATTTATGTTTTGGTTTTTAAAACATAAATAAAAGACATTGTCATTACAATGCCAATAGCTTCAACTCGCGTAAATGAGACCTATTGCATTGCAAATGCTTGTTTCATCCCAGCTACTTGGCGCTGCCCAGCATGGGAATTCCTACCTAGAATGACAATGCTGTCCAGAACTGCCCATTCCTTCCTGACTTCAGTGCCCTTGCATGGCCTCCACTTTTACCCTTACTTTAGCAGTACCACAGAATCAGTACTTGAGGTTATTTTTTGCCCAAATATTCTTCTGGGGGACAGTTCCATGGATTTACAACACAGTCAGTAAATCAAGGCCATTACACTACAAGTCTTTGCTCATAGGCAGGACCACTGGAATAACGCAATATTGTGGCCGCCGCGTTCTCGGAGTATTTACATATTTTCCACACTTGCCGCATGATTCAGATCTTCTGTATCAGTTGCAAACATTGATTCTAGCTCAGATGGATCAAAAGAGGCTTTAAAAAGCATCAGCCGTGGTCCCCCGGGGGGACAGACGCTTTGCAAACATTAACTGTCACCATGTCGTTGCTGACGGCTGTATTCGGGTGTTAGAGTGCAGTTAATGAGGAGAAACGTTTGCCCAGACAGTACTACTGTGTTGTAAAATGACAAAATAGCAAAATATTGCGACAATGTGCCATATTATGCTGCATCATTGCACCTCTTCTGTGTCTGATTACTTTTGTACCTCTCCAGTCCCTGCAGCACCTGTTCCGACCTGGGTCTCAGTCTCTACAACAGCTCTGCTGACCTGGGTCTCAGTCTCTACAACAGCTCTGCTGACCTGGTTCTCTGGCTCTACAGCAGCTCTGCTGACCTGGTTCTCTGGCTCTACAGCAGCTCTGCTGACCTGGTTCTCTGGCTCTACAGCAGCTCTGCTGAACTGGTTCCCTGGCTCTACAATGTCTCTGCTGACCTGGTTCTCTGGCTCTACAGCAGCTCTGCTGACCTGGTTCTCTGGCTCTACAGCAGCTGGCTGACCTGCTTTTCTGGCTCTACAGCAGCTTGCTGGCCTGCTTCTCTGGCTCTACAGCAGCTTGATGACCTGCTTCTCTGGCTCTACAGCAGCTCTGCTGACCTGGTTCTCTGGCTCTACAGCAGCTCTGCTGACCTGGGTCTAAGGCTCTACAGCAGCTCTGCTGACCTAGTTCTCTGGCTCTACAGCAGCTTGCTGACCTGGTTCTCTGGCTCTACAACACCTCTGCTGACCTGCTTCGCTGACCTGGTACTCTGGCCATAGAGCAGCTCTGCTGACCTGGTTCTCTGGCTCTACAGCAGCTCTGCTGACCTGGTTCTCATGCTCTAGAGCGACTGCTGACCTTGTTCTCTGGCTCTACAGCGGCTCTGCTGACCTGGTTCTCTGGCTCTACAGCAGCTCTGCGGACCTGGTTCTCTGGTTCTAGAGCGGCTCTGCTGACCTGGTTCTCTGGCTCTACAGCGGCTCTGCTGACCTGGGTCTCTGGCTCTACAATGACTCTGCTGACCTGGTTCTCTGGCTCTACAGCGGCTCTACAGCAGCTCTGCTGACCTGGTTCTCAGGCTCTAGAGCGGCTCTGCTGACCTGGTTCTCAGGCTCTAGAGCGGCTCTGCTGACCTGGTTCTCAGGCTCTAGAGCGGCTCTGCTGACCTGGTTCTCAGGCTCTAGAGCGGCTCTGCTGATCTGGTTCTCAGGCTCTAGAGCGGCTCTGCTGACCTGGTTCTCAGGCTCTAGAGCGGCTCTGCTGACCTGGTTCTCAGGCTCTAGAGCGGCTCTGCTGACCTGGTTCTCAGGCTCTAGAGCGGCTCTGCTGACCTGGTTCTCAGGCTCTAGAGCAGCTCTGCTGACCTGCTTCGCTGACCTGGTACTCTGGCCATAGAGCAGCTCTGCTGACCTGGTTCTCTGGCTCTACAGCAGCTCTGCTGACCTGGTTCTCTGGCTCTACAGCAGCTCTGCTGACCTGGGTCTAAGGCTCTACAGCAGCTCTGCTGACCTAGTTCTCTGGCTCTACAGCAGCTTGCTGACCTGGTTCTCTGGCTCTACAACACCTCTGCTGACCTGCTTCGCTGACCTGGTACTCTGGCCATAGAGCAGCTCTGCTGACCTGGTTCTCTGGCTCTACAGCAGCTCTGCTGACCTGGTTCTCTGGCTCTACAGCAGCTCTACTGACCTGGTTCTCAGGCTCTAGAGCGACTGCTGACCTTGTTCTCTGGCTCTACAGCAGCTCTGCTGACCTGGTTCTCTGGCTCTACAGCATTTCTGCTGACCTGGTTCTCTGGTTCTAGAGCGGCTCTGCTGACCTGGTTCTCTGGCTCTACAGCGGCTCTGCTGACCTGGTTCTCTGGCTCTACAGCAGCTCTGCTGACCTGGTTCTCTGGCTCTAGAGCGGCTCTGCTGACCTGGTTCTCAGGCTCTAGAGCGGCTCTGCTGACCTGGTTCTCAGGCTCTAGAGCGGCTCTGCTGACCTGGTTCTCAGGCTCTATAGCAGCTCTGCTGACCTGGTTCTCAGGCTCTAGAGCGGCTCTGCTGACCTGGTTCTCAGGCTCTAGAGCAGCTCTGCTGACCTGGTTCTCAGGCTCTAGAGCAGCTCTGCTGACCTGGCTCTAGAGCAGCTCTGCTGACCTGGTTCTCTGGCTCTACAGCCGCGTGCCAAAACCCCGAATACAAATACCAGACAAGCTGTCGCCATTGTGAAAAAAATATAGTGCTTACCGACTAATGAAGGAGACAGTGTAACGCCGCTAGTAAAAGATCCAGTCCTGATGGGCGGTCACAAAAGGAGACAGGGCGGTAACACGGAGGGACTAAGAAGCCTCATCAATCGGAAGCCAGCATTTACCATGGACGATGACGCCAGCCAGTGAAAAATATGGGCGGGGCTTCCACACCACTTCTAAAATATACCCTAATACAGCATGCCTCGCAAAGCGGGCAGCGCATGCGATGCAACGCTAGGCTCGACCTAAAAAGACTCAAAACCTCAGCTGAACAATGGACCTGTTCCAAAGAATCTCCAAAAGAGAAGCCTCTGGAATCGCTAAAACCCGACACCTGAACCCTCCACTTCACCCGTCACCGCCTACCCGAGTTGAAGTGGACCAACTGTTCCACCAAGGTTTCCCAGCCCTCCAGAGTTTGAGTCCATTGAAGTTTCACCCCTCCTGGACACCCCCTGTCCCCTGCAGCCTCTGCACACAGGCCCCCCTCAACCGTGACTGCTCCAATAAGGAAAAACCCAACCCCTAAGGACCGACCTGCACCCGTCGCCCCTGGGCGTTGCAGAAGAGGACCAAGGGTGTCCCCCTGTCCATGAGCATCACAGGACTGAGCCCACTTGCTGGTTCAGCCCGACTGGCTTCCTAGCCAGAGCCTGCAGCCTCTTTTTACAATTTTCGATCCCCATTGAAACGCATTGGGCTCCCAACGCTGACTTGCACCCGGGCGCCCATGTGCCACTGGTGAGGTGCTGCCTTGAACCTTGCCCACCGCTCACCTTAACTCCTTGAGATTGGTCCTGTAAGTCGATGTACTTTGCCTGTTTGCAGAACTTGTTCTTCCTTTCATAGGAATATATGGCAGAACTCAGAAATTGCACTGTCCACTTTTTTTTTTTTTTGATTTTTAAAACCTTTATTAAGATGAAAAAGAAGTTCTTCCACAGCCTGCTGCCTACATCCCGCAGGGCCGACAGTGCGTTCTATGATAGCGTGAGATTTCTAAGTAAGGAGGGGGGGGGGGGGGCACACAGCATGTCGCCTACAACCCCTTCGGGCCGGCCGCGTTAAGTAAGATGATGAACTTGGAGGAAACCGAGCCTCATTGGACACATATTGACAAACATCTACTAGTTAGAGAGGAGAGGCCTGTTTCTACAGTTATTTCAATCTTCATCTTTGGGGATGCGGTGTAATGAACATCAGGGCGTAGCTGCGGAAGGGTAGAAGAGATCAGGGAGTTATGTACCAACCAATGCGTTGTACGAAATCCCACAATAAGGGCAGGTTCTATTATTACCCCCCGCCCCGATGGCTCTAAGGAGGTGTAGTCCAATATCTACCTTTCGGGCTCGGGAGAAACGGTCAGTCGCCCACAATCCCTCTCCCCCAGTCTCGTAGGTGAGGGCGTAGGAGTCATGCATGGTTGCTATATTGAGCTCAGATACAAATTTCTGTCTTGTTTGGTCTAGACCTGTCGTGGTTATCAAGCGCTTATGCGGCCCTCGAGGAGGTTTTGTGGGACGCTTTGTGACTGTTGGTAGTGAATTATCACGAGAAAGTCCTGATCAAGAAAAGGAAGTCCAAAGTAGGAAGTGGGGTGCAGAGAAGGGAATAAAAGAGATAGATACAGAGAGGAGAGGTCTCAATTTGTCTTTTCCCTGGCCGAGGGATGGACTCGGGCCCACGGGCATCTAGGCAGATCAACCAGAGAGGAGGGGAGCGATGGTGCCCCTAGGCTATATCTGGTTGAGGTGTGGATAATGTCGGGAACCATGTGGCGCAGCTCTACTTCAGGCGGTTCCGGCATCATACGTATCCCCTCCGGGTAGCAATGGGTCGTCGAAGAGTTGGAGGCGCGCAGGCGGGAGGGACAGACCGCACATGCTCCAACCGCGTCAAAAACTGGACCAAGGGTTGCCAAGTGCGCTGGAACTTGGCGTCTGTATGAGCCAATCTATGGGAGAGTAGTTCCATCGCCATAACATGCCACAGACGCGTGAACCATGTGGTGGATGGAGGAGTACCTGCCTTTTTCCAGTGCAATGCGATAACCTGCTTGGCAGCAGTAAACATATGAAAGATTAGGCGCCAGTCCGTGTGCGTCATGGCTTGAAGAGATGTGGGGCGAAGGCCCAAAATAATGACTCCCGGGTCGCTAGGCAAAGGAAACCCCACCACTGCTTTAATGTGGTCTAAAATCTCCTCCCAAAATGGAAGGATAAGGGGACAGGACCACCAGATATGGAGGAAAGAGCCCTGCGCTGCCAAACAGCGCCAACAGAGCGGAACGAACCCGGGGTACATCCTCTGAAGGCGGAGGGGGGTATAGTACCATCGCGTCATAAGTTTATACGCTGACTCCTGTTGTGCAGTGCACTTAAAAAAGCGTTTGATGATATCTCTCCATAGCTGTGCCCACTGATCAGGAAGGATGTCCGCCGCGACGTCCCGCTGCCATTGGCGCTGGTAAGTGTGAGGTGGTACCACCTGTGACTGCTGGAGGGCTTTATAGGTCCTGGATATCAGTCCCCGGGTCCCATTAAAGGACCTGACCAAGAGTTCAAACAGTGTCGGTTTACGCGTGGCGCCCTCCGTATAGGATGGAGCCCGGAGCCAGTGGCGGATTTGGAAGTACTCTAAACGCGCGGTCTTCGGGAGATTAAAGTCTCTCCTACGCTACTCAAATGACTTGACGATTCCCTTCTCGAATAGCTGTTCTATGACCCGGCATTCCCCCGTTGCCCACGCCGAAAAAGATAGATGGTGAGAGGCTGGAGGAAAGTCCGCGTTAAGTGCCACAGGCGTAAGAGGGGAGGGAAATACTGTGAGTCCTCGGGGCACTGCAACTCTGTCCCATATCTCCAGCACCGTTCGCACTGGAGTGGCAATGTATGCACTAGGGTGTCTAGCCTTCCTCGCCAGCCAGGCTAAATCCCACAGCGGGCGACAAGCCGCGGCCCGGTCCATGTGAAACCAATGCTTTTCACTGGCTCGCACCGACCACTCCGATATATATCGTAAATGTGAAGCCCAATAATAGGCCAGGAGGTCAGGGCAAGCCAGGCCCCCTCTCTCCCGTGGCAGCATTAAAACTCTGGTGGAGAGACGTGGTCTCTTTCCGCCCCAGATAAAGGCAATTAACTCTCTTTGGAGATTCTAAATGTCTTTTTGTGGGATCGACGTGGGGAGAGCCTGAAACAGGTAGAGTACCTTCGGGAGGATGGACATCTTGATCGCATTGAGGCGACCGAGCCAAGACAGGGGAAGAGATTTCCAGTGGCGGAGGTCTGTTCGTATGGCTGCTCTACAGGCAGGCCAATTAGTCTGAGTCCACGTACCTAGATCCGCTGTAATGTCAATGCCAAGATACCGGATGGCTGTCTGGGCCCACCGAAAGGGTTGATGGCCTGCAATTCCTCCAGTTGTTGAGGGAGAAGAGTAAGGTTGAGCCGCGCGATTTGTGGAGGTTGATCTTAAGGCCTGATACCAATTCAAAGCTTGAAAGGGTATTTAAAAGCGCTGGGAGCGATGTTGTAGGCTCCGTGAGCGTCAGGAGGAGGTCGTCCGCGAATAAGGCAATCTTATGATCTGTCCCTCCCATGCGGAGGCCCCGAATATCTTCTGACTGCCGGATAGCAATCGCCAAGGGTTCCACCGCCAGCGCAAAGAGTAACGGGGAAAGCGGGCAGCCCTAACGGGTGCCTCTATGGATGGTGAACGAGGGGGTAAGGAGGCCATTGACGCGGATGCGCGCAGAAGGATGTGCATATGGAGCCATGATGCGACTGATCATGTGAGGGCCAAGGCCAATGCGCCGAAGAACTGCCCGGAGGAAGGACCAGTCTACCCGGTCGAAGGCCTTCTCCGCGTCCAGGGAAAGGAGGAAGGCAGGTATGTCGTGATGGCGAACCTTCTGTAGCAGATGAGCCACGCGGCGGAGGTTGTCCGCTCCCTGCCTTTCCTGAATGAAACCCACTTGGTCAGGCTCGATCAGTCCCGGGAGAAGGTGCGCCAGCCGCCGAGCCAAGATTTTGGTATAGAGCTTAGCGTCCACATTTAGGAGGGATATCGGCCGGAACGATGCACACGCGGTAGGATCCTTTCCGGGTTTCGGAATGAGTACTATCTCCGCTTCGGCCATCGTTGGCGTCACCGCGCCGTCTATTGTGAAAGAGTTAAAAAAGCGCAGAAGATGATCTTTGAGTTCTGGAAAGAAAAGCTGGTAGAATGCCAACGTCGGACCATCAGGGCCAGGTGATTTCCCCAACGGTATGCTCTTCAAGGCCTGCGAAAGTTCGGCTGCTGTAATCTGTTCTTCAAGGCGATCCCTATCAGAGGGATTTAATGGCGTCCAGGGGCAATTGGTCAAAAAAGGCTCTATTTGATCCTCACAGACGTCTCCCGCCCCATATAAGGTGGAGAAAAAATGCCTGAATTCCGCCTGTTTGTCCGCCTCTGCGATGGCCCAGCCACCCCCCGGCAGGGCAATCTTAGAAATATGGCTGCGAAGTGTCCGACTGCGGAGTCGCCGCGCCAGCACAGAACCGACCTTGTTGCCTCCACCATAAAATCTCTGCTTCAAAGCAAGTAGGGAGCTTTCCGCCTTGTTTACTCGAATGGCTCTGAGTTGGCCCTTTAATGACGCAAGCTTCTTTCGGTTAACAGGGGTGGGCGTCATGAGAGTCTGTGGTTCAAGGGTTTTGATGTCTCGGGCGAGGTTGTCCTCCACCAGGCGGGACTCTCGCCTGCGAGCTATATAAATGGAAGTAAAAGTGCCCCGAATCGTAGCCTTGAAGGCGTCCCATAAGATGTGGATCGGGGTTTCAGGAAGGTCATTGTTGTCGAAATAAGATTGTATGGCCTTTTTGATGTCATCTATGTCAACCGGGTCACGTAAGACTTGGGGAGGAAGTCTCCATCGAGGAGATATCCTGGTGGCCTGCCCATCCCGGACAAGGTGAGCTCCAGATGCGCGTGATCCGAGATGGATATTTCCGAGATAGCTGCAGATGTCAGAGATCGGGCGAGCGTTTGGGAGATAAAAAGTAATCGATACGGGAGTAAGAGCGGTGAACATGGGAGAAGAAAGTATAGTCACGCGTGTGAGGCTCCCAGTAGCGCCAAGCAAGCCCAAAGCCGTGATATCGTGCTTAAGCGCTGCCGACATAGCCCCAGTCCCTTGGAAAAGAGAAGAGGTGCGCTCTAGACCTGGATCCCACACCAAGTTGAAATCTCCACCTAGAATGACCAGATCAGTGACCTGAGAGAGTTGGGCCCGAAGCAGGTCCTTAAGGAAGCCGTCTTGTGCTTGGTTAGGGGCATATACATTAAATAATACGAAGGGTTTTCCCTGCAGCTGGATCTCTAATTTAAGGTAGCGACCCTCCCCATCTCGTGTGGTGCGGACGACCTGCACCGGGAGTCCCGTTTTGAAAAAATAGCCACCCCTGCAGTCTTAGTGTGAGCAGAAGCCCATACCTGTAAGGGAAATTTCGGGTGAGCCATACGAGTAATGTCAGCGCGCAAAGGTGGGTTTCCTGGAGGAAGATAACATCAGGATCGTTTAAGAGGAGATATCTCCAGATTTGTCGCCTTTTGTTCGTAGCATTTAGGCCTCGAACATTAAGAGAGAGTAATTTAAGGTGGGCCATTGGTCAAGCAGGGTAGAGCATGCATTAGCCGGGCATCATCCCCTTCTCCCAGACTCCCTGCAGCAAGCTCCCACCACCCCGACGAAATCGCCGCCAGAGAGTAGGAACGATGCGCGCGTTTCCCAGCCAAAAGACATGCTGCGCCCCATTGAAACCCCAGGGATCTGGCCAGTGATCCATGGCTGCGTCCCGTGTAAGAGTCCTCCCCTCACTATACCAGACAAAGGTAGGGAAAGAGAGATGAAAGAGGAAGAAAAGAGGGAAGTCTGAGAGAGTAGAAAGTAACAAACTTCGAAGTGGCCAACCGGGCCATGGCAAACCATTCCAGTCCAGGAGCGGCCCGATGGTGAAAACCAGTGCGGCTCTGAGGCAGTCACTCCTCTTGGGGACTAAGGAAATGGTGGGGGGTGAACCTCGGGATTGGACAAAAGGGTTCGCCACCGCCCTCCGGGGGCGAGCCAGCCAGTCAAATATGGGGGGGGCGTCCGTGTCTGGCGCGTTCTCCAGCCCCGCACCACAGACAATCAAGAGTAAAACCGGGGAGGAAGTGGGCAGGGTGAGCCCGGGACCTACAGCCAAGTGTAGGGGCAGTAAATCTACCCATGCCTAATCGCGACATGGGCTGCCATGTTAAGACGGCTACTTCCCCCCAGGTCCAAGGCCCGGAGCGCGCGCGGACGCACAGCGGGAAGGCGTTCACTAGGGCAGTTTTCAGAGGATTTAAGAAGATCGGTGTGGTAAAGCCGTTCCGCGGGCGGTACTATTATCGAGTGCTGGCGGGAGAGAAACACTCTAGGGGTAAAGCTAAGGCAGGTGCCAGCTGGGAGGGTCCCTCCAGTGAAGTCTGATAAACGTGCCCATAGGTCCTGGTAATCCTAATGGGATGGGGCAAGAACATTCGAACAAGTGATAAACATGTTGCACCATAACAATAAAAGAGGGACAGGAGATATCGCAGATGGAGCTGCTTGCCAGGGGAGGTCTGTCCAGGCGGCACCCGGGGCCCGCGGGTCCAGGATCCTCTCCCCAGGGGCCCAGGTCAACAAAGGGCATCCGCACCATCGAGAGGCGAGCATTCGAGCACCGTCCAACATCGGCAGTAGGTCGTCCCGCCCAGTTATGTCTTCATTAGATGATGGTCCGGCTTCGTGCAGTGACCCCTTGTAAATTCAGGTTCGTACGACCCATGGTCAGTCTCCAGTGCTAAGTCCTGGTGGTATGGTGGGGTCAGGTGGCGGGTCATTTCCCGGTGATAGCGGAGGCCCCGCCAGTGCCTTCAGGTGGCGTATGATGTCCTGCTTGGCTTGGTTGGAGGTCGTGTTGGTCCCTGAAGAGTCCGAGCCCTGGCGCTTCACCTTTGCCCATTCAGGCCTCAGAGAGATCTCAGATGCCGAGTCCGCAGGCGAGGGGGACTGAGGACGAGACCCCGGCGAGATGTGGAGTAGCCGGAGTGCCTCTCGCAGGGAGCGCAATGTGTCGCCGCCCCGCCCATTGGAAGATCAAGGCGAAGGGGTGCCCCCATTGATACTTGACATTGGATGCCCTCAGTTTGGCCGTTATCGGTTGAAAGTCTCGTCTGCGACGCAGGGTGAGCGGAGAAAGGTCCTGAAAAATCTGGATGGCGTGGCCTTCATATTCTAACTTTGCGGTCGTCCTAGATGCCCGAAGAATGGCCTCTTTCTCCGTGTAGAAGTGTATCCTGGTCAGGATGTCGGGGATTAGGTTGGGGTTACCCCGAGGGGAAGCGACCCGGTGTGCGCGGTCCAACGTTGGGGGGAGGGGGGGGGAGAGGGGGGGAAGTGTCATCGTCACCCGAACAGCGTGGAGGAGGTCCGCAACGTAGGAGACTATATCCGCACCCTCCGCTCCCCGCGGCACGCCCCGTATACGGAGATTATTGCGGCGGCTCCGGTTTTCAAGGTCCTCCTGCTTGAGTTGGAGCTCCACGTTTTGTTCTTCGAGTGTGTTGACCCTGCGCCGCAGATCCTCTTGGTCCTCCGTCCTATTGTCAATTGTACGCTCCATGTCGTCCACTCGGTTTCCAAGTTCAGTGATGTCCCTGCGCACATCTGACAGGTAGGTCTTGACCTCTGTCTTGAGGGAGGAGATTTCGGACTTGATCTCCTGAAGGAAGGTGACCAGGAAGGCCTGGGATATGTTGGCCGACCCGGAGGAGTCTGTTCCGGAAGCCATCTCAGTGGCCTCTGATAGAGGTGTCGGGGTCTGCTTGCTCCACAGCTCCTTAACTGAAGCTTCTTTGGCGGTGCTCTGCGTCGTCGGTTTCCCCGCCCTGGGCCTGGTCCTGCTTTTAGCGCTGCAGACGTTGGGGTTTTCCACGAATGGGTTTGCGTCACTAACTCGCCCCTTGCACTGTCCACCCCCGGGGATCCGCTGCTCTGGCACTCCGAGGCCGCCACGCAGGCTCCTCAGTCTCTCCTGTGTCTCGCCCGGGCCGCTCGAGAGGCAGGTGGGGTCCGTGCAGATGCACGGAAGGCCCAAGATTACACACGTCTCAGACTCTTCATGACTTCTCGCCTCTCAGCAGAACCGCACCTCCTCGCTGTCCACGAGTCCCAGCTCCCCCCTGCCGCTCAGTCCAGCGCTCCGACTGTAGCCTTTGACGAAGGCACCCTTTGCAGGCGTGACTCTGCCTGTGAGCAAGCCGGGGCCTCGGCGGGATGTCCAGGCCCGGCAGACACCCCCGGGGCTATCAGGGCCCGCCGCGGCGCAACGCCGGGCCCGGCTGTCCAGCCGCGGTCGATCCTCGCAGCCGGATGAGGGCACCCAGCCCCGCTGCCAACAATTGGCCCCCCGGCACTCACCAGGGCCACACCCCAGCAGACCCCAGCGATCCAAACTCGATTCCCTCAGGGCCCAGGCAGCGTCTTGCAGCAGTGATACTCTTCCGGGGTAGGGGGCCACCGACACACCAGGGGTCCACATCAGCATAGTCCCCCCCCAACTCAGGGCCCAGCCCGCCCACTCGCTCCCAGCCTCGGCTCCGGGGCGCCAGAGCCAGACGAGTCGGGAGAGTCAGCAACAGTGCGCCTGGTAAACCTCCGAGCCAAGGGGCCCCAAGCAGTCCGCAGAGATCAGGCCTCCAGCTCCTCTCCTTTCGCAATGCGTCGCTCCGCCACCTCCCTAAGGAATAGCCAGCCAGACTCTCGTGCCAGTGGCGGTCCTCTACGGCGTCTGTGCCTCCTCCGAGCTCCAGGGGAGGGCTTCCTGACTTGGCGCCAACCGGCTCCGGGGGATGCGGAGTCGGGGGGGAGTCCCGGCTTACGGGCAGTCTTTGCAGGGGTGGACACTCCCCACTGGATTACCGCCTCTTCCCCCTCCCCCCGGGGTTTCGCCGCTCTCCCCCATCACTGCTGCCACCCCCACCCGATCCGGTGGGCGACCGGGAGCTTACCTCTGGGCCGCAGGCTGATGCTTCTCCCCAGGCAGCGCGAAGGCCTCCTCGCCGGGGCTCCCCCGGGCCCTCCTCACTCAGCAGGGGAGCTCGTCTCTCGCCGCGCACATCGGGGGTGGGCCTCACACCTCCGCGGTTTCCTCGCCTTCACCGCTTTCACCGCCAGGGGCCCAGGCCCGCCGCAAGAAGGCCCGGTCCGGACCTCAACAAGATGGCGGCCAGGACTCAGTCAGCGCTCCGGAGTCATCATCTCGGAGGAGACCCAGGCCCCCGAGCCCCCACGTCCAGCCGCCGGCACCAACAAGGCACAAGATATCCGGTAAGGGGCTCCGATGACCCCCCCGCGCTTCTGATAGCTAGAAAACGGCCTATTCGACCCCCGGAGGACGGAGCGCGAGCTTCACACGTCCTACTCCATTGAGGTCTTGGCCACGCCGTGTCCACTTTTTAAAGTGAAAAGAAGTTCTATTTTAAAACGTACTTACCTGGATGATTTTTCTCTGATGCCTAAACCTATGTAGAGAAACTTGCTATTTTTATAAATTGGTGAGGATCTCCTTCTTGAGTTATTTATTAGTCATTGTGTGTCTTTGCAAATGTCTTGCACTCCTCTGTGTTAAGCCTAAGGCTGCTCGACCACACTACCCCCTAATAAAGCACTTTGGGATTTCATAGCAAGCCCCTGGCCACTCCTAAGGAAACCCATGGACTCCTTACACGATATATCAAATTTTTTATATATCACACAAAGAGCCAGCTTCCTACAGTCATATGTGCATCCTTGACTGCAATGGGATGATAATCTGAGAGCCAACAATTCAAAGATTTTTTCACAGAAACCGACCAATATCATTTCTACTTTTTAGATTGCAGACCTAACCACGTTTCCCTCAATGCTTTCCAACTGTCTCTGACGACGGACAGAGTTCTAATTCAAACTGACAATACTAACACCACCTTCTCATGGAAGGAGGCACCGCATCCAGGACACTCACCCTGTAATCTCTATTGATTTGGAAGTGCCTGTTAGCTAAACATTTAACAAAATATCTGTGCACCTGCTTGGGGTAGAAAATGTCAGATGTTCTGATCAAGATATTCAAAAAAACAAAAATTGTGGTACTGGGAAGACTATGTTCTCATAAGTTGTCTATAGTTGGGATTTTTCTCAAATAGACATTAATGCATTATCAGAGAGCAATAAATGCCCAAATTTTATGTGCAGGTTCCGAGAGCCGTGGTCATAATGGAATGCTCTTTTGAGATTTTTCCTTTCTTGACGATTTCAGCAACTCCACACAGATTGAGCCGTTTCAAAATAAGGATTAATATGAAACTGCGATTTGCCAAAACAGTTGTAGCGCTCTTCCTGCTGCTCATTTTGAAGAGACCACACGGGAAATTACTATCCAAATCAATGTTTTTTTCCCACTGTAAGTGGAAATCTGCCATCCCAATATAACTATTGTTTATCTTGGTACAGTTGCTCCTGACTATACACACAATATAGGACATTTGAATTTGTCTGAGGAAGTGTGTGGTCATTTTCAAGAGATTTTGCATAGAGTGTGACCAGGAACCTTGCAATACTTTTAATTGTCCAGAAGTGACGGTACCGTTTACACCTAACAAAGGTAGTTTTAAAATTTCCTACCTTCAAAATGCACCTTGCAGCTACCAAAGCCCACAGGAAAGATTTGTCTGAGACTTCTTTCTTCAATATTCCTGTGGTTAAAGATTTCGCAAATGGCTTGAAGTTATTCTCCTCTGAGGAGGCCATCTCTTGTGAGCTTAATGTCTTGTTGTCTTGGCCAGAGTAATGCCTCTTACTTTCAACCCTATTCACATATCCACATTGAAGCATTTTTTCGGGTCCTCTACTACCTAGCTGCAATCACTTGTATGGTTAGTGGTCTTCAAACTGAGCTTTCTATAGGTTTCTTTCCAATAAGGTAGTAACAAGAACACACCATTCACTTTTGTATAGCATTGTTTGAGATTTCCATGTAAATCAATCTGTTTCCTTGTCAGTGTACTTCAAAAACCTACATTCCCATCAGAGAGAGGTTTGCATGCTTCAGAACTGGGATGTCTGTACTAAAACGATATCTCCAGGTGAATTGTCTCATGTGGTATTGTTGCAAAGTCATCCTGTGCCCTGGGCACCCCCCAACTTTTTGCTGACTTCTACTGGTGGTAACTGACTCTGACTGACCCTGGGCTCTGCCTAACCAGGCCCAGGGCCAGTGCTATGCTGAAAAACACATTTAGAATACAGTGAAAACACCTACATACACTAGGGTACACTATGGGTTGGGGTACCCCTGTGATTGGCATGACCTACTCTATAACACCCTAGTACATAATAGGGTGGGGGGGATTGAAACTACCTATCAGTCCCTAGTATATAGTAGGGCATGGCAGTTTAGAGGCCAGCAGCCTTTTCTGCACTTGCATGTGTGCTCTGCTGAAGCCTGAGGTCAGTTTAATAGCAGCCCTGGGTTCCATGACTGCTTTTAAAAAGTAAATTTTGTCCAAACTCTACTTTGGTGTTTGGGGCACTTAAAAATGGATAACCTACAATGTTTTGGCATATTAGGAACCCCCGGGGTCTCCCCTAGCTGTCCCAGGGGTGGGGGGTCAGGTATTTATAAGGTGGACCCTTCTAAAATGAGTTTTATGTGCTCTGGGTTAAGTGAAATTTCACATTTCACTCCCCACATTGTGATAAAGTGCTGCCCAAATTCGACTTTGATGCTACGAGCACTGTGGAGGGAGGATCTGCAATATTTCTACAGATTCAGAACCCCTAAAATCTCCCCTAGGTGGTCCATGGGGTGGGGGTCCTGTAGATATAGACAGAGTACTTATAAAATATGTTTTTGTAAGTCCTGGTGCTGGAAAAATGGCCCAAGTCATTTTTCCCATTGCAAATCCCATGCCACATAGGTTAACATGGCAAGAAGTTATTAACTAATAACTCTTGACAGGAGAATGATAGAACTTCCATTCAAAGACTTCCCAGAATGGTAGTGATAAATCCCACAATATGATATTGTTGAATTTCTCCTAAAATATACAGACAAGAAGTTATAAGACTTTCTTGTTTGTAGGTCCAGATTCAGCCTTCCAGTGGTCTGTCCTGATTGGTCAGAGTTAAGTTGATTAGCCAGGCTGCTTTGAAGAGGTGATAAAGAGCCCCTGGGGTTAACCAGCTCTGCTGGGAGGGCAGTGTGTTGCTACACAGGAATGCCAGAGCAGGGGGAGGAGTCGTAAACCATGGTCTTCAAAGGAAAGGGGAAGGCCTCAGTGTCAGTTACCACTCTACTCTTTTGACCCCAAGCCAGAGCTAGGATTAAGGAAGGAATGAGCAGATGCAAGGGGAGAGTCTAGGGAAATTAGCCATCCTAGGTGTGTGTTTAGCCAGCTCTTAACTCTCTGCTGGAAAATCAGCCATTATGAATTTGGAGGATTTGGTGCACTCTGGGACAAAATAATGCCACACTCTACAGGATGTGGTCATAACCATGTAGAGTTACCCTGCCCCCATTGGTCAGGAGTGACCTCCTGCTTGACCCAGA
Source organism: Calotriton arnoldi (assembly GCA_963921515.1). Classification (NCBI taxonomy): domain Eukaryota; kingdom Metazoa; phylum Chordata; class Amphibia; order Caudata; family Salamandridae; genus Calotriton; species Calotriton arnoldi. Next base: position 2,348,565 of record CAWUFW010000568.1, read on the forward strand.
GAACTTGGAATAAGTTTGAGAGGTGCAGTCTCTCTCAGATCTGCTGCTTGAAACGTAAGAAAGCAAGACGTTGTGCCATGCTGAGACGTTTGATGTGCAATTTCTAAGGCCTGCCCTCTGAGGACTGCACCATCTGGAACTACAGCCCTGTGGGCTTACCTTGCTGTGAAAAAGAGTAAAGAGTGGACTCCATGCAAGCTACAGGTTAACAGAGCTCACCTGGATCATCTCCACCAAGAATCCTCAACCTGGAAAACTACCAGTGGATTTGTAAGGGTTTTGTTCAAGTGGATTGTGGGAACTGAATTCCTCAACTTTCAAGGACCTTCTTGGAGCTTCCAGACCCTTGGAGTGAGTTTGAGACACTTTGGGACCCTTTGGGGAACTTCAGGAAGAAGTTCCAGGAGTTTGGAGAACTTTTAAGCAACTTTGGAAAAAAGCTCCATAGGGGGACCGACTACACCAGGTCAGCCAAGCCGCCTGCCTTCAACCGCGAGCCGGCCAAGCCATCCACGTTCGCCCCGCAGAAAGCTCCACAGGTCCGACTTCCAGAGTTTGACCGGGAGTAGAAGAAATCAAGAGGCCAGCGAACCCTCACCAAATCCGGCCTGGTGAAGAGCATCGAGGGACCCCACGAGAAAAAGCTCCAGAAAAGTTTCTAAGTCCGAAGGTAAAAACTGTGACCGGAACCTACCGCGAGGGGTAGCCGCTCAGGGCTCCATCGTGGTCGGCCTGAAACTTTGACTTTGAGCCGGTCTATCGCGACCAGATATCCCAATATAGTGCTATAGGTTTCTAAGTGCTTTAAAGTGATAAATCTTTAAAAATTCATATCTCCGGTTCCCTACATTGGATTTTTGTCGTTTTGGTGTCATTTTAAAGATAAAAATATTTCCTATTTTTATAAATTGGTGTTGGATTTTTATTGTACATTGTGTCTTAATTATTTACTGAATTGGTGTTTTTAAATGCTTTACATACCTGTCTTTGAAGTTAAGCCTGCCTGCTTTCAGCCAAGCTACCAAGGGTTGAGCATGGGAATAATTTTCTAAGACCTATGTTGAGTCCTATCGTGTTCGTGGCCTTATTATCTGAAAGAGACACGTTAGTGATAGATTCCTTACCTTAGAATATCCCCGGGCGTCAGACTGGATCCGGAAAGTTTTTAGTCAGCAGTACCCCTGCGCGTCGGTAGGTGGCGTCGTGCGGCTCCGCGTTCGTCGTAGGCGCTGAGATGACGTCACAGAGACTACTTGGGCGCCACCCATGCGCGCTGACGTCAGTTCTTTCTTTTTCCGCGCCAGCAAGCGCAGATCCGGTTGGAGCACGTACCTTAGTCACTTTTTGACTAGTTGTTTTTTGGGACTTTTGTCTCTAATTTCTATATTGACTCCTGGTGCCACGTAGGGATGCCTGGTTTTAAAACCTGCGGGGCCTGCCGCCGTACGATGTCGGTGGCCGACCCCCATGGCGTCTGTCTCTACTGTCTAGAGCGCGACCATGACTCCCGGTCATGTTCCGACTGTCTGGCCATGGCTCCGAAGGCTTTGCGGGAGCTGTCCCGAAAGCTGCTAGAGGCCCGGCAGTTGTCTCAGTGCCGTTCCAGATCCAGGGGTCGCCCAAGGGACCGACCGCGGAGTCGCCATCATCGCTCCTCGGGGTCCAAGTCGTCGCCATCGGATTCCGGTAAGCGACGTCATAAAAAGAAGTCGAAGAAGCGCGTACGCTCTCCGACCTCCCTCGTCGGTCTTCTGACGCGGACGAGGGGACCCGGGGTCTTTCCCCGCGGCTCTGTTGGAGCCTGTCAGTCCCGCGGCCTACCTGCCATACCCGGGTCCGTCGGCGACTCCGACTCCGACCCAGGTGCAAGAGTTTCTTGCTGCCATGGACCGCCTTTTCGGGCCTAGGGCTCCCGCCGGTGCGCCTTCGGGCCCCGCGGTCCCTTTGCTGGCCCTTGGATGCCGCCGGCTCTGCCGGCGCCGCCGCTGGCCCCGGCGCCCCAAGGTCCTCCGCCAGCGGCTCCGGCCCCGGCGCCGCAGGGTCCTTCGCCGGTGGCTCCGGCCCTGGCGCCGCAGGGTCCGCCGACGGCTCCGGCGCCCCCTGCGGCTCCTTTCCCGGCGCCGCCCTGGGTGCCGTTCGGCCCACCTCCGGCCTTGCCCGCGTTTTCAGCTTGGAACCCGGATTGGGCCTTGGAGCCGGAGCGGCGCCAATCGGCGCCGTTCCCGGCGCCGGTGGAGCATTTCTTTTCCCCTGTGCCTCCCTCGCCGTTGCAACCTGTGCCTCGGGCTGTTGGGGAAGAGGAGGACTGAGAGGGGTCGGAGGACCCTCTTGCACGGCAGTGTGAGTCCGAACAGGAATGGGCAGAAGACTCAGAGGATGCCAGTGGCCTTGACCTCTCCTCTGAGCCTGGGTTTGTGTCTCCTCCCACTCTCATGGAGGAAGGCGCCACCTACACTGTGGTGCTCCGTAGAGCAGCTGAAACTCTTGGCCTTGAGCTGCCTACTGTTGCCTTCCAAACTAACCTCCTTACTGAGGTGCTTCAGCCTACAGCAGGTTCTGTGGAACCTCTACTCCCGCTCAATGAGGCCTTAACGGATGTTTTGCTGGGTACCTGGTCTAGGCCAGCCACAGGGGCCCCTGTGGATAAAAATGTGGCCAGACGTCATCGTCCGGCACCGGGTGACCCTGCCTTTCTGACAACTCATCCGACACCGGAGAGCCTGGTCATTCAGGCTTCCACTTCCCAAACAGCATTCCCTACCGCTCCGCCGGATAAGGAATCCAAAAGCTGGAGCAGCTTGGCAAAAGGTTGTTTTCCTCTGCCAGCCTGGGGCTGCGGTCAGTCAACACCACATGCCTCTTGGGCCGCTATTCTCACGCTGTGTGGGACACTGTGGCGCAAACTCTGCCCCAGTGCCCCGAAGAGGTTTGGGCTGTGCTTTCCCAAGCTGTTGCAGAAGGGAAGGATGCCGCGAAGTTCGCCATTCGGTGTGGGTTGGACACCGCGGACTCCTTGGGAAGAACAATTTCCACCACAGTGGCCTTGCGGTGACATGCCTGGGTGCGGTCCACGGGGTTTTCGGGGGATGTCCAGAGTTCCCTCATGGACATGCCTTTTGATGGTACTCGCCTTTTTGGCAATAAGGCAGACAGTGCGCTGGAGCGTTTTAAGGGCTCTCGTGCTACAGCCAAGTCCTTGGGTCTCTCCACCTCCCGCCCAGTCACGTCTACTTTTCGTTCCTTTCGTGACCGCGGCAGGGGCGCCTCTACACATAGTTCCAAAGGCCTGCGCAGAACCAGCCTCAGCGTGGCCGCGGGCGTGGTGGCCACCGTGGTGGCACAGGGGGCCAGCGTGCGGGTCAGCCCATCTCCGCTCCCGCAGCATCCACCTCAAAGCCTTCGTAGTCCGCGCTTTGGGGTGCACTCCATGCCGGTGGGCGGCAGAATTCAACATCACCTCCCCCACTGGCGCTCTGTCACTTCGGACAGCTGGGTGCTCCAAATCATCCGAAGGGGCTATTCCCTCCTCTTCGAGTATGCCCCCCGTCCATGCCACCTCAGTTCCACCGCATTTCGGGGGATCACTTAGCGCTTCTCCAACAGGAAGTCACGGCCCTCTTGGCCAAGGGGGCCATCGAGCGCGTTCCTGGGCCAGAAGTAGGACATGGATGTTATTCCCACTACTTTCTGGTCCCCAAGAAGGACAAGGGGGCTTGCGCCCCATCTTGGACCTCCGGAACGTCAATCGCTTCCTCCGGAAGGAGAAGTTCAAGATGTTGACTCTGGCTCAGGTCTTGGCTGCCCTCGACCCTGGAGACTGGATGGTAGCGTTGGACTTGCAGGACGCATATTTTCACATTCCCCGTCCTGCCGGCCCATCGGCGTTACCTGCGATTCACGGTAGGCCAGGAGCATTTTCAGTTTACCGTGCTCCCTTTCGGCCTTACCAGCGCCCCTCGGGTGTTCACAAAAGTGATGGCGGTGGTCGCAGCTCATCTGCGCAGGTCAGGGGTATTAGTCTTCCCCTACCTCGACGACTGGTTGTTGAAGGCGGGCTCGCCCCAGGCAGTCGTCACCCACCTTCAGACTACGGCCGACCTGCAGTTACTGGGGTTCTCCATCAACGTGCCAAAGTCGCACCTGAGTCCTTCTCAAAAGCTCCCCTTCATCGGAGCGGTTCTGGACTCGACGCAGTTTCAGGTTTATCCTCCCGAGCGGCGAGTCCGGGATATTCAGGCTATGATTCCCATCTTTCAGCCTCTATCCCGGGTTTCAGTCAGGCTGACCCTCCGGCTCCTGGGCCTGATGGCCTCCTGCATTCTGCTAGTGCAACATGCCAGGTGGCATTTGCGAGCTCTGCAGTGGGACCCGAAGTTCCAGTGGGCGCAGCATCAGGGCAAACTGTCCGATCTTGTCCAGATCTCGGAGGGCACTGCACGACAATTGCAGTGGTGGCTCACGAATTGCGATTGGGTCAATGGCAGATCCCTCTCCCTTCCCCAACCGGAGCACACAGTGGTGACGGATGCGTCCCTCCTAAGATGGGGCGGCCTCCTGGGAGAGGCGGAGATCAGAGGCCTCTGGTCTCCGGCGGAGTCCCGGCTCTATATCAATCTTTTGGAGCTGCGGGCGATCCGACTTGCACTGAAGGCATTCCTTCCCTCTGTCCGGGGAAGTGTAGTGCAGGTGTTCACGGACAACACCACCACCATGTGGTATTGCAACAAACAGGGCGGGGTGGGGCCATGGACCCTATGTCAGGAGGCTCTGCGCCTCTGGACGTGGCTGGAACATCAAGGTATTACCTTGGTGGTTCAACACCTGGCAGGTTCTCTGAACGCCAGGGCAGATGAACTCAGCCGCCGGTGCTTGATGGATCACGAATGGCGTCTGAACTTGGACGTGGCGCAAGGTCTCTTTCTGCAGTGGGGAGAGCCTTGGTTAGATCTATTCGCTACCGAAGAGAATGCGCAATGTCATCAGTTCTGCGCGTTGGAATTTCCAAGGCGGCACTTGCTCGGCGACGCTTTTCGTCGCGAATGGAGTTGCGGTCTGTTGTACGCCTTTCCGCCGATACCACTTCTGCCCAGAGTGCTGAAGAAGATTCGGCGCGACCGGGCCCAAGTCATCCTTGTGGCTCCGGATTGGGCACGAAGATACTGGTATCCCGAGCTACTCAACATGGCGATCGATCCCCCAATCCGACTGCCTCTTCGGGAGGACCTTCTGTCGCAGCAGCAGGGGACGGTCCTCCACCCGAACCTGTCCAGCCTCCACCTCCATGCGTGGAGATTGAGCGGCGACAGCTGATTCCATTTGACTTGCCTCCTGAAGTCTGTGATGTCATTCTGGCAGCCAGGCGTCCCTCCACTAAATCGGTGTACGCCTGCAGGTGGAACAAATTTGTGGCATGGTGCACAGCTGAGTCTGTGGATCCCCTTTCTGCCCCTCTTTCTGAGGTCCTTCTATTCCTACTATCCTTGGCCCAGCAGGGCTCTGCTCTGGGCACTCTCAAAGGTTATCTTTCGGCCATCTCCGCCTTTCTCAGGCTTCCAGATCAGCCTTCTCTCTTTAAGTCCCCGGTTGTTAACCGTTTCCTCAAAGGCATTACACACACGTTTCCTCCCGTGCCTTTCATAATGCCTCAATGGGACTTAAATCTTGTCTTTACCTATCTGATGTGCGCTCCCTTCGAGCCCCTTCATAACTGTCCTTTACGTCTTCTTACTCTAAAGACGGCTTTCCTGGTGGCTATCACCTTTGCAAGAAGAGTGAGTGAGCTCCAGGCTCTTTCTTCTAAACCTCCTTTCCTTTCTGTTCATCCGGACAAGGTGGTTTTAAGGACCCGTCCTTCTTTCTTGCCAAAGGTTGTCACGCCCTTCCACATCAGGCAGACCATCACTTTGCCCACTTTCTTTCCGCCTCCGCATCCTTCAAAAGAGGAAGAGAGGCTCCATCGTCTGGACCCAAAACGTGCGCTCTCGTTCTATCTCAAGCGCACACAACAGTTCCGGGTGGATGACCGGCTCTTAGTTGGCTACGTGGGCGCCAAAAAAGGTCGGGCCGTGCACAAACGCACCCTCTCTCGGTGGGTTGTTTTGTGCATCAAAGCGTGTTACTCCTTGGCTAAAAAGGAGCCTCCTTTGGGACTGCGTGCCCATTCTACCAGGGCAACAGCAGCCACTACTACCTTGGGACGCGGCGTTCCCTTGCAGGATATTTGTCAGGCAGCCACGTGGGCCTCGCTGCACACATTTACCAAGCATTACTGCCTTGACCGTCAAGTCCGGAGAGACGGCTTCTTTGGCCGTTCTGTTCTCCGTGACTTTCTGGTGTAATCTATTCGCAGACCCACCACCGGGGTTGGTATTGCTGGGGTATCTATTCTAAGGTAAGGAATCTATCACTAACGTGTCTCTTTCAGATGCACAAGTTACTACTTGTGTAACGATATATCTGTAAGAGACATTAGTTGGTGATAGATTCCTTACCGCCCTTCCCATCCTCCCCGTTCTGCGAACTGATTCTAGGGTTAAGGTCATCCCTTTCACGGCCCTAGTTTCATGGCACCAGTGGTCAGTTTCTTGCATGGCTCTGCGTTCCTGGCGCGGAAAGTCGTGTACAGAACTGACGTCAGCGCGCATGGGTGGCGCCTAAGTAGTCTCCCTGACGTCATCTCGGCGCCTACGACGCCAGCGACTAACGCGGAGCCGCACGACGCCACCTACCGACGCGCAGGGGTACTGCTGACGAAAAACTTTCCGGATCCAGTCTGACGCCTGGGGATATTCTAAGGTAAGGAATCTATCACTATCTAATGTCTCTTACAGATATATTGTTACACAAGTAGTAACTTGTGCCCCAGTGGCAGATATACATTTACCCCTACTAATAATCCACTTTCCAACAGGTATGCTGTGTTAACAGTCGGAAAATATAACTTTATCAACCTAACTTTAAGGCTTATTCAACAACTGGTAATGTTCCACTGCAGCTTTACTATTAAATGTACCTTTCCTGGATATACATTAAGCATTGACTTGCAAGATTCGTCTATACTTCTCAAGACACTGTTGGTTGGATTCAGACTCCAAAGCATATTACCAAGCTGACCAGTCTGCTTTAAGGGGGCCTATTTGGTCAGGTTGTTTCTATGATTCTTGTTCTCCTTCATTTTGGGAGTTGGTACCACATTTTTACGGGACGCTCTTGCTATTCTTTTCAAATACTAGCTATGAATGAAAATGCAGCAATGAAAAAAGAAAACTTACTTGTAACTCTGGTTATGCATCAGGGAATCTTCAATAATGCTTATTGTAGGAATCTTGCTTTGACTTAAACACTCCAACTTCTTGGCAATATATCTAAAGTGTTGGGAGGGATTGACATTATTCCATCATAAGGAACTGAAGCAAAAGACACTACAACACAAACTGGGAGATGAAAGCTGCTTGCGCCTTAAAGTAGCATTGTATTTTCATCAGCAACCCATTGCATTTGCATTTCTTGTGGCATTTTCCTCCACTTACATGTTTTTCTATTGTCATTTGGCCTCAATGTTAGGACTCATGCTGCATTAGGTTTTAAATTTTAGTTGGAATTCATTTTAAAAGTAACATACACATTCAGTTTAGTTCAGCATTTGATAGGCTGCATATGTATCTTATCTCCATTTAAGCTGCATTTTTCCCTGTAAATATATATGGATGATATATGCATTGAAAATTGCTCTGTGATCTTGCAAAAGGATCAGAGCTATTACTGATGTTTCTGACTGAAGTGGAGATTCTAACAGCGCAGAACCTGGATTACTAGTAAGCAATGTTTCCTTTTTGCTATTTTGTCAGTTTGTAATATATTTATCACTAGATTAGTTGTATTCGACCCGTAATAGGTATCATCACCTTCACAATATTTGTTTTGTTACTGGGAAGCTAAAAAAATAATTTGTTATGCAGTACTCTACACTGTATTGTGTGAAGAGTGTGTATATGGTTGCTGTTAAAGTAAGATCATATTTTGTTTTGGTTGCCATAGGTATTTGATCAATATGTGAAAACCAGGGCTGAGGAAGAGCGTAAAGAAAAGAAAAACAAAATCATGCATGCAAGGGATGAGTTCAAAAGAATGATGGAAGAATCCAAAATTAACCCCAGGTATGTGAATTAATGGATGGTTTGCCAGAAAATGCTCATTGTGCTCACTAATTCAGCTAATCGTGTCTTATGTAACTCCTAAATTTATGGTTTCAGCACTTTGTTGTCCCTTCTCAGAGTGATTACATGACTTTTACTTCTAGTTTGTCAGCAACCAAAGTGGTGAACTATAAAAACTCTAGACTTTGGATGTGGAACAATATATTTTTTATATTGGAGAGGTGTGGTATTTTCTAAAAAACATTGATTTCATGAGCAAAGACTCAGCCCTGTGGGGCCCCACTGTCTTTTAGCACCAGCCTGCATCAACAGAAAACCTCTGAGCTGCTCTGACAAGCCTGCGAGAGCTTTAAAAGCAGAAGATCCTCTCAATGGGGAAGCCAACCTCTGCTTCGAACCGGACATCAGCACCAAAAAGTTAATCGGTGCCCAAACTACCTTTAAATCCAAAAACACCCTTGATGCCCAAGCAAGCGGCGTCAAAGACCCCATCGGATCTGAATACGCCCGACACCAGAGTTCCTTCTTGGAGTGGCCAGCGACCTTGGGGACTCTCTCAGCAGGAAGCACCAACAAATCCAATGAAAGGGATCTCCACCCACAAGTCCTTGACAGCTACTTCCAAACTGTGGCACTTGACATGTAGATCTCCTTGCCAAACTTTAAAACGCACAATTCCCAAACTTTGTCTCCAGGTACCTCACCCTGTGGCCCTGGGCAACGCACTGTGGACAAACTGGTCAGGGATATTTGCTCAGGTTTCCTGCGTCTCCCACTTGTTCCATTTGGGGTGCTGAAGATGCAGTAAATATCTCACTTTCATCCTCGTAGCGCCCCCTCAGCCCTGGTACTCCGCACTCCTCCTAATGTTCATCATAATGTTCCCCACAAGAAGCTCCCCAACAAGGGAGCTAGTGCGAAATCAGACACCCAGACCTCAATCTGTAGTGTAGTTCCTATTTCCCTAATAGGCTCTGCGCATTGGAATAATATACCCTATAGATTTGACATAGGACTGAGGTCAGTATGTCCCTATTGAGTATATTAAACTTAATTTACTTTGTACCAGCTAACTCAGAGGCCACTAGAAACTCCTTGTAAACAAGAAGGGAGTAGTTTCTGGCAACCGCATAAACATGACAACTTTGTTTCCCTTTAGAATCGGAACACTCTCATAATCGTGGAAACAACAGATAACAGTTTCACTCAGCTAATCGTGCATGCTTAGTTTCTTCAGAGTTACACAGAAAGAATAGACGGGCGTTTCAATAAAAGGATTTATTGAACAGTCTTGTTTCTCGTGTAAGAGATATGAGCTGTTACAATCGTAAGACAGTATGCAAGATATATTATGTACAGCGTAAGCAGTAGAAAGAAATACTGCGCTAGCATCTTTTAGCTATGACGCACATATTCATATACATAAATAACATAAGCTAAAAATGCGAGTACTCATAAGATGCTTCTCTAACTAGTTCTACCCCAGTGTACCTAACCTAAGTGTAGTGCAAGGTAAGAAGTAGGTGATGTATTCTATAGTATGCTATGGTATGCCAAGTCTGGTATGCCAAATCTGGTATGCCAAGAGTCCCTCTAGGTTCTAGTCAGCTCCATACCTTGAGAATGAGAGAGGTGGGAATCTCTTTCCGGGTCTCGAACGCTAACACCCCACGAAGGGAGTCCGAACACTGGAAGCTGGATTCTCTGCGAGCAGAGATGACAGCGTCTCTTATCAGTGCGTCAGGCCGGGACACGGGCTCCTCTAAAGTCGAGGTATCCTCCTACTTGCTTGGGCAAGGGAAGGTATATTTATACCCGGTAGGTGCCTTGGAATGTTAGCATTGACGTAAAGTCGGGCAGAGGAAGACATCAGGAATGAACCCTTAAGGAATAGCGGTTCATGCATAATAAATGAGTTCTTGGAGAAATCAATAATCCGGTGCTAGGGGAACTCCCAAGAGCTTACGGGTCTGGTTTCTAAGAACTCGTTGTGACGTTGGGGTGGACGGATGTAGGTGACCATGCCTGTATTTGGATAGCATGGCTAACGCCTAAATAAGGACTGGGATCTTATGCCTATATAAGGGCAATGCGAATTGTGCCTATATAAGGACATGTATCAGGAAAACCTATATACGGACACCTAAAGCGGAATACAACACCCACTCACCTTTCGAATGAACGATAGTACTAAATGCTAAATATTAAATGCTAAACATTAAACTGAGTACCACATGTTGCTAAAAACATTTCTAAAAGCATATTAAAAGAAGTTTTTAAAAAAAACTGTTGCTAAACATGTAATGCAATAGGTACTGTACATTTTAAAGCATTTTTTCATTCTAAGCATATATCGGAAATAAAATGCAACATGAATGAATAAACAGAAATGTATACATATGACGAAATGGTTGACAAGTATTCAAAAATCAAAGCCATTTCATAACATGGTACTAAATGAAATTGTAGTAAAATAAGGTGACAATGTGTCCCTGGAAGTATTCAAAGAAGTCCGTTCTATATGAATAGTTCTACTGTAAGCAGATTGAATTGCCATGTATTTTCAAAAATAGAGAGAAGAAAAAAATTCAATTTTTAGGAAGAGTTCCAAGTTTTGTTTTGTTTTGAAAATATGGAGGCCAAATTCATTGCTTCCCCGGTACACTGTGAGCCGAATCAGTCAGTGTATGGGTCTGGTGTAAACATGAAATCATCTACGCCTGTAGACAAAAGATCGTCTACTGATGTCGGTGACAGTTGGAACACCTCGTTTAGAAGGTTAACTGCACAGAGATGTGAAGCATCGCCTTCAGCATAGGATGCTGCAGCAATGTTCGCGTCCGTTGTTACCTGTGTGCCTGTTGATCCATCTCGTACCTCAGCAGCAGCAGGAAGCGTCTGTGAGATCTCAACGAATGCCGTCATCAGGATTGGTAGCCTCTGGGGACAACACAGAGCATGGGCCGTTATCAGGTCCAGCAGAGTATCGATATCCGTTGGCATGACTGATGGGAGTGTTAGACAGATGTCTAGCACGCATTCTTCACCGCAAAGCAGGCAGCGTTGAACAGGTAAGATGCAATCTTGCCAGATTGGTCTAAATGACAGAAACCTTGTTGTATTAAGTTCCCGTAGACTAGGTATGCCTAAAAGTTGCACTATGCGCTCACGGCACTTTCGTTTTAGGAGAGCTTTCTCCAAAGTGCTGGGAGTGACGCCGGTTGATAGGCTTGCCATAGCGTAGTAGTAGGAATAAAAACAGGATTCCTGCAACGAGTGCTAGAATTAATGGCACACCACCAAACACCGAATGTGCGAAGTTTGGAATGATTCCGAGGACTGCCTGAAAAGGTGTTAACAGTCCTGAACAGATGGTCTTAAATACATATACAATACCGCTCGTATCAGACATGTTTAAGATACGTCCCATCATTTTTACGAAATGTATAGGGCAGTTTGTACGAATTAGAGCCTGTATCTCAGCTGAAGTCCTTGCAATTTGTAGATCATATGTTTCTTTGGCCGAGGTCAAAGGCATGGTCTGTTGTAAAAGCATGGCTTTCATTCTGCTTAAAGTATCAAAACGTATAAAATAAACATTCAATGAAGGCCATAGAGGTGACTCCCTGACTGTGTCTATTTGGGGGAACAATACTTGCATACAAGTAACCCTGGAGCCAACCGTTACCAGATATGGGATTCCTGGCAACATGCCACAGCAACTCTGATCATTCAACATGAGGTAACTCCCGTTGGAAAGTTGGCCAAACGTTGGATTAATCACAGCAGCTGGTGTACCCTGCAGGTGGCAGGATAAGTTTGCCACAGAACCATTACAAGCCCCGTGTAAAGAAATGTCCTGACATATTAGTGAACCGCTCAGTGCATTTTCGCAGTGTACCGCTTAGAAACACTTCACGATCCCCACTCCAACATCTGTATTCGTAAGGCAAATCCCAGGATGTCTTAATGTATTCTTTACCCAACCTTTCATATTTGCCTGCTTGCATTTGTTTGAGGCAATACTGAAACTGAAAAGTAGTGACAGGCAGAGTTATTTTGCCATGGATTAGCCATTCTGTAGCTGGTTTTTCTGCTACCGTAAATGGTAATTTTTCAATGCCCAGCACTGTATACTTTGCTCCCCTTTGTGCCAGTTCGACCTGTTTATCGGTTAGATTGTATTCTGAAAACAGAGACGACGTGTTGATAAAACGCCAAGGCACATAGCCTGCACGCAAGGATTGCAGCGTCCACCCTAATAACATAATAGAACGTAATTGAGATTGGCCTTGTTTGTAACATGGCTAAATCTTGTTCCAGTATGTCAATAGCAGAGGATACAATGTTGTCCAGTGAATAAATTCTGGATGACAAAGTTGTTAACCCATTGTCGACCACAGTGAGATTTCTCTAAGTTAATACGATCAAGCTCACGTATTCTTTCTGCGGCCTCTGCCTGTGAAACCTTCCATTATAAGCAGCATAAATGCCGGCATATATGAAACGTTTTTGACGCGGTTTTCTTGGTCCTAGCAAGAAATCCCTAAGGTCTGCGTCTTCTTTAAGTAAAGATAAGTGTTGTTTCACATCCTCGAGTGTAGATTTTTGTAACCAGTCGAGGCACAATTTTCCTACACTGTATGTTGTTACTACCCCTGGATGTTGTCGTTGAACGTAACGTGGGTCTGGCCTATGGATAGTAAAGCCCTGCATTCTATTCAGGAATCTTTCTTGACAGATGTTTGTGTCTGTGGGCCAGAGCAACCATTTTTTCCAATCAGGATCTGATCTGTTGTTTTGTAGTATTGTCTACTGTGACCGCTCCCTGCGTAGTGCTATTACTTGCAGGTGTTGGTACAGAAGGTGTGTTCATGTCTTTGATCTTGGCTAAACCAAGGCAAGACGTTTGTTGCAGTGTCATTCACAAACATTATTTGCTGTGGGATGATACATGCTCTAAACAAAGCTTCTATTCCCTGCACTTGCCAATCTTTAGAACCCCAGACAGATTTTGTGTCGATTGTGTCTTTCCAAAAGTCAAATCCTTGTCTAGACAGTTGGGTAATAAAGGCTGCAGAATAAATCTGTTTTGTATTAGTTAACATAATTTTCTGTCCTGTTTTGTTTACATTCTTATAGTCAAATGTTTCTGGATCAGATGTATTGTACCCTGAAAAATATGGAAACTTATTTGCAAACGTTTTTGAACTACCCTTTGGTGGTGTAGGACAATGTTCCCATTGGTTAAACATAAACACATTTCTAGGTGTTGCAGATTTATGCAAGAAATGATGACCATAGTGGTTGTAACAATAAAGCTGTTCGTAGTCTGATGAATCCTCTAAGTATTCATTGTTTGAGAATGCAGCAGACCTTTCCAGATCAGACATCGTCATTAACAGTCTCAAAGTCCCAATCATCAGAATAGGTACTGGAGGTAATAAAGTCACTTAATGAAATTTTAAATAAATGTGGAATCTTCAAAAGTTCCGTTGGGCCGAATATGTCAATCGGTTTTGCCCCAAACTATACCATCCTGTATAGGAACGGCTGTGATGTTCACTGCTGACAAGTCTCTTGCTTCACAATGGGATGATTTGTGTGGGTTTAAAAGTAAGTTCACATTTTTACTTTCAGTGTCCAAACGAATGTAACTGCCATTTATAAGCACGCTAAGAGTCATAACCAAAGCTAGCCAAAGCAGAAAGAAAAAATATTCCAGAAATAATCCATAGTTCAATCCATGGTGAAACCAGATGAGTCTCTTTCAGGAAATGAAAAAGGTCTTGTACTTGTTGTTTGAAAGTTTTAGGGCTGGCGTCGTTTCAGGCTCACTTGGATCCTCAGAAAACGTATCAAAGTTAATGAAGTAGCCAGAAGCAGATCGGTCAATTGTTGGAATTGCATCAGGATTCAGTCGAAATCGCTGGAACCAGTTGATCACGTGCTACGTTGGTGTAGACAGGTGTATCTGGACGAACTGTTACTTGAGTTTCAAGAGGGATGAGTTCCATAGCATTGTTGCTTAGTCCTTCATCTCTTACTGCTGAATTCTCGATGGTTATGAGTCTTTCAGTCTGAACCTCTTGGATAGAGCGAGAGGAGTGCGTCTGCTACTAGGTCGGAGTCCACGAGGCCTACTATTTAGTATTGGCCACATACTGTGGTTTGATGAGGTCGATTGACACAAATCTTTTCTCCTTTTTTCCAGCAAGGGGCGGCAGAAGTACTGTTCTTGTTCCGTGGACGGCTAGGACAGTTACTGGTTGTCTGTAAGAAGGTCCAAATTCCTTCTTCTCCGCAATCTTCTCTCTGACTAGTTCCCCAACTTTTGGGATCCTGACAGGCCTTGCTGGGACTGCCGGTTTTTCCCCAGTGGTGGTTGGCTTCAGGAACACGTTGCTTTGTTTCGATCTTATTTCATTTAGATCCTGTAAAACAGCTAAACTATCTTTGATATCAAAGGGTTTATTTTCCACCACTGTGCCTTTACATTCGAGATCAGGAACCCACATTCTTGTCCCACATAGGACCTCATATGGAGTGACCCCCCTAGAGAACTTATTGGCAAATTATTTAATGAGCGTTGGACCCCATAAAGATGTTTGACCCACCCATCACCCGAACCTAATACTCTAGCTGTTATAGACTGCTTTATGTCCCGGTTTTTCCTTTCCACAACAGATTTTCCCTCAGGATAAAACGGAGAGGAGTACCGCAATGCTACGCCCAAACTGGCCATGGCTTCCTTGTAAGCCCAAGAGCTAAACGCAGGGCCCTGGTCAGAATGTAGTGTGCCAATTGCGTATGTGCCGATACTCGCAAATCTTTTATAACAGTTCGAGCGTCAGCCGAGCGCTGAGGCCACATCCATAGGAACATTGACTTAGTGTTTGTGGGATTGCATTTGTCATAAAGGACGCCTGCGCGTAGATAGTCTAATGCTGTCTAACAATGGTGTCTGTACTGGGCAGGCTACTTCGTAGTCTGGTGTCTGATGGCGTTCTGCACTAGTCTGTCTATTGCAGTCTCTGCAGTCATTGATGAAGATGTGAATCTGTGTATTCATTCCAGGCCACCAGTACATCTCTTTTAATGTTAATATTGATTTAGAGATCCCTTGATGTGACAGACCCTCCCCCAGATGTGTTTCATAAATCAAAGCTGCTCTACGTTCCATGTTTGGAATTACCCTATCCCCCACTCCAGGGATTCGAGCAAAAGGAACGTTGTTCGCATCAATTACATAAGAGTACTTGAGTGGAAATTTCTTTGGTAACGCTGCACCACTGCCTTTGCTTGAAGCATTGACAGCCAACAATATCTCACTGTCTATTCTCGTTTTTGAACGAGTGATCGCAGCTACGGAAGCCGTCTGAACAGCCCCTTTGCGGCTTCATCAGCCAATGAATTCCCTGCAACGTAGAACGCCATCACGTTGATGACTCAGCGTGTGTATCACGTGAGCTTTTGTTAGTTCGTTTCTCAACTGAACTATTTGTTCCCAAAGCGTTTTATGCTTTATTGTGCCACCTTTGCATCTTTGAATCCGTTTTGAAGCCAATTCTGTGTATATTCATTATATGACTGAACACAGTAAAAGGAATCGCACACTATAAGTGTGGGGAATTCGCGATATGTATTTTCAAGTGCCAGTTTGAATGCTTGTAGTTCAGCTCGCTGAGCTGTGCAATCTCCTAGAGATTGAGTTTTAGTGACCATTGGTCTGAAGTTACCATCACGCATGCGTCCTTTAACGATTGCGCACACTGCACTGTAAGCTTGCTTACTCCCTGTAGTGGGTTGTGCTGATCCGTTAGTATAAATTATAAATTCGTACTGATCGAGAGGCAAAATTTCAGAGGACATTCATGTTCATATTGCAGGAACGCTTGTGTTTTTAAATCAGGATCAAAAACATATTCAACATCTGTTGCAGCAAGAGAATTAACCCATTGTATCCATCTAGGATGTAAAGCTTTTGCACTTGGAATGCTCGCTTTTGTAACCGCCTCTAAGGCTGGTACTGGAGTTACGACAATAATGCGTTTCCCTTGAGCTAGAGCTCTTTCTTTTGCTACAGCGGTTTGAACTGCTGTCAGTATTTTTTCTGTTGAAGTGAAGCGCATTTCTGCTTGTGTATACAAATGTGATTTGTATGCTATTGGTACTTTTCACCCTCATTAAATGTTAAATAGGTGAATCCGCATTGACCCGAAATTATTCGGATCACTAAATTGCGTTTATTTACGCGTGTTTGTAAGTGATATGTTGCTAACATGTTAGCTTGGAGTGAAAGCAGGATTTCTGTGTGTTCCTATGTCCAATGTTTTGTTGAAAAATCAGGTTTGATTAATTCGTAGAGGTTTAACCCTTTCTGCGTAATTTAGAATGTAAGTTCTTCCAAAATTTAGGAAACCCAAGATGGATTGTACATTTGTCAGCGTTTTTGGAGGTTGGAGCAGCGCGCACTTTTCTAAAAAGTTAGCTGCCAGGCTCTTGCCTTCACTTGAAAGCTCATATCCTAGGAAAAGGACATTGAGATGGGCAATTCTGGATTTTTTAAAGTTGAATTTATAGCCCTCAGAGGCGAAGCCCAATATAATGGTACTCACCCTGTTCAAGTGCCTATCTAGGTCATCGTCTGTCAGATAGATGCCATCGACATGACAATGCCTCATTATCATACATTTTTAGTAACTCTGTTACCCTTGCTGAGAATAACCCCGGGCTGTTTTTGAACCCTTGTGGGAGTCTACAAAATTGATGCTGGGTCCCCATTATTGAGAAAGCTGTTAAGTAACTGCTGTCAGGTGCTATGTTTTGACAAAAGAAACCATTTGAAATGTCCAATGTGGTTTTATATTTTTTACGCACAATGTAATTCATTAATGCTGTACTATGTGCATTTTGCACTGCAAATGTTTTGGAACAAGTGTTTAAGTGTCTGTAATCCAAAACTAGACGATATGTATTGTCTGGTTTGGATACAGGAAACAAAGCATTGTTCATTGAGGAGGTGCATGTTTCAATCACCCCTTGGTATTAACGTTGATCTAGGATCTCCCTGACCTCTTTTTTAGCTTCTTGCTTTATTGGGTACTGCCTTTGTGCAGTAGGTTGATTTTTTTAGCTGTATTTTGTGGTGAGGTTAGTCCTCATCCCATCCTACATGATTTTTGTATAATGCTGGGGCCTGGGCAACTGCCCATTTCCTGGGATAAGTATATTTTAGGTGTATTGGAATATGGTTGGAGAAGGCTGGCATAATGATGTCCTCGCCATGTGGGCACTCCCTGACAAAGTTTGGTGGCCAGTCCTTTTCTGCTAGAAGTAGATCATAACCCCTTGAAAGTTTCTCCCAAAAGAGTATTTTCACTTTTCTTGGTATGTCTCCCTCCATTCGGAGTGTTATTTCATATAACTTTTGTGGAGTACTAACCCTGGTGTCTACAGTCTCTACTGTGATGTACTCATTCAAGTCCACTATCTCCCGAAGTTCCTTCAGGTTCTGGCGAGCTATTGTTACTTCTGCTGCACTGTCCAGCATCGTCTGAGCCCATTCTCCGTTCTTGAGCTGTGTTCTCAGTATTCTCGGCATGTCTGATCTTCAGACCTGCTACCTTCTTTTTTGTGAATTGAGGTTTTGATTTATTTTTCTGAACGTGTTTATCGTCTTTGGATTTCACGCGTTCTTCTTTGTGATCTGACCGTCCTCTTCTTTCTGATGTCTGTGACGATATCTGAAAGATACGAGAGGAACGTGTATCAGTATCTTGATACCCGTCAGGCTATCTTAAATTATCCCTATTCCTGAGGTTATTCCTCCTTTCAGAGGGCTCCTTTTGAGGAGACCTACCTCGGGATTGAGAACGTGTCTCGTTTGAATTTTGTTTTAGTTTCCCACTTCTTTTTAGAAGATGTAGGATTTTGTTTAATAGAGTCCTTCTCAGGACTTTCAGATAGTTTTGGCTTCAAAGGTTTTCCACCCAAACTATCTCTGCCTAATTCTGCATAAGATTGTTCTATTATTCTGGGTAGTTCATGTTGATGTTCTGTTGCATCAAATTCCCTTAAGCGTTGGCGGATCGCCACTGATGCTGCCTCTCCTTTAATATTAGATAATATTATTGTTGAGACCTGGTCGAAGTTTTTCAGTAATTTCATACCTAAATTCAGAGCAGGTTCTGCCCCGTATTCGTTTTGAATTTGTTTCAGGACATCTGGTATTACTGCAATTGATGGAACACCATGTGTTTTAGTATAGATGGCAGCAAAGACTGTGCCCCAAGTGGTGCAGTCTTCCAGTTGTGATGTGATCCCCATTGATAAACAGATTGTTAGGATTCTGTGTTTCTCATAAGGGCTAGTATTTGGAAATACTGCTTCGATTCGAGTAATTTTTTGAGCTATCCAGAATGGAATTTGTTCACGTTTTGTGGGCATTTTACCCATGACTGCGTGTAAAGTCTGTGGAGTAATTTTTAGTATATTCCCCTGTTGAGGGGTCTGATTTGGAGTTGTTATAGGTGGTTGGACTGTGAAAGTCCGCATGACATATTGGACTAATTGTCTGTAAATTTTTATTAACTCTTGTAGTTGAGCAAGTAATTCTTCGTCTGACATTTCTTAGATGTCAGGATGAGGTGTGTAGCCGGCTAGAATCGGCCATGTTGCTCCTGGTCTACCTAGTGGACCGAGCCTGGTAATGTTTTTGTGATGTTTTAGGGCACCTTTAAACCAGAGATTATGCTCCTGGTATGTGAGTGGAATTTCATTATCCTCGAAAGGAATATATTCCTCTGGTGGTTCATCTTGTTTAAAGAAGTGAAATACGTTTGTTACTGGATTTGATTCTGGGAATTCTATCCATGAATAGAATACCTCTGTCTGAAAGGATTTGTGTGCCTCCATCACAAACTGCTCTACCACCTGTTGGTGATAGGCTGTGTTTTATAAGTTTTAGAGTGATGGCTCTCCTTAAGTTTGGAGGGATGTTTATAACACCCTCATCGGTTTAATTTAAACCTGTAAAATTAAAAGCTGTTACGACTGGGTCAGCCGCAGCTACACCATTCTCGGTGTTTGTATCCCCGTTCAGGGAAATGTTTTGAAAAAATGCAGAACCAGTTTCAAGGAAACAAGGATAAGGTGCACAATATTTTGGAACACTGTATCCTTCAACGTTGAACAAACCATACAGCTAATATATAGGATTTTTGTCCTATTTAGCTTTGGCGGATACTTAACCCTACCCACTCCAGAAGTCTTATGGAGTATGTGAGTTGGGGTCTCTGAGAAAAGCACGACTGAGTTACTCAGTATCTAGCGTTAAATTAGTGCCTTACCAAACGTTGGGCGCCATGTAGTGTAGTTCCTATTTCCCTAATAGGCTCTGCGCATTGGAATAATATACCCTATAGATTTGACATAGGACTGAGGTCAGTATGTCCCTATCGAGTATATTAAACTTAATGTTCGAGGCATGTGAGCTGCAGAGCTCACACTTTGCATTAGTTCGCCATCTGTTGTTGGGCTCGGATGCTTGCACTTTGTTGTTGTCTTCGAAGAAGTCTTTTGTAGTCATGTGATAGGTGACTCCTCCTTTGGACAATAGTGCGCATGGGCATCGACTCCATCCTCAGATTGTTTTTTTTTCTGCCATCGTCTTCGGATGCAACTTTCGACACTCCAGTTCGAAACTTTCTTCTACTCTTTTTCAAGACTTCAAATACAACTTCTATCGATATCGACATCGACGCGTCTCTTCTTCGATCCCCTTTCCAGTCGTCGACGCGGGCCGCTGGGCCCATCGACGCCGTAAGGCCTACAGCTAATGGAAAGGACGCCCTTTCGAAAATGCCCCCAGTGTGGAGCAAAGTTCCCCCACAGTGACCATCACAAGGTCTGTAACCTGTGCCTCTCGCCCAACCACAACGAGGCCACCTGCCCAGCTTGCGCCTCCTTCCGCTCCAAAAAGACCATTCGGGATAGTCGAGCTCGAAGACACGTTATGGCGCAACGGTCCGCTCCAGAACCTGTCGACATCTTCAACGAGGGCCCCGATGTCCCGGAGGAAGATTCCGAAGACCTAACCATCGTGTCGGAGGCAGAGGACTCAGACGGTTCCATCACTCCTGGGCAACGAGTGAGTACTACTGCCCCTGCCCCAACCCCCCATCAAAACAGAAGGCACCGGTCAAGACTTCGCCTGCTGGCCCCAGTCGCGACCGAAAACATGCTTTGGACGCCCGCCTTCCGGCTCGGCACCGAAGAAAAGACTAAAGCCTTCCAGTTCCTCGGTACCGACCAAGCCGCATGTATCAGTTGCACCGTCGGCGCCGAAGCCAAAGGAACACTCGGCTCCGAAATCCACCTCGGTCCCAAAACCCGCCTCCAAGCATGCGGATAAGTCTGCGTCGAAACCAAGGCTCCACAACACAGCCCCTAAGCCAAAGCTGTCGGAGCCGATTGCCAAGCCGAAGGACTCTTCCACGCCTTCCAAGGCCAAAGAGCACACAAAGCAACCATCACCGCGCTCGGAACCGAAAAAGTCGGCGCCAAATCTCCAGGAGGAGGAACTGTTTCAACCAGATCCTATCGATCCTAAACAACATAAACTTTACATTAACCCTAAAACTGGACATGTCACTACTGTGCCACGCCACGAGCCCGTCCCTGTCAAAAAGGACGACTCTGCTACTTCCCCTATGCCTCCTTCTTCCCCTGTCCTTCCACCTAACACCCCTCCTCTCTACATCCCTGTTACACCGCCTCAGCCTGTAACATCTCCACCACATGACTATCAGGACGACATGGGGGATGGTGGTGACCCTGATGACGTTTTCCCAGACCCAGATGACCCACCACAGGACGATTGGGGCTACAACGATCCCATAGATCTTCCAGACCTCCCAAGCCCTCCACCATATCCCACAAAACCATCTCCCCAGATGATAATATTGGTTTTGGGCAACTTATTCACAGGGCTGCTGTCTTTCATGGGGTGCATATACACACCAACCCACCAGAGGAAGATTTCCTCTTAGATACCTTCGAACAGTCTCAAAGAACTGTACAGACGTTGCCCATGATTAAAGGAGTCATCAAACATGCTCCTGAGATATTTAAAGATCCTGTACGAGCCAGGATTCTTAACCCTAGGATCGACAAAAAATATAGACCTGCCCCTGATGACCCTGCCTACATCAAAGGCCAGCTCCTCTTGACTCCTTAGTCGTCTCCAATGCTCGTGAACGGGCTAATTCTCAGACTTCAGGTGACGCTCCGCCCCTGATAAGGAGTCAAAATTGTTGGATGCCTCTGGCAAGCGAGTGGCTGCGCAAGCCACCAATCACTGGCGCATAGCCAACACCCAGGCACTGCTGGCAAGATACGATAGGGCCCACTACGACCAGCTAGAAACCCTATTGCAACACCTCCCTGACCAGTACAAGACGCAGGCAAATGATCTCATTCAGGAGGGCAAATTAATCTCCAATGCGTCCATTAAGTGTGCCCTTGATGCGGCCGACACCGCCGCTAGGTCTGTTAACACCAGCGTACTCATCAGAAGGCATGCCTGGTTACGCATTTCAGGCTTCAAGCCAGAGGTTCAAACCACCATTTTAAACCAGCCGTTTAATCAGAACCAACTCTTTGGTCCGGCTGTAGACACAGCACTTGAAAAAATGAAGAAGGACACTGACACTGCCAAATCAATGGGAGCATTGCAGTCTCCACAACAACGTGGCTCCTTTCGCCGCTCCTTCTACAGAGGAGGCTCTAGGAACACCAACACAGACAATTCCTCTTCTTACAGAAACACCACCCAAACATCTCCCAATAGGGGATACTTTAGAGGTGGTTACCGAGGCAACAACAGTAAGGGCAGAGGCCGAGGTAGTACCAACACCCGTACCTCCCCCACTCCTAAACAGTGACTTCCCTCCACTTCCCCCCCACCATTCCACTCCTGTCGGGGGACGACTAGCACAGTTCCTACCTGTCTGGAACTCCATTACAACAGACAGGTGGGTGAGTCAAATTATCCAACATGGTTACTGCCTAGAACTTACAGCTGCCCCCCCAAACATACCACCCGCGGACCATCTCATACTTTTAAAGCAAGAAGTTCTTTCCCTGCTTCAAAAGCACGCCATAGAGCCAGTCCCTCTAAAACACCAGGGCACAGGGGTTTACTCCCTGTATTTCCTAATCCCCAAAAGGATGGGACTCTAAGGCCCATTCTAGACCTCAGACCCCTCAATCAGTACATACATTCGGATCATTTTCACATGATCACTCTCCAACAAGTGCTTCCCTTACTACAACAAGAGGACTTCCTTGCCACACTAGACCTCAAGGACGCCTACTTCCACATTCCCATACATCCTGCTCACAGGAAGTATCTAAGGTTCGTACTCGATGGACAGCACTACCAGTTCAAAGTACTTCCATTCGGAGTCACCACTGCTCCAAGAGTGTTTACCAAATGCCTTGCAGTAGTAGCAGCACACCTACGAAGACAGCAAATACACGTCTTCCCATACCTGGACGACTGGCTCATCAAAGCCAGATCATTCAACCAGTGTGTCCAACACACTCGTCAAACTATACAAACACTACACAACTTGGGGTTTACAATAAACTGCACCAAGTCTCACCTCCAACCATCCCATATACATCAATATCTAGGAGCCACAATAAACACTTCCACAGCCCTAGCTTATCCCAGCCCAGCCAGGATAGCCAGTATACAAACCCTCATCACCAGGTTTCAAATACAACACTCTCTCCCAGCCAGAGTATTCATGCAACTAATCGGCATGATGCATTTTCATCGTCCCTCATGCAAAACTTCAAATGCGTCCCCTACAAGAGTGTCTAGCGCACCAATGGAACCAGGCTCACGGACAACTTACAGATCTGGTGTTGGTGGCCAGCCGCACACATCGCTCTCTGCAGTGGTGGAACACAAAAAATGTGTCCAAAGGGCGGCCGTTCCTAGAGCCTGTTCCACAAATAGTACTGACAACGGACGCATCACTCACAGGATGGGGTGCACACCTGTTAGATCATACAACACAAGGCAAGTGGGCCACTCAACAAAAGCTGCTCCACATCAATCATCTGGAGTTACTAGCTATATTCCTAGCTCTCAAATCCTTCCAACTCCATGTACAAAACAAGGCTGTCCTGATCCGAACAGACAACATCACAGCCATGTACTACATACAAAAACAGGGGGGGGACACTCTCCACAACTGTCCCAACTGGCACAGGACATTTGGAGGTGGGCCATTCCACAGAACATATACCTTCTAGCAGAACACCTACCAGAAGTTCACAATCAGATTGCCGATCTGTTAAGTCGACAGACACAACAAACTCACGAATGGGAACTACATCCACAAGTTCTTCTACCGTTTTTCCGCATGTGGGGCAAGCCAGACATAGATCTGTTTGCCACACAACAAAACGCAAAATGCCCAACCTTCGCTGCCAGGTTTCCACACCCGCAGTCCAAGGGCAATGCGATATGGATGAACTGGTCCGGCAGATTTGCGTACGCTTTTCCACCACTACCACTCCTTCCACTTGTGGTACGCAAGCTCCGACAACAGTCTCTAAAAATGATCCTAGTAGCTCCCACATGGGCACGCCAACCGTGGTTCACCACACTGCTAGAACTATCAGTAGTCCCATATCAAAAACTACACCTCTCTCCATCAATGCTAACGCAGAGCCATGGAGAGATAAGGCACCCAGATCCATCCCAACTCAACCTTGCGATCTGGCTCCTGAAGTCCTAGAATTCGGTTACCTTAACCTACCGGCAGACTGTATGAACATTATTAAAGAGGCTAGACGTCCTACTACCAGAGCTTGCTATGCAGCCAAATGGAAAAGATTCGCTATTTACTGTACGAACAATAATATCCAGCCATTACAGGCCTCCACGCAAAACATCATTTGCTACTTACTACATTTGCAAAGATGTAATCTTGCATACTCATCCATACGTCTGCATCTAGCGGCCCTTGCTGCTTACCTACAGAACAGGCAACACTTATCACTCTTTAGAGTTCCAGCCATTAAAGCCTTTATGGAAGGCCTTAAACGGATCATACCTCCCAGATTACCACCTTCCCCAGTGTGGAATCTTAACATAGTACTTACTAGGCTCATGGGACCATCATTTGAACCCCTGCATAAATGTGAACTTAAATTCCTTACATGGAAAGTCGCGTTCCTAATTGCAATCACCTCTCTCAGGAGAGTGAGTGAGATCCAGGCTTTAAATATACAAGAGCCCTTCTTACAAATACATCATAACAAAATAGTTCTCAGGACAAATCCAAAATTCCTTCCAAAAGTCATTTCGCCTTTCCACCTTAACCAATCTATAGAACTACCCGTGTTTTTTCAAAACCCAGATTCTGTAGCAGAAAGAGCTCTCCACACCCTGGATGTCAAAAGAGCCCTAATGTATTACATTGACAGAACCAAATCATTTCGTAAAACAAAACAATTGTTTGTAGCTTTCTCTCCACCACATAAGGGTAACCCCATCTGAAAAGCTGGGATTGCAAGGTGGATTGTTAAATGTATCCAAATATGGTACCAAAAGCCAAACGCCCATTATCAATTCCCCTAGAGCGCACTCAACACGCAAACTAGGGGCTTCCATGGCATTCTTAGGGAACATCCCCTAGAAGACATATGTAAGGCAGCCACATGGTCTACAACACATACCTTCACTAAACACTATTGTGTTGATGTGCAAGCCAAGCAACAAGCTTCTGTGGGCCAAGCTGTCCTTAGAACACTTTTTCAAACTACTGCAACACATACAGGTGACCACCGCTAGGGAGATACTGCTGTACAGTCTATGCAAAGTGTGAGCTCTGCAGCTCACATGCCTCGAACAGGAAAATGCTACTTACCAGTATGCATCTGTTCTTGGCATGTAGAGCTGCAGATCCTCACACGCGCACCCACCTCCCGGGACCTGTATGTGTTCCAGTCCTATCTTATTTAGATATACACACATGGACATCCTTTTCTACTAACTCCATCACTCCCCATTATGGCAAAAAACAATCTGAGGATGGAGTCGATGCCCATGCGCACTATTGTCCAAAGGAGGAGTCACCTATCACATGACTACAAAAGACTGCTTCGAAGACAACAACAAAGTGCAAGCATCCGAGCCCAACACCAGATGGCGATCTAATGCAAAGTGTGAGGATCTGCAGCTCTACATGCCAAGAACAGATGCATACTGGTAAGTAGCATTTTCCTTACTTTATACCAGCTAACTCAGAGGCCACTAGAAACTCCTTGTAAACAAGAAGGGAGTAGTTTCTGGCAACCGCATAAACATGACAACTTTGTTTCCCTTTAGAATCGGAACACTCTCATAATCGTGGAAACAACAGATAACAGTTTCACTCAGCTAATCGTGCATGCTTAGTTTCTTCAGAGTTACACAGAAAGAATAGACGGGCGTTTCAATAAAAGGATTTATTGAACAGTCTTGTTTCTCGTGTAAGAGATATGAGCTGTTACAATCGTAAGACAGTATGCGAGATATATTATGTACAGCGTAAGCAGTAGAAAGAAATAATACTGCGCTAGCATCTTTTAGCTATGACACATACATTCATATACATAAATAACATAAGCTAAAAATGCGAGTACTCATAAGATGCTTCTCTAACTAGTTCTACCCCAGTGTACCTAACCTAAGTGTAGTGCAAGGTAAGAAGTAGGTGCTGTATTCTATAGTATGGTATGCTATAGTATGTCAAGTCTGGTATGTCAAGTCTGGTATGCCAAGAGTCCCTCTAGGTTCTAGTCAGCTCCATACCTTGAGAATTAGAGAGGTGGGAATCTCTCTCCGGGTCTCGAACTCTAACACCCCGCGAAGGGAGTCAGAACACTGGAAGCTGGATTCTCCGCGAGCAGGGATGACAGCGTCTCTTGTCAGTGCGTCAGGCCGGGACACGGGCTCCTCTAAAGTCGAGGTCTCCTCCTACTTGCTTGGGCAAGGGAAGGTATATTTATACCCGGTAGGTGCCTTGGAATGTTAGCATTGAAGTAAAGTCGGGCAGAGGAAGACGTCAGGAACGAACCCTTAAGGAATAGCGGTTCATGCATAATAAATGAGTTCTTGGAGGAATCAATAATCCTGTGCTAGGGGAACTCCCAAGAGCTTAAGGGTCTGGTTTCTAAGAACTCGTTGTGACGTTGGGGTGGACGGATGTAGGTGACCATGCCTGTATTTGGATAGCATGGCTAATGCCTAAATAAGGACTGGGATCTTATGCCTATATAAGGGCAATGTGAATTGTGCCTATATAAGGACATGTATCAGGAAAACCTAAATACGGACACCTAAAGCGGAATACAATAAATCTAGCCCTCAGGCATCTATGGTTCTAGACTTCGGTTGCCTATGGACATCTTGAATGAAGCTCGTAGACCAACTGCATGAGCTTGTTATTCAGCCAAGTGGAAGAGATGTCTATTACTGCATTTCTCTGCATCTGGACCCCTTAAATCTACTCTCCAGGATGTCATATGCTATTTACTTCATCTCCAGAAGTAGGCCTTGCTTACACTTCCATACGCCTTCCCTTAGCAGCTACAGCAGCTTACTTGCATGATAGAGAGCTCTCATCCCCCTTCTGCATACCCGTGATTAAGGCCTTTATGGAGGATCTTAAAAGGGTCATCCCTCTCAGTTCCCCCTGCTCCAGTGTAGAATGAAAAATTTCTTAGCTTAAAGTTAAAAAAAAAAAAAAAAAAATCTTAGCTATCGTAACGGAAAGTTTCAATTCTATTAAGGACTCGGAGGCCTGCTCCAGTGTAGAACTTAAATGTAGTCCTCACTAGACTTAAAGGGCCTGCTTTTGAAATCTGCCACTTGTGACCTCTACTGGAAAGTCTTTTTTAATTTTTTTTATTATTTGCGTGGCAATTATTTCTCTCAGACTCCTTAGTGAACTGCAGGCACTCACTTAACAAGAACCTTTCATTCAAGTGCATAAGGAGAGAATAGTACTCAGAACCAACCCTTTGTTTCTGCCTGAGGTGGTATCTCCTTTCTACCTTAACCAGACAATAGAACTCCCTGTCTTCTTCCCCCAACCAGACTCCGTAGTAGAAAAAACAATACACGCTCTAGACGGTGAACATGCTCTCAGGTATTCCAATGACCTGACTAAGCATTTTCCTAGTTCAGTCCAACTCTGTGTGCTTCATGAAGCCTCACAAGGATCAGCCTATATGCAAAGCATGTATTGGTAGCTGGATAGTTGAATATATCCAAACCTGTTAAAACTGAGTCAAGAGAGCCCTCCCTTTAAAACCCAGGTCAGTCTGTACATGAAAGAAAACTGCGACATTGCCCTAATGGACCTATGTAAAGCAGCCACCTGGCCAATCCCACACATTGTTTGCAAATTAAATAAAATATTTCATCATTTGTGAATTTGTTTGATGAATACTTGTTTATGTATTTTTGTGTATTGCTTTGACGATCAATTCATACAAATTGCTTAAGCTGTGGTCCCCTGCTTCTAGAAATGACTCAGTGGAGGTCCCCAAATTCAATTAATGATTCGGTGGGCGTCCTGGGATTCCGGTCATTAAGTGGGGTTCCACAGAAATCAAAATGTTAAGAACCACTGGTTTAGATCACAGCAGCCAGTCATATTGATCAGAATGTTGACCCTAACTGTGTAATAGAGCCTCAACTGAAGGTACAGTTCACTATAGACTTCATCCTGGGAGAACTCTGCACGTTTACGTACAAAAAGCATTCCACTCTTGCTTATAAGCACTAATTTTATTTTTACACCTGGGAGTATTTCCCAGGCTGCTGTTTTCACCACTGTGGCTTTTTTATTAGATAGTTTTCCTGTGCTAGAGCTAATTCTTCGCAAGATGAACACAGTTTGTGGTATGTCTTCTAGATTCTCAAATTATCAAGTGCAACATATGTTAAATGATGTCTAGGCTGTCCGGAAATCGGTTAAAACCTATTGTGCCCAACAGTACCCTACCGGCTGAAAATCAGCTGACCCGGTTTAAACCGAGTGTCACTGATTTTCATATTTGTTGCACCTCTTGGCCACTTGGTGGAGCCAAAGCAGTACAATGGCCCCCCGCTCGAAGTTCATATGGCAGCAGGAGTGGAGCAATGTGCGGGAGAGGAGGTAACGATGTGTGATAATGGGGGTAGGGACGTCCAAGCACTTGCTGCCTGCCTGCCCCTGGGGATTCCCGGTGCACGCTGCCGCCACCGCAAGAGAGACTTCAGACTTTTTGGTCGCTGCCTGATTGCCCCTGGAGACTGCTCACGCGGCCCTGGCCCCTTGTGGGCACCAGAATTCTTCTTGGAGTTCTACTTTTACTCTTTTCGGGAATCGGGGCTGCTTGCCTCACCAAGAGCTGGCTCTCTCTGTTGGCCTGATGGGATGGTGCCTCCAGGGGGCTACGGCGGCGGCGACTGTTGAATAACCTTTTCCCATTGATATTCAGAGGTCCCACCGGTTGCCGCAGCCGGGGACCTCGTACAGAAGCGGCCAACAGAGGTGAGGTGGGGAAGGTTCGAGAAGTGGGCGCGCAGGATACAGCTGACTGCAGGATAGAGCCACGGCTTCCTCGGGGGTAGAGCGATGTTCCGTCTAGAGCTGCTCGGCTACTTATTGCCGCCTGCAGAATCAGCACTACAAATGCAAGGGTGGAAACGGGCTCTAAGTGTGCAGAGTGGGAAAGGCCGGGCATGTTTGTTTACTAAAGGGAGAGCTCGTGCTTGTTATCCTGTAAAGGGGAGGTGACTGTATGAACCTCAGAGGATGAAGGTTTAGTTGGCCCTGCCGCCGGTAGGTTACACAACCATGTCTCCGGCAGCCAGTCATCGTCACTAACATTACTCTAAGCCTAGGCATCACCTCACCAAAGGCCAGCCATTCCTGGGGCGTCATTACTGTGAAGATTAGCAGTGAAAACGAGTTCCTGCTTTCCTTCTGCACGAATTAATAGGCATCTGAGATAAACACCGACCCGCGTGAGAGAGAGCACGAGACCTCCCCCACCCTCCAGCAGAGAAGCAGCCCTTCTAAACACTCAAGAATGAAAGAAACAGGCAGTCACAAAAATAATTTCTGGAAATATGGCCTGCTGGCTAAGTTAATCGCAAGAACCAGCAGACCCGAGTTAGAGCCACTGTGATATTCTGGGCAAATGGATTAATCTCCCATAAACTTGATTCACAGAAAACTGAAAAGTGCACTAGGCTCTGTAATGGATCAGATTTCTGTAATTTTCAGATATGGCCACTATCCGTTTTTTCCTTATCACCTAAAACCAGCGTGAGGTGATTCTCACACGACCCTGTGAACTGTGTGCTCCAGGAATGATGTAACTCGGAATCCAAAGCTGACCCATGACCGTGTCTTCGGTCCTTGTCATGGGTAATTGCCCAACCCATAATTTCATTGGTTTAAAAGGTTTTCCCTTTTGTCTGTAATGCAATGTTATCTTGTTTTTATTGTTTGTGTTCGGGCATGATCATAACCTGCTGGCTGCCACTAGCGCGCCTTTAGATTGTCTTCTGTTCTCGGACTAAAACGGATGGAAGCTCGGCCACACCATAAGAAAATCATGGCTGTGCTCGTAGTTTGGTGAAGGAATAATCTTCACCAGGTTTTAAATGTTTTTCATTGCGAGAGAGGGTTTTGGTGAGAAAATAAGGAAGTTAAAAGGAAGCGCATTGCGAGGCGTTTTTCCGTGGCTGATAGCTTACTTGGAGGGAGCCCATGCGACGACACCCCCGACAGAGTTAAACGCTTAGAGAAGTAAAACCGCATTATCGGCACATACTTCAAACCGCAAATACAAATGGAAAGCATTTTACAGGGCTTCTACATCTGCGACAATTATCCCCGATTAGTAATTAGAGGACACAAAGAGCAGGAAGTCATTCTACGAATAAAGCAATACGAACTTGTTTACAGGTACTATTTAGTATCATGAAGAAGTTATAATGTGCGAGGTGGCCTTTTTCCCCAAAATGTGGGTACAGGGCAGTGTGTGTTTTCAGGCATATACCTTCCTGTACTGCTTGGTCTCATCTGGCCCCCGTATAATTAAGGTTCACATGCAGTGCTTAATTTGTAAACAATTAGGTGCCAGGGCTCTTGCCAGAAGGCTACTGCAACTCCATTGTTGCTGCCAATGACAGTTCCAAGACAACTACTATCCCTCACACTTTTGCAGGTGTTACAATTCATACTATTCCCGGCCCCCAAAGCTCTAAGAATGGCTTGTGTGGCAGTTATTATCACTTGCTTATATTTATACAGTAGGGATAATTTAGAAACACATAGCATACACTTTTGAGTACACCAATGGTAATGGCTGGCTGATGAGAAATATCTAAGCCAGTGATTCGATTAATTAGATTGTCTGGGTAGGATTAATGTTCACATTTGACCCGGCCCCATCTGCTACACAGCATGGGGTGTTGTATTCCGCTTTAGGGATCCGTATATTGGTTTTCCTGAATCATGTCCTTATATAGGCACAATTCGCCTTGCCCTTATATAGGCATAAAATCCCAGTCCTTATTTAGGCATTAACCGTGCACTCCAAATTGGTCAAGACTGGACTACTGGCTGGCTTCCCGGGATGTGGCTAGCTGGGTGGTGGGAATATCACACTTACCGAGAACACTCTCAGATCACTCCCCATGTCTCTTACAATTGTCGTTCCCTGACCCGGCGCACAAAGCATTCACCTGGAGATTACCTCCACATGCGCTGCTTGATGAGGCATTTAAGGCGGAAATCCGCAGTGACATAACCGACTACTTCTCCCTCAATGCAGGCTCAGTCGCCACCGAAAACTCGCTGTGGGAGGCATTCAAAGTGGTCATCCGTGGGCAATGCATAGCCAGGCAAGCTGGGGTCCTTAAGGCTATCAGAAACACACTATCCTCCATCGAGTCCCAGATCAGAGAGCTTGAGACACGCTTCTATTCGGATAAATCCCCGGCTACGTTAGCAATGTTGAAATCTAAACTCCTGGATTATGATGAAGAAGCGCAAAGGGAAGTAAAATTTTTAGGGAAATATGCGGAGGCGCGTAGATATGGAGAAGGAGATAGACCAGGGCGGACGCTCGCGTATATGATTCGTACCCCGAGGTCCTCGACCTATATTCCCGAACTGGTTAATATAGATGGCGATCCCATACGAGGGCTAGAGACTATACTTAATGAATTCGCCTCATTTTATTCCCAATTATATACAACTACGCAATCGAAGTGCCCAGAGGGCATGTCAGGCTTCCTCGACTCCCTAGAACTGGTTTTGTTCAATAACAGGCACAGGGAATACATGGATCTACCATTCACGGTGGAAGACGTTGCAAATGTGATTAGAAGTCTACCATTAGACAAAGCCCCGGGATCTGATGGGCTGACGACCGCCTTTTATAAAGCCTATGTTGAAGAGCTTGCGCCTCATCTATTGGCGGTTTATGAGGAGGCCCACGACTCGGGTATCCTACCCCCCACAATGAGAGAGGCGATTATCATAACCTTGCTCAAGCCTGAAAAACCAGATCATGACCTCAATTCGTATCGCCCCCTGTCGCTGATTAATGTAGACGTCAAGATATTGGCGAAATTGATAGCAAACAGGTTACAACCGATGTTACCAATTATCGCACGGCCGGATCAATCGGGTTTCATACCAGGGAGGTCTACTTCCCACAACCTCCGCACTCTTTTTTCAGTCCTACACTATCTGCACCCGGAGGTGCAGGCGGCGGCAGTGTTTTTAGACGCGACAAAAGCCTTCGACTCGCTTGAATGGCCCTACCTGTTTCAGATCTTACGACGGATGGGATTCAGCCCCATGCTCATTAAGTGGATTCAGCTTCTATATACT
This sequence comes from Calotriton arnoldi, assembly GCA_963921515.1. Lineage (NCBI taxonomy): Eukaryota > Metazoa > Chordata > Amphibia > Caudata > Salamandridae > Calotriton > Calotriton arnoldi. The sequence goes on from CAWUFW010000568.1 coordinate 2,380,693, forward strand.
GAGCCCACAGCTAGGGTTCGCGTTAACGGACTACTATCTGACCCATTCCCGATAACACGAGGTACGAGGCAAGAATGCCCCTATCCCCACTCCTATTTGCCGTTGCGATGGAACCCTTAGCGGCACGCATCCAGACAGCACCACACGGCAAAGGGCATAGGATTTAGCTCCAGGAGCCTACTGATATCACTCTACGCAGATGATGTCACATTGTATATTTCGAACCCTGCACAAAACCTAGACGTGATTCTGAGGGAATTCATTCGATTTGGTGGTTTAGCCGGAGTCACCGTGAATTGGTCCAAGTCGGTGGTGTTTCCGCTGACTGATAGCACTCAAGCTGTCACGTCTGAGTTCCCGCTGAAATGGGAGGCCGAGAAAGTAAAATACTTGGGGGTTTGGGTAAGTCGGGACCTACAGGAAGTGTGGAATCTGAATTATGGCAGAGCCATAACCTGGCTGGAGGGGAAAGTAAAAATATGGGCAAAGCTTCCCTTGTCCTTGGCAGGGAGAATTGCACTGGCAAAAATGGTAGTCTTGCCAAACTTTTTATATCTTTGTTAACATACCAATTATAATCACGCAACCATTTTTCCGAACATTGCGATCCCTGATGATATCGTTGGTATGGGCGGGAGGACAGGCTCGAGTATCGTGGGGGCTGCTGACCCTCCCGCTGAAGCAGGGAGGACTGGGCGCCCCAGACATGAAATTATATACGCTATGCGCCCAAGCTCAATTCCTGCACTACTGGGTATACCCGACGCCATTCCAACCGCACATAGCGGTAGAAAGAGACGCAGTGGCGCCGGTTCCCCTTCCTGTAGTGGGGTACCAAGCATATCGCCGCCCCACAGACGGAATTGATACTCCTGAAACTCTCCGATGGGCCTGGGACGGGCTACGGAGACGCGCAGGACATCAGTTATTATATGCTCCTCGATCCCCCTGGCACAGAATCCGATGCTGCCAAATGTTGAAAATGAAATTAGTAAAAAGACTCACGACAAAAATGCAACTACACACATTTGCGGATCTCTACCCTGGGGACACCTTTCGAGATCCCCCTGCGGCAGAGGGGGGACAGCAGGTGCCATTTGGGGAACTATTTCTTTACCACAAGTTGAGGCTTGCTTGCCGAACACTACATACTGATTTCCCAACCCCGCCACCAACTCTATTAGCCCTGGAAAACCTTCTCCACTCGCCCTCGCCACGTAAACTCATCACCAGACTTTACACACTTATGCAAACTACAGCCCCTGTTACGACACCGACGGCACTGGGGAAATGGAACGTGGAGCTTCCACACACACTGACGGACGACCAGTGGGCCTACTGCTGTAATCAGTTGACTGAGCTGTCCCCAAACTATAAACTAAGGTTAATTCATTTTAAATTTATTCACAGATATTACAGAACGCCTCTTAGTTTGCACCGCATGGGGCTGCGAGAGGATGACAGCTGTTGGAGGTGTGGGCTGGCCTCAGCCTCCTTTTTACATATGGCATGGGAATGCTCCGCTCTAATTGACTACTGGTCACAGATCTTCGGGGCTATCAATCAAATCCTCGATCTTTCTCTGTCACCATCCCCGCTGATGGGGTTGCTGGGGTATGTTAAGGAGACAACTGTCAACAAACGCAAGTTACATGCGTTACTGCTACTTTTTGCAAAACGTCAAATTGCAATTTACTGGGGGCGGAAGAGGAAGCCTAAAATCATGGAGTGGATCAGAGAGGTTGCATATGGGCACACACAGCTGTCTACGTTTTGGGAAATGATGCCTCCAACTTCGAGACCCCGGGACATATGGGAACCATTTATTGTGTGGGCTCGGGAAAAGACAAGTGTGGATGGGTCGGCTGTACGAGACTCAGACCAAACAGGGTAGGTCTCGATCTTACGATGTATATGCTGCTGGTTAGTTAATGCGAAATTTGTGAATCAGGACAGTACCTGGATGTAACACTGTGATTTATTTGCCTCTTCAGGATGTATGCTCAATGTCTTTGGAACTAATTGTAAACATGCACAATGATACAAGGACGCATGATGTCGACACACTGATGTAACTATTCTTGCTCAATCGGATATGTTGTGTATATGCACTTGGCACGTTTGGTTTTTGAATTAAATGTATATAGTGTTTATTTTGAAAATACCAATAAAAAAAAAAAACGTGCACTCCAAATACAGGCATGGTCACCGACATCCGTCCACCCTAACGTCACAATGAGTTCTTAGAAACCAGACCCTTCAGCTTCGGGAGTTCCCCTAGCACAGGACTATTGATTTCTCCAAGAACTCATCTATTATGTATGAACCGTTATACCTTAAGGGTTCATTCCTGACGTCTTCCTCTGTCCGACTTCACGTCAATGCTAACATGCCACGACACCTACCAGGTATAAATATACCTTCCCTTGCCCAAGCAAGTTAGAGGAGACCTCGACTTCAGAGGAGCCCGTATCCCGGCCTGACGCACTGAGAAGACGCTGTCATTCCTGCACGCAGACGAATCCAGCTTCCAGTGTTCTGACTCCCTTCACTGGGTGTTAGAGTTCCAGATCCGGCAAGAGATTCCCACCTCTCTCATTCCCAAGGTATGGAGCTGACTAGATCCTAGAGGGACTCTTGGCAAACTAGACTTAACATACTCTTAGTCTACCATACTAGAGAATACTCCACCTACTTCTATCTTTCCCTACACCTAGACTAGGTTAGGCACATTGGGGTAGAACTAGCTTAGAGACGCATCGAATGAGTACTCGCATTTTTAGCTCTTGTTATTTATGTACGTGAATATATGCTAAAAGATAATGCTAGCGCAGTATTATTTATTTCAACTGCTTACGCTGTACATTATTTATCTTGCATACTGTCTTGTGATCATAACAGCACATCTTACACGAGAAACAAGACTGTTCAATAAAACCCTTTTATTGAAACGCCCGTCTTTCCTTTCTGTGTAACTCTGTAGAAACTAAGCATGCACGATTGAATGAGTGAAACTGTTATCTATTGTTTCCACGATTCTGAGACATGTTCCGCTTCTAAAGGGAAACAAAGTTGTCATGTTTTTCGGTTGCCAGAAACTACTCCCTTCTTGTTCTCAAGGAGTTTCTAGTGGCCTCTGAGCTAGCTGGCACAGGTAATTAAGTTTAATATACTCGATAGGGACATACCGACCTTAGTCCTATGTCAAACCTATAGGTTATATTATTCCAATGCGCAGAGCCTATTAGGGAAATAGGAACTACACTACATGGCGCCCAACGGTTTGGCAAGGCAGTAATTTAACGCTAGATACTGAGTAACTCATTGGTGCTTTTCTCAGAGACCCCTACTCACATACTCCATAAGACGTCCGGAGTGGGTAGGGCTAAATATCCGCCATAACTAAATAGGGAAGCACCCTATATATTAGTTGTTTGGTTTGTTCAACGTTGAAGGATACAGTGTTCCAAAATATTGTGCACCTTATCTTTTTGTTTCCTTGAAACTTGTTCTACATTTTTCAAAAAACAAATGTCCAACAGGGAAAATGCTACCGACACCGGTGGAGCTGCGGCTGACCCAGCCATAGCAACAGTTTTTAACTTTACAGGTTTAAATGAAACCGAGGAGGGTGTCATAGACATCAATCCGAACTTAAGAAGAGCCATCACTCTAAAACTTATAAAACACGGCCTACCACCAAGAGGAGGTAGAGCAGTTTTCGTGATAGAGGCACACAAATCCTTTCAGACAGGTATTCTATTCATGGGTCATATTTCCTGAATCAAATTCAGTAACGACTGTTTCACTTCTACAAAGAAGATGATCCACCAGAGGAATATATTCCTTTCGAGGATATTGAAATTCCACTAACATACAAGGAGCATCAGCTCTGGTTTAAAGGCGCCCTAAAACATCACAGAAACATTACCAGGCTCGGTCCACTAGGTAGACCAGGAGCAACATGGCCGATCCTAGCCGGCTACACTCCTCATCCTGAACTGGATATAATGACAGATCAGGAACTACTTACTCAACTTACAGAGTTAATAAAAAATCTACAGACAACTAGTCCAATATGTCATGCGGACTTTCACAGTCCAACCACCATTGACACTTCCAAATCAAACTCCTCAACCGAGGAATACACTAAAAATTACACCACAGACTCTATACGCAGTCATGGGAAAAATGCCCACAAAACGTGAGCAAATTCCATTTTGGATAGCTCAAAAAATTACTCAAATCGAAGCAGTATTTCCAAATACTAGCCCATATGAGAAACACAGAATCCTAACAATCTGTTTACCGATGGGGATCACACCACAACTGGAAGACTGCACCACTTGGGGCTCAGTCTTTGCTGCCATCTATACTAAAACACAATGAATTCCATCAATTGCAGTAATACCTGATGTCCTGAAACAAATTCAAAACGAATACGGGGCAGAGCCTGCTCTAAATTTAGGTATGAAATTACTGAAAAATTTCGACCAGGTCTCAACAATATTATCTAATATTAAAGGGGAGGCAGCAGCAGTGGCGATCCGCCAACGATTAGGGAATTCGATGTTACAGAACATCAAACAGAACTACCCAGAATAATAGAACAATCATATGCAGAATTAGGCAGAGATAATTTGGGTGGAAGACCAGTGAAGCCAAAACTATCTGAAAGTCCTGAAAGGACTCTATTAAACAAACTCCTACATCTTCTAAAAAGAAGTGGGAAACTAATAAACAAAATTCAAACGAGAAACGTTCTCAATCCCGAGGTAGGTCTCCTAAAAAGGAGCCCTCTGAAAGGAGGTATAATCTCAGGAATAGGGATAATTTGAAAAAGCCTGACAGGTATCAAGATACTGATACACGTTCCTCTCGTACCTTTCAGATCTCGTCACAGACATCGGAAGAAGAGGACGGTCAGAACATAGAGAAGAACGCGTGAAATCGAAAGACGACAAACACGTTCCGAATAACAAATCAAAACCTCAATTCTCAAAAAAGAAGGTAGCAGGTCTGAAGATCAGACATGCCGAGGATACTGAGAACACAACTCAAGAACGGAGAATGGGCTCAGACAATGCTGGACAGTGCAGCAGAAGTCACAATAGCTCGCCAGAGCCTGAAGGAACTTCTGGAGATAGTGGACTTGAATGAGTACATTACAGTTGAGACTGTAGACACCAGGGTTAGTACTCCACAAACGTTATATGAAATAACACTCCGGATGGAGGGAGACATACCTAGACAGGTGAAAGCACTTCTTTGGGAAAAACTTTCAAGGGGCTATGACATACTTCTAGCAGAAAAAGACTGGCCACCACAATTTGTCAGGGAGTGCCCACATGGCGAGGACATTATTATGCCTGCCTTCTCTAACCATATTCCAATACATCTAAAATATACTTATGCCAGGAAATGGGCAGTTGCCCAGGCCCCAGCATTATATAAAAATCATGTAGGATGGGATGAGGATTCACCTCCCCATAAAATACATCTGAAAAATGAACCTACTGCACAAAGTCAGTACCCAATAAAGCAAGAAGCTAAAAAACAGGTCAGGGAGATCTTAGATCAACTGGAATACCAGGGGGTGATTGAAACATGCACCTCTTCAATGAACAATCCTTTGTTTCCTGTCTCCAAACCAGGCAAAACCTATCGTCTAGTTTTGGATTACAGACACTTAAACACTTGTTCAAAAACATTTGCAGTGCAAAATGCACATAGTACAGCATTAATGAATAACATTGTGCGTAAAAATATATAAAACCACATTGGATATCTCAAATGGTTTCTTTTGTCAAAACATAGCACCTGGAAGCAGGTACTTAACAGCTTTCTCAATAATGGGGACCCAGCGTCAATTTTGTAGACTCCCACAAGGGTTCAAGAACAGCCCGGGGTTATTCTCAGCGAGGGTAACAGAGTTACTACAAATGTATGATAATGAGGCATTGTCATATGTCGATGACCTCTATCTGACAGACGATGACCTGGATAGGCACTTGAACAGGGTAAGCACCATTATACTGGGCTTCGCCTCTGAGGGCTACAAATTCAACTTCAAAAAATCCAGAATTGCCCAGCTCAATGTCCTGTTTCTAGGATATGAGCTTTCAAGTGAAGGCAAGAGCTTGGCAGCCAACTTTTTATGAAGGTGTGCGCTGCTCCAACCTCCAAAGACGCTGAAAAACGTACAATTCATACTGGGTTTCCTAAATTTTGGAAGAGCTTACATTCTAAATTACGCAGAAAGGGTTAAACCTCTCTACGCATTAATCAAACCTGATTTTTCAATTAAAAATTGGATACAAGAACACACAGAAATCCTGCGTTCACTCCAAGCTAACATGTTCGCAACAAATCACTTACAAACACGCGTAAGTCAACGGAACTTGGTGATCCGAATAATTTCGGGTCAATGCGGATTCACCTACTTAACATTTAACGAACGGGAGAAAGTACCAATTGCATACAAATCACACTTGTATACACAAGCGGAAATGCGCTTCACTTCAACTGAAAAAATTCTGACAGCAGTTCAAACCGCTGTAGCAAAAGAAAGAGCTCTAGCCCAAGGGAAACACATTATTGTCGTAACCCCTGTTCCGGCCTTAGAGGCGGTAACAAAAGCAAGCATTCCAAATGCTAAAGCATTACATCCTAGATGGATACAAAGGGTTCATTCTCTTGCTGCAACAGATGTTGAATACGTTTTTGATCCCGATCTAAAAACACAAGCGTTCCTGCAATATGAACATGATTGTCCTCTGCCCACTGAGATTCTGCCTCTCGATCAGTACGAATTCATAATTTCAACTGACGGATCCGCACAACCCGCAACAGGGAGTAAGCAAGCTTACAGTGCAGCGTGCGCAATCGTTAAAGGTCGCATGCGCGATGGCAACTTCAGACCTATGGTCACAAAAACCCAGTCTCTAGGAGATTGCACAGCTCGGCGAGCTGAACTACAAGCATTCAAACTGGCACTTGAAAGTACAGATCGAGAATTCCCCACACCAATAGTGTGCGATTCTTTCTACTGTGTACAGTCGTATAATGAATATATACAAACTTGGCTTGAAAACGGGTTCAAAGATGCAAAAGGTGGCACAATAAAGCATAAAGCGCTTTGGGAACAAGTAGTTCAGTTAAAAGCGAACTACCAAAGGCTCACGTGATCCATACACTGAGTCATCAACGTGATGGCGTTCACGTTGCAGGGAATTAATTGGCTGACGAAGCCGCAAAGGGGGCTGTTCAGACGGCTTCCGTAGTTGCGATCACTCGTTCAAAAACGAAAATAGACAGTGAGATAATGTTGGCTGTCAATGCTACGAGCAAAGGCAGTGGTGCAGCGTTACCAAAAAGTTTCCACTCAAGTACTCATATGTAATTGATGCGAACAACGTTCCTTTTGCTCGAATCCCTGGAGTGGGGGATAGAGTAATTCCAAACATGGAACGTAGAGCAGCTTTGATTTATGAAACACATCTGGGGGAGGGTCTGTCACATCAAGGGATCTCTAAATCAATATTAACATTAAAAGAGATGTACTGGTGGCCTGGGATGAATACAGAAATACACATATTCATCAATAACTGCATAGACTGTAAATTACAGCGAGAAAGCCACCAGACACCATGCTACGAATGTAGCTGCCCAGTACAGACACCATTGTTAGACAGCATTAGACTATCTATGCACAGGCGTCCTCGTGGACAACTGCAATCCCACAAATACTAAGTCAAGGTTCCTATGGATATGGCCTCAGCGCTCGGCTGACGCTCGAACTGTTATAAAAGATTTGCGAGTCTTTATCGGCACATACGCAATAGGCACGCTACATTCTGACCAGGGCCCTGCGTTTAGCTCTCGGGCTTACAAAGACGCCATGACCAGTCTGGGCGTTGCATTGCGGTACTCCTCTCCGTTTCATCCTGAGGGAAATTCTGTTGTGGAAAGGAAAAACCGGGACATAAAGCAGTCTATAACAGCTAGGGTATTAGGTTCAGGTGATGGGTGGGTCAAACATCTTTATGGGGTCCAACGCTCATTAAACAACTTGCCAAGAAGTTCTCTAGGGGGGGTCACTCCATATGAGGTCCTATTTGGGACAAGAATGTGGGTGCCCGATCTGGAATGTAGAGGCACAGTGGTGGAAAATAAACCGTTTGATATCAAAGATCGTTTGGCTGTTTTACAGGACTTAAATGAACTAAGATCGAAACAAAGCAACGTATTCCTGCAGCCAACCACCACTGGGGAAAAACCGGCGGTCCCAGCAAGGCCTGTCAGGATTCCGAAAGTTGGGGATCTAGTCAGAGAAAATTGCGGACAAGAAGGAATTTGGACCTTCTTACAGACAACCAGTACCTGTCCTAGCCATACACGGAACAAGAACAGTACTTCTGCCGCCCCTTGCTGGAAAAAAGGATAAAAAATTTGTGTCCATCGACCTCATCAACCCACAGTATGTGGCCAATACTAAATAGTAGGCCTCGTGGACTCCGACCTAGTAGCAGACACACTCCTCTCGCTACTATCCAAGAGGTTCAGACTGAAAGACTGAAAAGCATCGAAAATTCAGCAGTAACAGATGAAGGACTGAGCATCAATGCTATGGACGCTGCTACAGAGCAGGGAATCTGTTTCCTGTCGCGCCGTGAGGGGAACGGCCATTTAACCTTCATTTGCTGTGAGGGAACGGCCATAACTCAACCAGCTGCCCGCCCGCCGTGAGGGGAACGGCCAACTACACATCCCAGTAGCCCTTGCAGCAGCGCCGGCCGCGACGCTTTCTCCCGCGCCTGGAGGCGTGTTAAAGCGCAGCCAGCCTCCCGCAGCGCGGGACGCTGCTACAGAGCAGGGAATCTGTTTCCTGTCGCGCCGTGGGGGGAACGGCCATTTAACCTTCATTTGCCGTGAGGGGAACGGCCATAACTTACCAGCTGCCCGCCCGCCGTGAGGGGAACGGCCAACTACACATCCCAGTAGCCCTTGCAGCGGCGCCGGCCGCGACGCTTTCTCCCGCGCCTGTAGGCGTGTTAAAGCGCAGCCAGCCTCCCGCAGCGCGGGAGAAGCCCGGGCCAAGGGCGGGCCTGTCCTGCGCCCGTCATCGACCGGTTAGAGGCAGGGCAGGGCCACCCCCCTTTTATCTGCAATTGAGGCCCCTTGTGTAGGCTCTGGAGCTCGTGTGCAGGTACTGTTGGGCCCGGGATATAATTGCTTTCTTTTCCTCAGACGGCCGCAAGCTCAAGGATTGTAGTGTCATTTGGACATTTTCAAAGTATTTTACCCTGATGGTCAAGGAGTACTTATAGTACTTACATTAAATTTGGCTAAGACTCTATCCTACGAGCCAGGATCCCATATTGTACATTGTATTTTAGCGCTCCGACTGTGATTAATTGATTTTTAATATGGTAATCATTTACTGCATAAGTATTTAGCACTTTTTTAAAGCCTTGAGGAGTTTTTATAATTTATTAGAGCGGTTTGTGTTTTAACATTCTTTTGTATTTTGCACACTGCATATTGCACTAGTCACTTTATCTTTACAAGTAAAATTGTATTTTATAAGGGACCTGAGTAAATAACCCTGTATGCCCATAGCTGCCAAATATGAATAAGCAGAAATTAAATCTGGGGAAAAGTGTGGCTGGAACTCTAGACGCTTTTTAATGAGGGCCGAATCTGTCCTCATTAATGAAATTAAAACGACAGAACGTAGGCTATCTCTTGAGCCTTACCCTTTGCAAGGTAGGCTCTCCTTAACTCCTGTTTTCTCTGATGCTCTGTCGGTTCCCAATCAGGATGTATCTCCTTTACGGCTGAGCCAGTCACTACACGATGTCCCAGTAACTCTGACTAATTCTGTTTCCTGCACATCCTTGGTGCAGGAACCTAGCCCTGTCAAATCGAAAGCGATAACTAGAGGGCAGAAAGCAAAAACAAAATCAAACCGTATTAACGAATCCCCCGCTGTAATAAGGAAGAGCCGGGGAACAACGAAATCAAATAAATCCGTAAAGGGTACACTTGGGAGAAAAGAGTTAGTTGTTCCAACAACAAGTGTTGGTAGTGATGGAAATCTGACCTCCTCAAATCAGATCAGGGCAGGGCTACCAATTGATAATACGCTGGAGGGGGACTTCTGGGGCAGGTTTGAGACCATGCTGACCACCTTATTAGACCCCATATTTCAAAAAATAAGTTTAGTAGAAGACAGGCTATTTAAATTAGAAAGGGTGATGGTTCATACTCTGCCGGTTATTCAGACAGCAAGTATAAACATGCCCAAAGCTCAAATTGTAACGGAACGGGAAAGAGAGGGACAGAATGGAGTAGGGGTAGTCCCGAGTGTTAGGCCAACAGTAAATAGCGAGGCACTAGATAAGAATAGCTCTAATATTACGAGGCCCACCAGTGGAGATACTCCAGTTCCTATACAGCAGTTATCTTCTAGAACAGGTCCCCCTGTGCCTCAGAGGGACAGGAGACCAGAGGGCAGGGCCCCCCAGGCGATGGATCTTCCAACCATTGATCTTCCACCCGAATCCACTCCATATGTTGTGATTTTGGGGAGTGTTCCCTCCCTCCCCTACGGGAAGAGTGAGATTATGGGCAGTTGTTAAATAAAATAAACCACTGGTTCACATACAATACTACCCTTGGTGCTCATGCATCTAAAAACATACTCATGGTACGAAGGGTTAATTGGATTGGGTGCTCACGTAAACAAGGGACAGGTGACTGTTATAAATTTTGACAACCCCTTTCCTGCAGGCCGTATTCTTTCTAGGGATTGTAGCCTCACCCCCTTAGTGGGATCTGTTATCCAGGCATTACCTTTGGGCTATTTCTACAGACCATTCCCCTATGGGGATATGTCTGCAGAGGGCCCTGGGGTATCCCACCGAGGGGGCTGCTTAACAAGACCACTTCTGAGACACCAGTCCATTTCCATGGTTCAATCATTGCTAGATCCAGATAGACAATCTGGTATCGGCAATATAGAGGCGTCAAATAATAGATTTGCTGTCTTAACAGATATGGAGGAGTGCGATTGACTGCGGGGCCCTGTATTCCCAGGGTCCGTGACAATCCCATCTCCTAAGGCTCCAGGGGAGATAGTTGTAGGGCTCCCAGTGTTGAGATCGAATAATTTTCTATCCTGGAATATAGCAGGGCTGGCAACTAAGCTTCAGGATCCACGGTGGGTGTGCTATGTCAAGCAATTTATGGTAATCAGCCTCCAGGAAACGTGGTCGGTGGATTGCGACCTATTCCTGGAAGGCTATAAGGCCTTTTTGTCCCAGCCGTACCATCTGTGAGTGGAAGACCAAAGGGTGGACTAGTCACATATATTTCTGTGGCTATTGATTGTAAGTTGCAGGTGATACCAACTACACACCCAGGAATTCTGGCACTGTCGGCCAGAAGGGGGATATTAGCTGGGGAATTGTTAATTTCTATAACTCATTTATCTCCCCGCAGGAGGCTAGTAACATAACTGCCCTGGGAGTAACCATAAAACAATCCCTGGGCCCAAGTCTTCATAACCTTTTGGTTTCTGGCAATTTTAATATACATCCTTGCGGTAAGCCAACAACATCGTGTATTTCTGAGCTGGGTTGCCCCCGAATGGAGGGTTTTCATTTTGAACACCATGCTCAAGGGGAGTTGCTGAATTCTATGATAAATGAACTAGATATGGTGGCTACAATGTCCCTAACTGACCCGTGCACTAATTTTCCGGTGCCTACTTTTGAAGGGCACGGGAGGGGATCTTTTATTGATTTTATTCTAATTTCGTCCTCTTTACAATTTTTTATCAATAATTTTAATATCGCAGAAAGTGATTTTAGTGACCATAATCCCTTAACACTTCATATGACAGGTCCACTGTCAGTAAAATTTGGGGATGCTCCAAGTAAGGGCGTTTTGAGACCAACAGATGGGAAGCGTAGATTAAAATGGTCCCAGGTATCTCCAGAAGCATTTTATAACAAGGTTAAAATAGCCTGTGCTGATGAACTATTATTATGTATAATGGAGTTGTCCCCTCCAAAAGAGATCCTGGGTGCATTCGAGTCTATTTCAGAGAAAGTGGCCGAACTGCTTCATGCTCCAGCCAGAGGACAAACCTTGTCTGGTCCTAGATGGTTTGATTCTCAATGCTCCAAGGCAGCCAAGAGGTTGAGGGAGGTATTGTCCGCAAAACCTAGAATTCAATCTGAAGTCTCTATCTGTCGTAGGGAATACAAGGAAGCCCTTGCCAATCGGAAGGGAGTAATGAAGGAAGAAGCTTGGAAGGAGCTGATCGATTCCAGCACTCTCAGAAACAGCTCGAGGTTCTGGAGTGTTGTGAATAGGCCCTTGTTTGATCATGAAGGGGGGTTCCCTTGATTCACATATCACTGAGGAGGAGTGGGTACTTCATTTTAAATCTATGTTTGACTGCCCGCTTGAGCATAATTATAGGAAGCCCCAGGACAGGAAGGACCCAGAAATAATATTTGAGAAGGGCGAGATCCTGGAAGGTATCATTGGATTATCTATTGGTAAAGCGCCTGGACCTGACGGGATCCCCCAGACTTATTTAAGTCAGACCCTTCTTTTGGGTGCCGATACTGGAGGCAGTTTTTAATGCTGCAGCAAAGAATGGTTGTCCCCAGTCCTGGGCAATCTCTACTATAGTTCCTGTTTTTAAAAAGGGTGACAGAAATAGTACCCACTGCTATAGACCAATTTCGCTTATTGACTCAGTGGTAAAAGTGGTGGGACGGGTCCTCTTACAGAGATTATCGACTTGGGCGGAGGACAATAAGATCTTGTCGGAAGTCCAGTATGGTTTTTGCCCGGGACGTTCCACTGTTGCTCAGTGTCTTAATTTATTTATGATATTGAGCAAATATACTGTTGCTCGCTCTGGGACTATTCACCTTGCCTTCATGGACTTGTCATCTGCGTTTGACTGTGTTAACAGGAACAAGCTATGGCAGTCCATGAGGGCAATGGGAGTGGAGAACAGTATTGTCAATTTTCTTGAGGACCTGCATATGTCCACTAAAGCCAATGTCAGGTTCTCACAGGACCTGCAGGTCACAAGGAATTTTGATATCAAGAAGGGAGTCCGGCAAGGCTGTATTTTGGCCCCATTTTTATTTAATTTTTATATTAATGAACTGGATAGCGCATTGAGGGCATCGGGGGTTGATTACCCACGTGTAGGACGGCGAGGGATTCCTGTCCTGTTATATGCGGACGACGCCGTCCTCCTATCCAGGACTGAACTGGGTTTGCAATCGCTTTTAACCACCTTCTGCAGATTCATGACTGATCGGGACTTGGCAATTAATAATTCCAAGTCTTATGTCATGCAAGTGGGCCAATCGGGGAAAAAGAGTTCATTTTAGTGTAGGTGATTCCAAGATCCCCTGTACGAATGTATTTTCCTACTTAGGGGGTCCTCTTTGATGACCAGCTCAAATGGGGCCCCCTATTACAGTTAAAAAAGGGGATCTGGTCAGGGTTAACTCAGCAATTTTTAATTTTGCATCTAAAATAGGGAAGAAACCAACAGGAGCTATGCTACAAGTGTATCGGGCTAAAAGCCTGGCCATAGCTTCTTATGGCAGTGATATCTGGGGATACACTGCTGCAGAAACCCTCCAGATAGCGGAAAATGATTTTTTGAAACGCTTATTATGCGTTCCCCGTGGTACATCTAATTTAGTGGTCCACGAGGAACTGGGGGTTCCCTATTTAAGTGATGCTCTTGCTCTGCGACCCTGATCTTCTGGCTAAAATGTTGGTTGAATAAAGATCTAATTCTAACCCACCTGATCCTAAGAGATTGTATATCTCTTGACAACTCGGCTCGTATTCCATGGCTAAGATATATTAAAAAAAGCTTTGATGGGTTAGGGCGGGGAGACCTATTTTCTAACCCTGATGTTATTATAAAGAAGGATGTGGAATTGACTAAATCAGCCTTTTTGTCACATAGGAATATGGAAAGAGAAGCCAAGGAGGTGTTGAAACCTAGTGTGCGGACGTATATAATGCTTAAGACAACCCCCATGACGGAACCTTATCTCATGGGGTCTTTGTCCACACACGAAAAAATTTTGTTAACCAGGTTGCGGCTGAACCTTTTTCACCTTCTGCTCGCCAGACCCAAGGGTTTTAATAGAGGTCAAGTGCTAGCGCCCTGCGGCTGCGACGGACAGTCTCCGCAGGATACGCTGCACTTCCTGTTTTTATGTAAATTATATGAAATTCCTCGTAAGCGCTTTCTGGTTCCTTTTTTAAAAAGAATGAATTTTAGACAGGTTCGCCCGGCACTTGTGTTTCTGCAACTATTAAAAGAGGACTGTACATTTTTTTTTAGTAGGGTTTTTAAAAGCTACTGTTAAATCCAGGAGTTAAATGGATGTGTAAAGAGTGTTTCCTCAGGCTTTCTTTTTAATATAATTTGTGCAATTTTAACTGTGGTATTGTTGTCATTTTAACTTATGCACCTTCATTTAAATTGTTTTTATGTTGATGTAACTTTTATGGTTTAAAAGTAAACCGAATAAAGTTTTCTGACTATGGAACTCATCCCTCTTGAAACACAAGTAACAGTTCGTCCAAATACACCTGTCTACACCAATGTAACAAGTGATCAACAGGTACCAGCGATTTCTACAAATCCTGATGCAATTCCAACAATTGACAGAACTGCTTCTGGCTATTTCATTAACTTTGATACGTTTTCCGAGGATCCGAGTGAGCCCGAGACGTCGCCAGCATCAAAAACATTTAAACAGCAAGTACAAGACTTTTTACATTTTTTGAAAAAGACTTATCTAGTTTCACCGTGGATTGAACTTTGGGTTATTTCTGGAATATTTTTCTTCCTGCTTTGGCTAGCTTTGGTTATGACTATGAGCGTGCTTATAAATGGGAGATACATCCATTTGGACATTGGAAGAAAAGAAGTGAACTTACTTTTGAAACCTCACAAATCATCCCATTGTGAAACAAGAGACTTGTCTGCAGTGAACATCACAGCCGTTCCTATATAGGATGGTATAGTGTGGGACTAAACTGATTTTGATATTTTTGGCCCGACGGAACATTTGAACATTCCACATTTATTTAAGATCTCACTAAGTGACTGTGTTTCATCCAGTACCTTTTCTGATGATTGGGACTTTGAAACTGTAAATAATATGATGTTTGACCTAGAGAAATCTGCTGCATTTTCTAATAATGAATATTTAGAGGGTTCATCAGACTATGAACAGCTGTATTGCTATAACCATTATGGTCATCATTTTTTGCATAAATCTGCAACACCTAGAAATGTGTTTGTTTAACCAATGGGAGCATTGTCCTACACCACCAAAAGGTAGTTCAAAAACATTTGCTAATAAGTTTCCATATTTTTCAGGATACAATACATCTGATCCAGAAACATTTTACTATAGAAATGTAAACAAAACAGGACTGAAAATTATGTTAACAAATACAAAACAGATTTACTCTGCAGCATTTATTGCCCAACTGTCTAGACAGGGTTTCGACTTTTGGAAAGACACAATAGACACAAAATCTGTCTGGGGTACTAAAGATTGGCAAGTGCAAGGGATAGAAGCTTTGTTTAGAGCCTGTATCATCCCTCAACAAATAATGTTTTTGAATGACACTGTCCAACAAACGTCTTACCTTGGGTTAGCCAAGATTAAAGACATGAAAGCACCTTCTGTACCAACACCTGCTAGTGATAAAAATACACAGGCAGCGGTTACAGTTGACACCATACTACAACTCAACAGAACAAATCCTGATTGGAGAAAATGGTTGATCTGGCCCACAGACACACACATCTGTCAAGGGAGATTCCTGAATAAAACACAGGGGTTTACTATTCATAGGCCAGACCCACGATACGTCCAAAGACAGCATCCGGGGGTAGTAACAACATACAGTGTAGGAAAATTATGCCTCGATTGGCTGCAGAAATCTACACTACAGGATGTGAAACAACACTTATCTTTACTTAAAGAAGACGCAGACCTTAGGGAATTCTTGCTTGGACCAAGAAAACTGCGTCAAAAACGTTTCATATATGCCGGCATTTATGCTGCTTATAATGAAGCATAGAAGGTGTCACAGATGGAGGCCGCAGAACGAATACCTGAACTTGATCGTATTAACTTAGAGAAAACTCTCTCTGTGGTCGACGATGGGTTAACAACTTTGTCCTCCAGAATTTATTCATTGGACAGTATTGTATCCTCTGCTATCGACATACTGGAACAAGATTTTGCCATGTTACAACAAGGCCAAACACAGTTGCGTTCTATTATGTTATTAAGCTGGACGCTGCAATCTTTGCGTGCGGGCTATGTGCTTTGGCGTTTTATCAACACGTCGGTTCTGTTTGCAGAATACAATCTAACAGATAAACAGATCGAACTGGCACAGAGGGGAGCAAAGTATACAGTACTGAGCATTGAAAAACTTGAAAAATTACCATTCACAGTGGCAGAAAAACCAGCTACAGAATGGCTTATTCACGGCAAAATTAGTCTACATGTGACTACTTTCCAGTTTCAGTATTGCCTTTAAACAGATGCAAGCAGGCAAATATGAAAGGTTGGGTAAAGAATACATTAAGACATCCTGGAATTTACCTTACACCTATAGATGTTGGAGTGGGGATCGTGAAGTGTTTCCAAGCGGTACACACTGTGAAAGTGCACTAAGCGGTTCACTAATTTGTCAGGACATTTCTTTACACGGGGCTTGTAATGGTTCTGTGGCAAACTTGTCCTGCCACCAGCAGGGTACACCAGCTGCTGTGATTAATCCAACGTTTGGACAACTTTCTAATGGGAGTTACCTCATGTTGAATGATCAGAGTTGCTGTGGCATGTTGCCAGGCATCCCATATCTAGTAACGGTCAACTCCAGGGTCACTTGCTGTATGCAAGTATTGTTTGCCCCAATACACAGTCAGGGAGTCGCCTTTATGGCCTTCGTTGAATGTCTCTTTTATACGATTTGATACTTTAAGCAGAATGAAAGCCATGCTTATTCAACAATCAGTGCCTTTGACCTCGGCCAAAGAAACCTATGATCTACAAGTTGCAAGGATTTCGGCTGAGATACAAGCTTTAATTCGTACACACTGCCCTATACATTTCGTAGAAATGATAGGACGTATCTTCAACATGTCAGATACAAGCGGAATTGTACGTGTATTTAAGAACATCTGTTCCGGATTATTAGCACCTTTCCAGGCTGTCCTCGGAATCATCCCAAACTTCGCACATTCGGTGTTTGGTGGTGTGCCGTTAATTCTAGCACTTGTTGCAGGAATTCTGTTTCTATTCCTCCTCCTCCTACTCTATGGCAAGCCTCTTTGCCAAAATCACTCCGAGCGATATGAAGAGAGCACTCCTTGAACGGAAATGCCGTGAGCGAATAGTACAGCTTTTGGGCATGCCTCGTCTACGGGAACTTAATACAACGTGGTTCCTGTCATTCAGACCAATCTGGCAAGATTGCATCTTACCTGTTCTACGCTGCCTGTTTTGCGGTGGTGAATGCGTGCTAGACACCTGTCTAACACTCCCATCAGTCATGCCAACGGATATCGATACTCTGCTGGACCCGATAACGGCCCATGCTGTGTGTTGTCCCCAGAGGCTTCCGATCCTAATGGCGGCATTCATTGAGATCTCACAGACGCTTCCGGCTGCTGCTGAGGTACGAGATGGATCAACGGGCACACAGGTAACAACGGACGCGAACATTGCATCTTCTGCTGAAGGCGATGTTTCTCATCTCTGTGCAATTAACCTTCTGAACGAGGTGTTCCAAATGTCGCCAACTTCGGTGGACGATATTTTGGCTACGGAAATAGATGATCTAATGTTTACGCCAGACCCATACACTGACTTTGATTCGGCTCACAGTGTACCAGGGCAACAATGAAATTTGGCCTTCATCTTTTCAAACTTGGAACTTTTCCCAGAATTTAACTTTTTTCTTTTTAAAATTTTTGAAAAGACATGGCAAGTGAACAATCTGCTTACAGTAGAACTATTCTTATAAAACGGACTTCTTTGAATACTTCCAGGGACACATTGTCACCTTACTTGTCTAACATTTCATTTACTTCCATGATATGCAATGGCTTTGATTTTAAGAACTTATCGACCATTTTATCATATGTATATATTACTGTTTCATTCACGTTGCATTCTACTTCCGTTATATGCTTCGAAAGAAAACATTGCTTTAATGTACAGTACCTATTGCATTTCAACAGTTTTGAGCTTCTTTTTGAAATGCTTTTAGAAATGTTTTTAGCAATATGTGGTACTCAATTTTATGTTTAGCATTTCAAATGTTTAGCATTTAGTATTATCGTATTACAGGCATGGTCACCGACATCCGTCCACCCTAACGTCACAACGAGTTCTTAGAAACCAGACCC
This sequence comes from Calotriton arnoldi, assembly GCA_963921515.1. Classification (NCBI taxonomy): domain Eukaryota; kingdom Metazoa; phylum Chordata; class Amphibia; order Caudata; family Salamandridae; genus Calotriton; species Calotriton arnoldi. The sequence continues at coordinate 2,399,201 of CAWUFW010000568.1, forward strand.
TTAAGCTTCGGGAGTTCCCCTAGCACAGGACTATTGATTTCTCCAAGAACTCATCTATTATGTATGAACCGTTATACCTTAAGGGTTCATTCCTGACGTCTTCCTCTGTCCGACTTCATGTCAATGCTAACATTCCACGACACCTACCAGGTATAAATACCTTCCCTTGTCCAAGCAAGTTAGAGGAGACCTCGACTTCAGAGGAGCCCGTATCCCGGCCTGACGCACTGAGAAGACGCTGTCATTCCTGCACGCAGACAAATCCAGCTTCCAGTGTTCTGACTCCCTTCACTGGGTGTTAGAGTTCCAGATCCGGCAAGAGATTCCCACCTCTCTCATTCTCAAGGTATGGAGCTGACTAGATCCTAGAGGGACTCTTGGCAAACTAGACTTAACATACTCTTAGTCTACCATACTAGAGAATACTCCACCTACTTCTATCTTTCCCTACACCTAGACTAGGTTAGGCACATTGGGGTAGAACTAGCTTAGAGACGCATCGAATGAGTACTCACATTTTTAGCTCTTGTTATTTATGTACGTGAATATATGCTAAAAGATAATGCTAGCGCAGTATTATTTATTTCAACTGCTTACGCTGTACATTATTTATCTTGCATACTGTCTTGTGATCATAACAGCACATCTCTTACACGAGAAACAAGACTGTTCAATAAAACCCTTTTTATTGAAACGCCCGTCTTTCCTTTCTGTGTAACTCTGTAGAAACTAAGCATGCACGATTGAATGAGTGAAACTGTTATCTATTGTTTCCACGATTCTGAGACATGTTCCGCTTCTAAAGGGAAACAAAGTTGTCATATTTTTCGGTTGCCAGAAACTACTCCCTTGTTCTCAAGGAGTTTCTAGTGGCCTCTGAGCTAGCTGGCACAGGTAATTAAGTTTAATATACTCGATAGGGACATACCGACCTTAGTCCTATGTCAAACCTATAGGTTATATTATTCCAATGCGCAGAGCCTATTAGGGAAATAGGAACTACACTACAGGGGGGGGGGGATTTAGACAGACAAGGCACAAGTTGCTTTTCTGCTGACCACTAAACCCAATGTTACCTAGGAAAATGGCGGAGGTATTTCACCAAACCTTGGGACTGAACTTAATAAGAATTTATGTGGCCTGCACATATTCCAACCAGAGTTCCTTTCCATAGGTATGGGCCATTGCCTTCGAACAAACCACTGTGCCAGCTGTAGGTAATTTTTTAAGTAGACAATAGGGTCAAAATCTCTGAGTGTGTGATAAATGCAAACCTTTTTCCCTTTTCTACCCAACCCTTCTCAATCCAATTAACTGACTAACCTATCCACCTCTCAAATTACTTTCATATTTCACTATACTAATTCAACACTAATCCTATGGGTTCCAGAGTAGCGTGCTACTCGCCAAAAAAGCGCTTCAAAACCCCATCAGGGGTAGCAAGCGCTATATAAATACAAATTTCTTCCCCTCTTCTGTCCCGCCACCTACCCTTCTCTATCCAAATAACTAAATAACATATCCACCACTCAAATTACTTCATATTTCACTATACTAATTTTCAACACTAATCCTTTATAAGTTCCGGAGTAGCGTGCGAAGGGGCGCAATACAGGGAGAAATGCAAGGGAGGCTAGAGGTAGTTTGCGCAGGTGGTTGGGGAGCGGACGGTCACCTTCATGAAGGCGGGGGGCTCTCATGGCGCGAGGCAGTAATGACACACGGGGATGATGCTGGAGATGGAAGGAACAGTGGGTGGCGCGCTGGTGGGCACACCCAGGCGGCGGAGCGTGCAATAATTTGGGTGTCTGGCATGGCAGCAGCGAAAAGATTACAGAAGGCTACTTGCGCCCCCCGTCCCTGTTGACTGACAGGGAGCAAGGAAGATGGTCTGGGTGGTGCCTGGGACCTGCCAGTGCTACACCGGGAGGGTGGGCATAATGTTGGGCCGTAGGAGAGGCTAATTTGGCCTATTGGCTGCACCATTCGTTGGGGGTACTCGTACGAGGAGACTGGCAGTTAGGTCAGGGTCTGCGATAACGTAGTCAGTTCTCCTCCCTCAAAAAATCAAAGGTTGCACACACCCAAAAAAAAAAAAATATGCGGCAAAAAGCAACTGTTAAACCTTACTCTGGTTATGCATTGGCTCTACTATGAAGTTGCCTTAATGAAGCGCCAAAGTGTTAGACATTCCAAATTATATTTGATATTTGATAAAATATTTTAACTCTAAACATTTTTGCCCTCGTGTCAACCCCCCAATCCCCCTGCGTTTTCAAATGCAGCAGGCTGCTAATGCATGTATGACTACTGTGCTGGTTTTGTTCGACTTGCATTTGTTTGGTAAAAGGCACCTCATCACTATTGTTGATGGGAAAAGAAGCAGCTTCTGGACTCCTTCTCTTGGGAGAAATTGAATGACCACATTTTTCAATTCAGGTTGCTCTTCTCTTTCGTTATTGTGAATCGTCTGTTTTCCAAAGATTCACTGAAGAAATATTGTATGGTGTACTACAATAAGTTTGACTTGTAAAAATGTATTTGGACCTCATATACACTGTACGTACACTGTCTATGTACCATGCATCAGTGAAGAAAGCAAGCAATAAAAGCAAAGCGTTCCATAAACACCGGTAAAACACTGTTTCTGCTGTTTTTTATGGCGCGAAAATGAGTAACCACTGAAAAGCACTGTTTTTTTAAGATTTTGAAATCACTGGAAAACACTGAAAAAACACCACCAGAATTTACCAAAAATAGAAACTGAAAACAGGAAAGCCTAATGATGTCATATAAGATGTTCAAGGACCAAGAGGGAGAGGTTGCCTGAGGCTAAACTGTCCTTTTTGAGGGAGAGTAAAGATCTGGATACAGGGGAAAGACCAGGGAATTCCATTATACCACCCCGGAATTTCATGTAACCTAATATTTAAACCCCCCTACTCACGTTCATTGCTATTCAACTGCAAAGCATTTGACGTCAAGAGCCTTGCTGCAAATGTGTTCAGCTTTGTGGCTTTTGCCTTTGCAGTCTTTCAGTGTCTAGATTGTGACCATTGAGGAGTCTTTCAGCATGAGCCAATCGTTTGACTACAGAATCCTCCTCAGCATCCAGCTAATCAATGCCTGAAAACTTAAAAAAAAAAAAAAAAAAAGGGCCATATGAAGGAAGGTTGTGTCCCAGCCACAAGAGCATTGGAGCCTCCAGCAGAGAGCACAGCTTCCTGGCATCTGTCCTTTAAGCATTCAAAGCCATCTTTGATTCCACCACTGCAATCAGAATGCACAGCAGTTCCTATTCCATGAGGAATACTTTAGGCAGAGCGCCAACATTCCTATGAAAAAATACCTCTTAGGTTCCCACTCCAAAGACTGATCTAATTAACAAAAGCAGCAAATTGGGTCATGGTTGAGGACACACTGTAAGCTTATCATGCTGGGCAAAAAAATGGATCACAGTGCTGTCTCAATCTGACTAAGGAGTGTATTTTACAGAGTATCCTGAATCCATTCTGTAAAGTATTTCTTTGACAGATGATACAGTGAACTTTCATGAGATAACCAGATGATGAGTAAATATTCATGACATTGAAATTTTTGTTTTATATATAAAGACTCGTTTCTTGAGACCTTGCAACAGAAACCTCCTCAAGAACTCTTTGAACCCACCACAAAAGTTTAATTACACCGAGTTCCATCCGATGCAGCAGAGATGATACAATACGTTCGGCTTCTCCAGATTGGGACCACTTGTTCTCAAGGGAGAATCCCCCTCAAGGATCCTGGTTTAGTTTGGCTTTTTGCAAGAATTTCTATTCTACTTCGTCATCTGCACTTCTAAATATTTATAGCAAATGTGTGTATGCTTTAAGCAGGAACTTACCCCAGATGGCAGAAACATCACCTTGAGCTGTAATTTTCAGCTGTCTGCAACCTTGCCTTCTGACTTCATGGAGTTGACAAGCTCATCTGGAACAGCAAGGAAGTTTATCATGGTTGCATCTCACATTACTCAAATGAAATGCCCAACAGAAGATACTATATCTGCGATGAAGAAAACAATCGAATGAAATATGCTGTAAATTTGAAATCTTTAAGATTAAACATAAGATTTTTCCAGAGTCCAGCTTAAAAAATGCAGGAGCTACTTCTACCAGTGTGTCATAAACTCTGGTGGCAGAGGAAGTATCACAAAGGTGCCAACAACAAAGTCTGCTTTCTAGCTGGAAATCAGTCAGCCAGGGCCAAGGGAAACAAAAAATGTTTAGGAGCAGTATGAAAGGCTTGAGTGACCACCAATGATTTCTTCAGTCTACCTGTACCTTCCTCCCTGAGTAGGTGTACATTTGATTATCTTCCTGCATGGCTGAGTTTAGCAAAGACACATTTTGTAGAGACTGGTTGCAAACTCTGATTTCAAGGTCCCTTTCCCAGTATTTACAAGGAAACCAAACCTATTCTCCTGGTCAGCAACTGTAAGAGGTATACCTCTTTTGACACATGAAGTTGTTGGTGGCAAACTTTCCATTCAAAGACACCAAAGGAACAAGGGAATACACTCCCTGATAGGTTTAGTATTTAATGAAAAAGAGAAATAACAGCGGACTGCATCACATTTACACCCAGCTACAAAAGGAGGAAGGATGGACTTTAGACTTGAAGGATGCTTGCTTTCATATAACAATCACCATGGAAAGCAGACTCTTTTGTTTCAAGATCTGCAGTTATATTTACAAGAAATCTGCTTGTAGGCTTCAAGTCACCACCACCCTCTTTTTTCCACTTTCACAGCAGTAGTGGCAGCGTTCCTGCAGTATCCACAAACTTATTTACCTAGACTTATGCAACAGGGATATCAAGATGTACAGTAAACATTTTAAAGAGTACATAATTGAGGCCTTCACAGAAACTGAGAAATCCACAACTCCATCAAAGTAACTCAGTATTTGGTGGCAGTTATGGCCACATTGGTTACAAAAGTGGAGAACACAGTGTTCTATACACTGAGATTGTCTTTAACTTCAAAGTAAATCTGACAGCCAGACAGATTATCATTTTGCTGGGCATCATGGTGTTGTCATAATAGTCCCAAATGTCAGTTTTCACACGAGACCGCTGAAAGATTATTTTAAATATTATCTAAGGAGAACTGGAGGCTGGCAGGACAGATTGAGTCGATCTGATAGAGACTTCTAGCTGCAGATTCCTTGCCTTTGAATTTCCCAGGCATCGGGCTGGATCCGGAACCTTTTGCGTGAGCTGTGCCCATGCATGCCGTCGGGCGGCTCAGTTAGGCTCCGCGTGACGTCATTAGCATCGGTTATGACATTGCGGTCACCTATATAGACACCACCCAGGGGTGCAGGCGTCAGTTCTTTTCTTTCTTTGCCAGTTAATCGCTGATCCGGAGAAGAGTATCCCTTTGTCTCTTTTTTGATCTGCTTTTTTTGACATTTTGTAGAGGAATTTTTTTGTTTCGGATGTCATCTAGATGTTCAGGGTTCAAACCGTGTGCACCCTGTCACCGAGCCATGTCAGTAAAGACCCCCACTTTGTCTGCTTGTAGTGCCTTGCACGCGACCACGATACAAAGTCGTGCTCAGATTGCCAGGCCATGGCACCGAAGGCCTTGAGGGAGCCATCTATGATGCTCTTTGTGGCCTGACAGTCAACACAGTCGAGCGCAACTCCTCTGAGATCCCTGTCCCACTCGAGGAACAGCAGGTTGCGGGACCGCTCCAGAAGCCCCAAGTCTCTTCTCACTCGAGGTCCTCAGGGAAGAGACCCAAAAAGAATTCCAAACGTACCTCGACTTCACCTCATCTTTCGTCCGGTGACGGGACTGGTAAGGAGCATCGACGCTCCATTCACGGTTCTATGGAGCCAGGTTTGACTCCGCGCCTCCCTCCATTTCAGGGAGCCAGAGTGACTCCTGCTCAAATTAAGGAACTTTACGAGCCCATGCGCCTTGTATTTGAGCGGGCCAACCCCTCCAGTGTGCTTTCGGGCAACGCGGGGTCAGAGAAGGCCCCGCCAGGTTTTATGCCATCGGCCACGGTGCCGTTGGGGTCTCATGGATCCGATTTCAGGTTGACGCCGGTCGTGCCAACGCAATCTTTCCCAGCGTTAGACCCGAAGTCGATGCCTCCGGCGCCCGCCAACTTCATTCTGATACCCGACGACTCCGATTTTTTTTTTTTTTACGGATTTTTATATAGCGCGAACTTGACACCGATATCGGGTATCACATCGCTTTACATAGCACCAGTTGCGTTACATGAGGACACATTCATTTTTTTGTTAGGCACGGGGAGATTAAGTGATTTGCCCAGAATCACAGGATGTTCAGCGTCATTGCCGAGACTCGAACCCGGTTCCCCAGATTCGAGGTCGACCGCCCTAGCCGTTAGGCCAACTCCTCTTCCCAATTGACGTCACTAAACGTCGACTCTGGCGCCAGCAGAGCCCAGAGGTTCTAAGTCGTTGCCTGTGCATTTTGAGTAAGTTTCAGGCATGGGTAAGGATTGAGAGGGGTCTATGGACCCTATAGAACAACAACTATATGTTCCTCTGGAACAGTTGGACTGGTATGAGGATCTTGGGGAAGCCAGTGGACTGGACACATCTCCAGATACTGGTATGCTCTCTCCACCTAGTGTGGCTATGGAGGAGGGAACATCTTATGCCATGGTGGTGAGGAGGGCAGCAGAGGTCCTTGGCCTTGAGCTGCCCTCTGTGCAGGTCAGGACTAATCTTCTGACCAAGGTGCTTCAACCTGGGGCTTCCATGTCTGAACCCCTATTGCCCTTTAATGAAGCACTAACAGATGTCCTTCTAGGCACGTGAGCCAAGCATAGGGGCTCCTGTGAACAGGACAATTGCACGCCACCATTGACCTGCACCGGGCCATCCAAGGTTCCTCAGCCCAAACCCCACTCCTGAGAGCTTGGTGGTTCAGGCTTTAACGTCCCATGGCAAGTCCCCTTCCGCTCCTCCTGATAGGGAATCCAAGAGGCTGGACGCACTTGGGAAGATGTTTTCTTCTACCAGGCTGGCATTGTGGTTGGTGAATACCGCATGCTTTTTGGGCCATTTCTTGCATACCCTTTGGGAAACGGTTGCGCAAGTGCTGCCACAGGTCCCAGACGAGGTCTGGGCCGTGCTCTCCCCTGCAGTGAAGGATGGGAGAGATGCAGCAAAAGTCACCATTAGGTGTAGCTTGGACACTACTGACTCGCTGGGCAGAGCAGTTTCGTCGACGGTGGCCTTTAGGTGCCACTCCTGGTTGAGAACATCTGGCTTCTCGGGTGATGTCCAGGCTAACCTCATGGGCATGTCCTTTGACAGGGCTAGTCTTTTTGGTTAGAACGCAGACTCTGCATTGGAGCACTGCCAGGAATCTTGTGCTACGGACAGATCCTTGGGCCCCTCTGTTACACCTAGTGTCCAGTCTAGCTTTTCCCCTTTCGTGTCAATGGAAGGGGTTTTTAACTGTCAGCCATATCCCAGCCACTGTCTTGCGCAGACTCCCCAAGTTGTGCGAGTACGTGAACACGATTCTTTCTGACCCCGGAATGGTAGCCAGAAGTAGTCTGCCACTTAGCCCTCTGCAGCTGCAGCCTCCAAGCATTCCTAGTTTGGTTCTGCAAGCCCATGTTACTCCAGTCGGAGTGAGAATTTAACTCCATTGCCTCCACTGGAGGTCCAAAACATCGGGCAAATGGGTCTTACAGATCTTCCACGTAAGCTATTCTCTTCCTTTTCTTTCTTTTCCTACCCCTTTACCGCCAACTCAAGAACGGCTGGCGGAGGATCATGTAGCATTACCCCAAGAGGAAGTTACAGCTCTCCTGGCCAAGGTAGCTATAGAGAAGGTTCTGATTTTAGAAGTAGGTAGCAGTGGTTATGCCCGCTACTTTCTGATACCCAAAAAGAACAAAGGTCTTCGACCTATTCTAGACCTCACAACCGTCAATCTCTTCCTCGAAAAGGAGAAATTCAAGATGCTTACGTTGGGTCAGGTCTTGCCTGCCCTAGACCAAGGAGACTGGCTGGTAGCGTTGGACTTGCAGGATGCGTATTTTCACATCCCCATCTTGCCTGGTCACAGGCGTTGCCTGCGGTTCAAGGTATGCCATGAGCGCTTTCAATTCACCGTGCTCCCCTTTGGCCTTACCAGCGCCCCTCGGGTGTTCACCAAGGTGATGGCAGTGGTAGCAGCTCATCTGCGCAGGTTAGAGGTGTCCGTCTTCCTCTATCTCGATGACTGGCTGTTGAAGGCGCCTTCGCCCCAGGCTGTCGTCTCCTACCTCCAGACTACAGTGAACCTCCTGCATTCGCTGGGGTTCTCTATAAAAATGTCAGTCACACCTGACCCAGACGTTCCCTTTCATCGGAGCTGTTCTGGACACAGTTCCTTTTCTGGCTTATCCTCCCGAGCAGCGAGTCCAGGATATTCAGGCTATGATACCGATGTTTCAGTCTCTATCCTGAATTTCAGTGAGAATGCCTGAGGCTGCTGGGACTCATAGCTTCCTGCATCCTGTTAGTAAATCACGCCAGATGGCGTATGCGGCCTCTACAGTGGGACCTGAAGTTCCATTGGGCACAGCATCAGGGGAATCTCTCCAATGTGGTCCAGATCTCGGAGGGAGCTGCAAAAGACCTGCAGTGGTGGTTGACGAACCGCGATTGGGTCAGAGACAGACCCTTCTTCCTTCCCCAAGCAGATCTCAAAGTAGTGAAAGATGCATCACTCCTGGGATGGGGCGGTCATCTGGGAGAGGTGGATACCATGGAGAGTCTGGTATCCAGAGCTTCTTCGAATGAGCATCGATCCTCCAATTAGGCTGCGCCTTCGGGGGGGATCTTCTGTCGCAGCAGCAGGGAGGGTCCTCCACCTGAACCTGTCAATTCTTCCCCTCCTTCCGTGGAGATTGAACGGTGGCAGTTAATAGCTTTCGACCTTCCTCCCAAAGTTTGTAAAGTTATGTTCGAGGCACATGAGCTGCAGAATTCATACTTTTGCATAGATCGCCATCTGGTGTTGGGCTCGGATGTTTGCACTTTGTTGTTGTCTTGGAAGAAGTCTTTTGTAGTCACGAGATAGGTGACTCCTCCCTTGGACGATAGTGCGCATGGGCATCGACTCCATCTTCAGATTGTTTTTTTCCGCCATCGTGTTCGGATGTGACTTGTTGCGCTCTGGGCCGGTGTCGTTACCGAAACCCCCTTCCACGTGCAATCACCCATCACTCGACGGTATTGTCTCGATCGCGTTTCCCCTCTTCGACGCGCATCTTCGACACTCGAAAAAACTTCGACAAACTTTCGACGCGGGCCGTCGGGCCTACCCACGCAGATCCGACGTCGATGGAACGGACTCCCTTTAAGAAATGTCCCCAGTGTGGTGCTAAATTCCCACACTCTGACCTACACCCATTGTGTAATCTCTGCCTCTCTCCCGAACATAGAGAGGATACCTGTGAGGCTTGTCTGGCCTTCAAGTCTAAAAAGACCATTCGTGACCGTCTAGCTCGATGTCACGAGATGTCCTGAGGAAGCGGCTCCATTCCGGACATTTTCCATCCAGGTCCCGACAGCCTTCCACCACAAGAACAGGAGCAACCGGTCTCAGTTTCCACAGATGACTCCGAAGACAGTCACCCCAGCTCAACGGGCCGTGAGTACCGAGACCCCTGCCCAACCCAAGCCCATACCAAAGGCTCCGGTACCACCTCCGCCACAAGGCCCAAGTGCACACCGGCCAACCATTTCAGATGCCCCGCCCTCGGTCCCGGCTATGAAAACCAAAGATAAGCCTTCCGGCTCGGGCTCCAGCCAGCTGCACTCCGGTACCGAAAAATCACCTTCGGCACCGAAAACCAAGGCTACCGATAAGCCATGCCTTCCTTCATCGGCACCGGAAACCCCTCCGGCACCAAAACAGCTCAAGGACAAACCCTCAGAGCCGAAGCAAACAGGGAAAACTTTGACACTGAAAACCTCGGAGCCGAAGCACTCCAAGGGAAAACCTTCCAAACCTCCGAAGCAAACCACTCCGGAACCGAAGCAATCCTCTCCGAAATCTTCGGAACCACAAAAGACTGCTAAGCCGGACACTGTCCATGTGGCTAAACAGTCTAAGCCCCCGCACAAAGAGAAATCTTCGACACCGAGGAAAAAACACCGGCTCCGAAGAACTTTTTGGCCCCAATCCTACTCAAAAGACCATCTATATACATCCAAAGACTGGTCATATTCTCTCCAAACAACCTAAAAAAAGGAAACTGGACCATTTGCTAGATCCACAGGTCCCGGCTAAGAGAATCCACATGGGCACTAACACCTCTTCACCCCCTACACCTCCTCCTACACCTCCTCCTCCACCTGTTAATCCCAATTTACTTCTCTCCACTACACTCTCCACAACACACTTTTCAAGAGGATAGTGATAATGGGGGATGGACACGGAGACGATAACATAATTCCGCAACCAGATAATTATGATTATGAGGATCCCCCACAAGACCCGGATTCATGGATGGACTATAACACAGATCCCGACTTAACAGACCCAGATCTTTATCCCTCTAAGCCATCCCCACCAGATGATAATGTTAATTTTGCCCAACTGATCACTAGGGCTGCAACATACCACGGGGTAAAACTACATTCTGACCCTGTAGAGGAGGATTTTCTCTTAGAGACTTTTGCTCAGCCTCAAAAAACCACACACGTCCTACCAATGTTAAAAGGACTCACTAGACACGCACCAGAGGTGTTTAAGGACCCAGCTAGAACTAGGGTTCTTAACCCAAGAATTGACAAGAAATACAAGGCGGCTCCAGGTGACCCCATATACATTAAAGGTCAACTTCCTTTAGATTCCCTGGTGGTAGCCAATGCGTGTAAAAGGGCCAATTCCCAAGGTTCAGGTGACGCCCCGCCCCCAGGTAAGGAATCCAAATTACTAGATGCCTCAGGTAAACGTATGGCACCTCAGGCCACAAATTATTGGAAAATAGCCAATACACAAGCTCTCTTGGCAAGGTATGATAGGGCTCACTACGATGAGCTAAAGAAACTCATCCAGCACCTACCAGACCAATACAAACGGCCAATGACCTCATACAAGAAGGCAAATTGATCAACACATCCGTCAAATGTGCCTTAGACGCCGCTGACACCGCGTCCCGCGCAGTCAATACTAGCGTATTGTTACGCAGGCATGCTTGGCTTAGGATATCCGGCTTTAAACAGGAGGTACAAACCAGTATCCTTAATCAGCTCTTCGACCAAGAGCACCTCTTTGGCCCTGCAGTGGACACATCTTTAGAAAAGATGAAAAAGGACACTGAAACCGCAAAGTCTATGGGAGCCTTGCAGTTATCCTCTCCTAGGGGCTCCTTTCGCCGCTCCTTTTATAGAGCGGGATCAAAAACTAACACAACGGAGCACCCAACCTCAACTTACAAAAGCCCCAATCAGGGTCCCTTTTCCAGAGGATACTTTAGAGGAGGTTACAGGGGCAACAACAACAAGGGCAGAGGCTGGGGTAAAAACACCCGCAACTCCCCTACCACCAAGCAGTGACTTCCCTGCGCTTCCCCCCGACCACTCCACACCTGTCGGGGGACGCCTTGCACAGTTCCTACCTGTCTGGAATTCCATCACCACAGACAGGTGGGTGAGACAAATTATCCAGTATGGTTACTGCCTGGAACTCACGTCCACGCCACCACACATTCCGCCCAAACACCGTCCATGTCCACACAACATTTGACTCTACTCAAACAAGAGGTTCTCTCTCTACTTCAATCCATGCAGGCGCTAATATTACAATTTCGCCTTCACCACTCATTACCAGCTCGAGTGTTTATGCAGCTAATCGGCATGATGGCTTCTTGCATCCTCATTGTCCCTTATGCAAGACTCCAAATGCGTCCATTGCACTATTGTGTGGATGTGCAAGTAAAGCAACAAGCTAGTGTGGGCCAGGCTGTACTTAAAACACTTTTTCAAACAACTGCAACAGATACAGGTAGCCACCGCTAGGGGAGAGCACTGCTATACAGTCTATGCAAAAGTATGAATTCTGCAGCTCATATGCCTTGAAAGGAAAATGCTACTTACCAGTATGCATCTGTTCTTGGCATGTAGAGCTGCAGAATATCATACGCCCACCCGCCTCACCAGAACCTATATCTGTTCCAGTGCTATCTTACTTCGATACATTCACATGGACATCTTTTCTGTTTCTTACTAAACTCAATCATTTCCCATCATGGCGAAAAACAATCTGAGGATGGAGTCGATGCCCATGCGCACTATCGTCCAAGGGAGGAGTCACCTATCTCGTGACTACAAAAGACTTCTTCCAAGACAACAACAAAGTGCAAACATCCGAGCCCAACACCCGATGGCGATCTATGCAAAAGTATGATATTCTGTAGCTCTACATGCCAAGAACAGATGCATACTGGTAAGTAGCATTTTTCTGTGGCAGCCAGGCAGCGCTCCACTAAGATGCTATATGCCTGCCATTGGCAATAATGTGTAAAATATTGTACAGAAAGATCTATTGACTCTCTTTCTACTTCTCTGTTTAATATTCTCTTTATTCTTATCCTTGCCTAGCAGGGCTCTGCTTTGGGTACTCTCAAGTGTTATCTTTCTGCTCTGTCAGCTTTCTTGCGGCTGCCGGACCAACCTTATTCAAGTCTCCTATTTTAAATAGGTTCTTAAAAGGGCTTGTACATATAATTTCAACAACACCCTTTGTCATGCCGCAGTGGGACCTTAATTTGGCCCTCACATTTTTGTGTGTGCTCCCTTCGAGCTGTTGCATAATTGTACCCTCCGGCTGCTTACCATCAAGACAGCCTTTCTGGTGGTGATAACATCTGTCCGCAGGATGAGTGACTTGCAGGCTTTATCATGCAAGCCTCCCTACATGACTTTTGTGGATAAAGTGTTGCTTAGCACTCGTTCTTCATTTTTACTAAAAGTGGTGACCCCATTCCATCTGGGTCAATCAATCACACTGCCCAACTTTTTTTGCTCCCACTCATCCTTCCAAGGAAAAGGAGCGTCTCCACTGTCTGGACCCAAAAAAAGAGCGTTGTCATTCTACTTTGATCGTACAAAGAGTTCCAGGTGGACGACCAACTCTTTGTGGGTTACGTGGGCACATAAAAAGGTCGGGCAGTGCAGTAATAAAACATTTCGCGCTGGGTTATCTGCATTAAAATCTGCTTTCCCTGGCTAGGAAGCAGCCTCATGAAGGCTTAAGGGCCCATTCTACAAGGGGTATAGCTGCGACCATGGCATTGGCATGGGTATCCCGGTCATCTGCCAGGCAGCAACATGGACGTCTCTGCACACGTTTGCCAAACACTGCTGCCTGGTCATTCAGTTCCGTAGCGACGGGCATTCCGCCCGTTTGGTCCTGCAGGACTTAATAGTGTAGAAAATCTGTCCAAAGCCCACCGCCAGGATGGTATTGCTTGGGTATGTATTCAAAGGCAAGGAATCTGCAGCTAGAAGTCCCTTTCAGATAAACAAGTTACTTACCTTTTCTAATGTATTATCTGTTAGAGACAATATTTAACTACAGATTCCTTACACACCCACCATACCTCCCCGCTCTGCGGACTCATTTGATAGGGCTAGAGTTGCTCCTTTTTCAGGGCCCTAGTTGTGGCGCACACAAGTCAGCTCACTTAATGGCTCTGCGCTTCTGGCATGGAAAAGTGAAAAGTAATTGACATCTGCATGCCTGTGTGATGCCTATATAGGTGACCGCAACATAAATGATCCCGACTATGTCATAAGGAGCCACCAGACGGCGCACAGGGGTACTTCTCAAGCAAAAGTTTCCGACGTCTGAAATTTAAAGATAAGGAATCTGTAGCTAGATATTGGCTCTACCAGACAATGCGTTACTGAAGGTAAGTAACTTGTTCATCACCAGTAGCTCTTCAATTGGTCCCTTGTTAATACCATAAAAATAATGTTAAACGAACCCCCCTTAAACAAATTCTGTCTGCAGCAATATATTGGGGACAGCTGCCTCAATGTAGATTTGGGGCAAGGCACAGTGCAAGGAAAGTGGTTAGCAAGGCACTCCCAGCAGATAAATATGCTAGAACTGAGATTTTTATTTTGAGGTCTGGCTTTGGCATGAGATTCCATCTTGATGCAGTTAGTGATGTACTATCTAAATAAACAGGAAGTGACTACATCATACACACCTGCAAGGGAGGCTGGAAAACATTCTGCGGTGGCTTCGGTCTACTTCAGATCATGAACATTCACAATACCAGGCCTTCAAAACATTGAGGAAAATAGCCAAGTACTCAAAGGCATGGTTGTCAAATGGGAGAAATATTTCCGCCACTGCAAGAAGTGCAAAATTGCGGTGTTCTCAGACCCAAAAGGGAATGCCCTTTTCGTGGAAAATTCAGCAGTATATCTATTCTGTTCCATCATTTTCCCTCCTTCCAAAACTATTCATTGAATTGAAAAACAGAATAGAGATGATCATCATCATTGCCCCTAATTGGCCATTAATGTATCCTACCATTCTGTGGGCACAGGAGCCATACTGCGATCTTCCACAGTAGCAAGTTCCCCAGCCTAATGCTTCACCAAAGCAGTATATTTTTAAACTTGATTGCCTGACTCCTGACTGCCTCGAATTTTGGGACTGAATCTTCCTTTCATATGCTTTGGTACGAGAAGCCTGCAAAGAGATCTTCAGTTAGAACATTGTATGCTTTCATGTTTACAATTATGCGCTTGGTATCTAGAGAAGCAAATATATCCAACGATGACACATTACTATCTCATTTTCTATATATTTCTACATTTGACCTAGATGAGTGGGAGTTACGCGTTACACGACTCACAAGCCATGTAACGCATTCAAGCACAGTATGCCCCTAATAACCCATTATTATTATTAAAAGAGCTTATAAAGTGCGAGCAGCAACCCACAGCGGGGTTTCCCGGCACTAGTCTCATCCCACTAATCAAACAACCTGGATTTCAACAATTTCTGAAAGGAAGGCAAAAGTTCAGCCTCTCTAAGTTAGCGGAAGGCTGTACCAAAGCTTGGGGCCCATATAGGCGAAGGAAGGTCCTCCCAAACAAGTCCGTTTAACTCTTGGAACAGCGCATAGAGAAAGATCACTAGAGCGTAGTGAACGAGTCTGAAGATTAGGTTTCACTAGTCCATGTAGGTAGCAACGGCCAGCTCCTGATCTAGCACATTGCACCAAGCCGAGAGTTTTAAATTAAATACGCTTCTCCACCTTAAGTTAGTGCAATTCCTTCAGGAGAGAAGCCGCCAATGCACTTTTTGGGAGTCTGTAAAGTAGCCTGGCTACCAAGATTTGAACCACCTACAACCTTTTTTATAGAGGCTCTATCGACTCCCAGATAAAGGACGTTGCTGTAGTTCAATCTGGATAAAATAAGGGCCTGAATGACTGTCCTTTGAGCAGAGAAAAGAAGAATCCAAAGGATTCTTTGCAGCCATTTCAGAATCCCAAAGCATGTGGCAGCCACCTTCGCGACCTGAGGCTTCATGGACAAATCGTTGTCCAGTAAGAAACCAAGGTTTTTCACCTTTAGAACCGGTGCACCCTCCCCATCCTTTCTCTCTAAAATGAGTTCAGACTTTAACATTAATCAGACCGGTTTGTTGAACTCATTCTCCCTGAATCTGGCACCGCCACCCCTTCCACACACACTTTAGAAAAGTCTTGTTACCTCTAAAATGTACCCTGAAGAATTATCTTCATAACACTAAAGATATATGTAGGTCAGAACAAAATAGCCATTTGTAATTTCTAGCTCTCTGCACTTCGTCAGTACCTTCAAAACAACTTTTGGGTAGAGGCACAGTATCCTGCACAACAACTTTATACCAAAAATTCAAAAGGTCAGCTACGGGTAAATCCAAAAATCATTCCTTAAGTGACAAAGCAGGCACTACTGCCACGAATAATATATCAACCTTGTGGTATTTTTGGAATGACCACATGAGGGTCAGTCCACACCTTTCCACAGCGTTTCTGGATTGTGTGACATGAAAATAGATATGTGAACGAGTAGGTTTTGTTTGTAAAAACTTCTTTGCATGATTGGATTCTCTCGTCTGTGTCCAGTCTCTCTTGGTTCACTCACCCCCACAGAGAAGCTATTGACATGGTATCTATGATAATAGTGGACTATTAAAAAATACTTGTACTTAAAATCACAATTTGTCCTTTTTAGGTCTTGCCTAGGCAGCGCATGCCCGCTGTCTCTTCGAAAAATGCTGTTTCTACAATATGCACTTAAAGCACCACCCATCTTTTTAATTGGTTCCTCTTATTGTCCTTCATAAATCCCAGCTTTTGATTGGTGAAATAGCTTATTATACACTCCTTTTGGACTTTTGTAAACTCCCATACAGACTGCCCCTCTTACATGTGCTCTTACTCTTCATGTTATTTACGATACTTTCGCAGGACTCAAAAAATCATAAACATTTCACTAGACCTGCAGGTCTAGTAACTTGAAACATCTACTCGACCTAACTGTAATGCACTTGACCTCTGTCTCTGAAAGCCGAGCAAATGTGACAAGTTAACCAGATTTAAAGGCATTTTTATTGCTCATTCACTTTGTGAGCAATAAAGATGCCTTTAAATCTTGCTATCTTGTCACATTTGCTCTGCTTTCAGAGGCAGAGGTCAAAAGCCAGTTTGTCTTCCTACTCGCGAAAGGGCGAGCAGGACCTAAAAATAGCTCGTCCTAATTAAATCTGGCTCACAAATGCTAGAGGGCGAATGGATTTTTCGAGCCCCGTTTCGGAGCACTCTTTTATTTGGTTGCCCTGCCTTTGCTTCTGTTGAATGTTTTGTTTAATTTGTGTGTTCGCAGCCGATTCATTTGCCATGCTTACGCTTATCCTCTGTTACTGCTATCCCCTCCCTCCCAACGTTTGTGTGCGCTGTCCCCTTCGACCACCCCAGGGTGGCGCACTTCAGGTTTCAGCATGGTGCCTGCTTTCATGAAATGCTGCAGCTTTGGGAGGCCGGACACTTTTAGTGCACAGAGTAAAACTTTGATCTACACGGGCTCCGCATTACATTTTTCAGCACGGCGCCCGCTTTTATGCACTGCAGCCCCTTTGGGAGGCTATGCGCTTTTCTTTATCACTGCACGGCGTATAGCCGATAATTATATGCGTTTCTTTCTCCTCCTGTTTGTGTCTTTTGTTTGATTGTCATGTTTTTGGTGGCTAGTATAACGCGTTTACTATCTGCTTCCATAATGTAAACAGTATTGTAAGCGTAACTTTGTGCGCGTTTAAAGCAGAGTGCGCTGCTTCGAAGTGACATTGTTATTCATGGATTGACAAAAATGCCGTTACTTGAAAGAACGAGCATGGCTGAAATCAGCCTGCACTGACCATTTACAGAGATGTTTGCTCTGCAAACAAATTGCTATTGTAAATACATCGATGTTGGGTGAGGAGCGAATCAAGGCTTCCATAAATAGCAGCAGCACTTCTATACAGGCAGCAGTTCATGGATGAGCGTCCAGGCTCAGAGGGTCCCTGGGGGCACCATAGGCCCCATGAGGTGCACTACCTGCCCCCTGCACAGAGCCTCACTCTTTGCAGGCTGGCACATTGTTTTACAGACACTCTATCATACAACCGGAAGTGTCGGCTCTCCTGATCCCACTCCTCGCTGCACCGCAACAAAGGCTCCATGTGATGGTTGCTCAGCCACTGGGGCATTTCTCTCCTCCACCATACAATTAGTAAGGTCTAGTAGCTTGCCAGTTAGCATCTGGAGAGCGGTATTGTTAGGCTTTGCTTGGCAGCGTCTTCCTGGGCTATTATTGACTCTTGTGTGTTTGGTTGCCTGTTTAACTGACTTAGTCCCTGCTGTACCAGCTCTGTGTTTTGAAAACACACTCGGAATATAGTTTATGGGGAGCTTTACATTATGTTTGAGCGCATTGTTTAATTATTTGATGCCAAAGTTTATTTAAAAAAACTACTGCTGTTATGTGTTTATATTTGCATACCAATCAATGCATTTGTACCAAAGACACTTTTTTTACTACAGGGTCACATGATGCTGAGCTCTCGCACCATCCCCCCCCCCCACTTCTCACTCACAAACGTGCCTTATTGCAAAAGATGCTGCCCCCACCACACGCAAGCCTATGGGTGCAGTTGGTAACTAACTTTTTGGCTGATCCACCCACCCCAAAATGTATGTATCTGTACACTATTTCTGTAGAGGAAATCAGACTGCATGACCCACTGTGTAGTAGTTGTATAGCTATTCAAACGCTTGCTGCACAGCACCCAGGATAATGTGCTGCATGGCTAAACACTTATAACGTCCCAAAGGCAAGACCTATTGGCTATGCCAATGCTTGTTTTAATTATTTTTGTCATGGTTTTTGTTTTTGCAACAAATATTTCTAATGAAAGCACATTACCATGCGTTTATCACTGTCACTGAAGTTCTGTAGAAACAAAACAGTGCAATAATACATATAATAAAATGTACATGTACTTGCATCCTGAATCCAAGCTGGAGATATCCAATTGGGAAGAATAAAAATTCGTACCCACCCACTTAATTCACTGAATAATTGATAAACAGCTTACCCTTATAATTAACCTAGGAGTATTTTAGGAAAGTACTCCTTTTTGACATGGTCAACCCCACTTTTTGCCTGGTACATGATGTAATTTCGACTGGAAGTGCACTGGGTTCCTGCTAACCAGGTCTCCCGTGCCAGATCTCTTTCCCAAATGATGATACGGTTGACAATGGGTTCATCCATACTGATGCCGTCTATGATAGACACGTCGACGATTACCCTGTCGATGACTAAAAAACTAGCGACTACAGATCAGTCGACGTCTACAGCAAAAACTATGGCAAAGCTGGCATTTCCTTCCATTGTCTTTAATCTCTGTAGCGGATAAATCTTCTGCAGACACAATCCTTCCAGCCCACACCTCTCCAAGTAAGGTATTGCCCTACCCACCTGCACACCTCTTAGATGAAGATGACTCTGAAGATGAGGGTTCCTTTGGGGTGGCTCGTAGCCCATCCCAACTGTATGTGAAATGCCAGAACTTCGACTGTGATGACGAGCACTATCCACATGAGGAGCAATATTACTCTGCAAGAGAATACTGAGAGCAATACCAAGATGAGTATTTAATGCAAGACCATCCAGAGCCTTCCATTCAAATGTCTTTGGTGACCAATTTGCAAAGTATGCTACAAGTCTTACTGCAGATTTCCACCATCCATCTGCACCTGCAACTCCTATGCCACAAACAAACTTCGGACGAAGACAAGGAAGAGGGTGAAATAAGACAATACCTCAGTTCCCAGTGAGTGGGACAACTATTTCATCCCCCCCAGCAGCTGCACCAGTAGAGTCTCCGCCAGAGGACATTAGCAGCTTCCATTATTTAATGGAGAGAGCAGCCAAACGGTTTGAGCTTCCGCTTCTTACCAAACAAGCAGATTGTTTCCTGTATGATTTTAAAGAACCTACCAAAAATTCTGAGGGCTATTATTGATTTTATTTGGCAAAAAGGTCATAAAGCCATGAAGAACCTGGCTACGGTTTCAAAAGTCATCCCAAGATTGGACAAAAAGTACAAAGCACCCAATGACTATCCAACTTGTCTGATATGGCAACCAAACCCAGACTCTGTAGTATCCCAGGCAGCACAAAGTCGCTCTACGAACCCGTCCACCCCAATTTCCACTCCTCTGGCAGGGATGGTCCTAGGATAGGGATGGTTAGAGTGCCAAACTCCCTGGCAGTCTTAGGCCGTTATGACGGCCAAATGTGGTCGGAAATGTCCTCTTACATTGACATGCTACCAGAAGAGGCCAAAACTGGAAGCTCGGGAAATTCTACAAGAGGGGGTAAAGAATATCAGCAGAGATAATCGTCTGCGCCATTGATGTCTCTTCTACTGGATTGAGGCAACTTGTGGGAGCGTCTGTTCTCCGCAGACAAGGATAGTTAAAATCACTTCCTTCCGCCGAGAGATCCAAAGTAAAATATTGGACATGCGCTTTGACTGCGAATCGCTGTTTGGAAAACACGTGGATGATGCGCTTCAGTCCATCAAGGCTGATACGAATACAGCAATGTCCCTGGGGAGTCTACAATATAGAAAGCTTCCCTTTTGAGGAGCCAGGGGGAGAGGAGCTTACTCCTTTAGCCGCGGTAACCAACCCTACAGGCAGCAATATCAGTCCGGGCACAGACAATACCGTTCACAGTATTCTCAAGAGCAGCAATATAGACCGCCACCAGTGGCTGCATATAAACATTCAGCCAGAGGAAAGCTATCTGCCCGCAGCAGAGACTTTAATAGGAAACAGTGACCGAATTCTAGTGGTGACTACCCCCCCCCACCCAGTCTTCACCAACTCATGTTGGAGGTCGAATTTCAAACCATCATCAGTGGTCCAAGGTAGCATCCGACAAGTAGGTGCTCGATGTGATCCCTTGAGGACACACCCTTGAGTTAGTCCACAAACCCCCAAACATCCCACCAACAGGACCCCACACACGCACTCTCACTCACTCACACTCTCACACACACTCTCACACTCTCTCTCTCACTCTCACACACTCTCACACACTCTCACACTCTCTCTCACTCTCTCTCACTCTCTCTCACTCTCTCTCACTCTCTCTCACACTCTCTCACACTCTCACACTCTCACACTCTCTCACA